>KL647304.1:1490759-1637057 GCA_000727475.1 Sarcocystis neurona | reverse complement strand
AAACCCCACAGCCAAGAGAAGAATATAGCGACACCAAAAATGAGCTACCTTCGAGCCGCGGACCTTCCATCCAGTCGTGGACAGGTCAGCAGTTTCTTTGGGAGACGCAGTCGTTAATAAACTTGCCCCTTTTGTTAGCGGATATCAAGGAGCGTAAATTACCGCGTGATCCGTGCGACCCTCGCGATAGTTCAGACTTGCGTGGTGCGCGCCATGCGGGAACTGCGACACAGGACGATGCAGCCCTCGCAGGTCCAGAGCGAAAGGACCCTCGACCGGTCCCTTCGCTCAGTTATTCCAGTCCTAGCGCAAACATATTTGATGCTGCTCCGCCTTTGACTGGCCAGAGACTTTCTTACAGTGAGGCACTTTGCCGTCGTTCCAAAAAGCAGGCTCCTTCTGCGAAAGACACTTGCCTCGCAGCACAGCGACGAACGACACCGGGAGAGGTACCACCTCCGCCTGTCTTGCGTCCCACCGACAAAGGCACTGACTCAGTGACAGGCCAGGAAAACCAACGCGGTGGGCGAGCGGGCCCGCAGGTGTACGAGGTGCAACGGAAGGCCGCAAGCACGGAAGCACTCGGTGGAGGTACACAAGAAGTCACCCCGTCCGCGTCTGTCGTGGCGAAGGCCCAGAGGGAACCACTGGCAGGCAGAGCACCACTTGACGAAAGTCCATCAAATCGACAGCAGGAAGTACCCACGCAGGCTCTCCCCAATGGCCACGTGAACACGACTGTCGATAGAACAATACTGGCACCCCGTCTGACAAATCAGATGGCAACGACAAATACTGTTGGCCGCACGGATCAATCTCGGGGGGACACACCTGCTTGTGAAAAATCTGCAATTCGAAACACGCTGGCAGTCGGAGGTAGGAAAGAAGCCGGCGGCGTCCGCGATGGGATTAGTAGGATGGAGGCTAAGCAGCGAGCGGCTCGAAGAGTGGGTGAAGAAGGCAGTCCCCCTAGAGACGGCGCTGAATGCATCCTTGCAAAGCGAAATGAGACTTCGTCTTCGTCCGCTAGCGAGAGCTCGAGTACCTCCCAGGAAGAAGAGCCCTCACGCCTCCCACAAATGGTCGTAGAGAAGGTATCCAGCTCGGCGAGGCATCCTGCGTCAGTTGGTAACTGCCTCACCGATGAAAGCGCCTGTACTGAAGACACCACAGACACCGACACCGATGGGAGTTGTGACGGCCAGCGCTGTACACCGCGTCCATGTGAAGGACGGAAGCACCGGTGTGTGCAATCACGTAAACAGAGCACAAGCCCGAAGCAGCAGGCTAGATTTTCTACTCCAAGAAAGAGCCTGTCGACAACGACAACCGCTTCATTGCGTCACAACATCCCATTATGTCAGCCTCCGATGAAGATTGGAACAGTGTCGAGGGAAGCGAAGAACCGGAGTGTTGTTGCAGGGTCGGCGATCACACTGGACAAGCAGGGAGTGTCAAATGCAGAACTTGAACGAAGGAAGCCGGCGGCCAGCCAGATAATGCAGCAGCACAGTTCGACAGTACCAGTACGTAGAGTCCATCCCTCAGAAGTCCCATTCTGTCGGAGACTCTTCAGGAAGCGTTTCATTAAAGTGGCGGCAATATTCATCTTCACCTACATTGTTTTATTACTGTGGGGACAGTAATAGTTCACATATGAATGTCTGCGCGGTCGTTCGAAGTCTTTTTTTGCATGGTGTCCACCCCGAATTACTACGAGCAACAAACACCTAAACAGCACAAAAGTATTTCTTTGCATTGTCTTTTTCTGTGTCGATCAGCAGGAAGCACGTTTTCGTGCAGTCGCTTCTAATGCCTGGTCTGAAACGCAGGTTCCTACCATGGTGCAGGTTAACGCCTCATGTATTAAGATCCGACTGTACAACTGTACAAACAAAGCCACCACGTTAATTCTATGGCCAAGGCCTTCCGTGTCACAAAGAAAGATGAGATACCCAAAGCTGCACTCGCTCATCGAATAGCAACTAAATTACATCAGCAGGCGACACAGACGACTGCATCCAGTCAAAACAATGTTTTTTAACGAAGTACGGATGAGCGTAACAACTAGTATGTATTCGCAAGCAGCTCTTCGCCGGACGGTGTCTCCGGTGGCTGTTGAATGGTGATTGACCCTGTATAGCTGTGAAAGTTTTAACTACTGTGAACGCTGCTCCGTTGCAAACGTTTTAAATTTGGAGTTCTTCTACGATGAACAGAGTAAAACAATGCAGGGTAGTCACCTTAGCAGCCGAAGAGTAATCAATTTGGTGTGGGCCGCAAAGTTGACATGCCCTGGAAACTCTGCGCGTCTGTAGAGCGGGGGCTTGGCCAGCGTCTCTCTGTGAAGACGTGCGTGGAAAGCTGCTCGAGGGAGGACAAGAATGAAATTAAGACGACCACGATGCCTCAGTTTATTGTGTTTATCTAAGAATGGTTACACAGTGAAAGGGCTTGCAAGGCAGGAGCAATCACAGCAATCACACGTCCTCCTGTCATGTACATTCGCATTCGGGACATCCACTCGTGAAAGGGCTACCTTGAATCACTCAGGGTTTTGCTGCGCCTATAACAAATAATTGTGGAGGATCTGAATAGAAACTGCTGTTACGTGTACTCATATTTTTGTCGGAAACCACTACTTTAAATGTACATCGGATTTTGATTTGTCAGCTTCATGTGTGTGATGCTGTGAGCCGTTGCTACTTTAAATGTACATCGGATTTTGATTTGTCAGCTTCATGTGTGTGATGCTGTGAGCCGTTGGAGACCTGGGTGCCTAGTCTTTCCTTTCTGAGGATGTCAAGCCCAAACTATTTCTGGGCAGATTAGTTCGTGTATTCACACAGTCCCACTCCGTCTGGAATGTGACAATATCGCGACGCGTTTTGGACCCGTCGGGCGCAACGGAAAACTCTGAATACTTAACTCCAGCTCTTCGACAACGTGAGCGCGGGCGCGAATACTACTGCAGTTCCAAAGACCGTCGTATGTCACTCATTCTATGTTTCGCCCAATGTTTGTCCATTCTTCGTCCCATACCAGCGGCTTGTAGCAACACAGCTACTCAGGTGCTTCCCAAAAATGGCACAGCACTACCCCTAGACACCTGCCTTACGTAGCATAGAACGAGGGATCACTTCACGGCAGGAACAAGCAACATTCCTTGGTGCACTGACAGAGTTTGGGACAGTAGAGTTCCGAGGGGTGCATCCTTCCTAGCAACCGTGTTTCGCCGACGGCAGCGCTCGCATGACAAAGTCTGGGGGAAAGAATACGTCTCACCAGATGGGCCAGTGTTAGCCGACAGGTTCTTGCGGATACGTTCCTTCCGAGTAGGCAATTTTACCAGTGAATACGCACACTGCTTTTAGGAGTGGCCTGCATTCAGGGCAAACCTCTTCGAAAATGCTAACACACACTCTGCGACGCGAATTGTCAGCTGCAGGCCCGTGTCACTCCGACGTTCTGTTCGGTAGCCTTCATGTTAGCGGCAATGAGCGGGCGTCAATTTGTGTTGTGGAAAAGAGGAGAACTGCGTTTGCTTTCCTTGCCTTCCCTTGCAACCATCCCCGACGGGGTGGCTTGTCTTTGAGCGGACGACCGCGTTGGGGCAAGTCGAAAATACCTTGCGGAAATGGAAGGGGTTCAAGAAGCAGAACGCATTCGCCTTCACTGCGGAGACGCAGGTAGTCCTTCCGTCATCCAAGTCGGTACGAACTTGTAAAGACCGCGTGTTAGACGAGATCTCATCAGCAACTGCTCTACGTACATACAATGGGGGAGCAACCCAGTAACCTTGGAAGATACGCCCCCTATACACTTACAGGCAGCCTGTCCTGCTCTTAAAGGTGCTCAGGTCGCAGATCATACGAGAGCAACAATCTACATCGACTTCGACCATCCAAGGATTCATTCTCATCGTCAGCTTCTCGAAGTCCATGCGACAACAAGTTTACCAAATACTGAGCATCGGCTGTAGGAATATGGGATTTGCAATTAAACTCAACGCGCTCACGCTTGTCGTCGAGTGATATATGGTTATCCAGGCACACTTGTGGGTATGATACTCATAGAAAAATTTTCATGTTAAGGCAGGATGCAATCTGTCTCTGTTACCCAAACACTTTCATCGCCGATACACAGCACGTGCACCCTGAATCCCGAAAGTGATTCCGGGTGCGGATCAGGCGAATGGACCACACCTCACACGAGAATAGCGTGACATCTCTGAACACACTGCAGAAGTCAAGAGAAAAGGACAAGCATACTCAGTATCTCGTACTCACCATCCAGTATTATCTTTCCCTGCCGGCAACCACCATCACTGCTGTCCCGCTTTTGATCGACGCGTAATTTTCGTAGGAAACCTCTGGGTCTCGGTGACCCAAGCGCACGGGCTGCTTCTGCGGCAGACACCCCTTCGGCGGCAGGTAACATGCGACTTTTGCAGTGGGATGCATCGGAACTCCTCACCTCCCGTGGCCTCAAAAAGCGACGGAAAATTCAAAGCGCGGCGAAGAAGAAATACATGGAAGGGGGACTGCAGACTTCACGAAATTCATTACTGGGACCACCGGAGACGTTCGACAGGTGACGGCAAAAGTGGCCGTCCCACCGGAGGCATAGACGGACCCCCGCCCTATGGCCCATCACTGGAAGGTATGCGCTCGAACACGTGCGGCTTGCCGTCTCGCGCACGCCGGCAGCTCTTCTGTGGTTTGTAACGATCTTGTAGACGGACAGAGGCGTCCGCGTGGAACAGCAACTGGATGCTCAGTAAACCCAGTGGCCAGAAGACGCCGCGATGGGCTCTTTCGTGTTTAGATTTCCGCTGAGTGCGCTCTCTTTAGAAGTAGCACGGGGCACAGCGGAAGGGTACGAATCCACTGGATTTCCGCAAGAACAAGCGGAAGCGTGTCTGGAAATGAAAAAAGTGCAACAGAACAGCTGAATTGCGCTTTGCTTCACCAGCTAGCAAAGGCGAAAGCCTTTGCTTTCCAAGAGCGAGCAACGACATTTTGTGTATCCGTGGTGTAAAAGTAGCAGTGAGAGCAAGAAAGCCAGCAGTTCTAAGGATGCAAACCGGCAAAAAGAAGATCATCCCAGTCTGCATCAGGCAGGCCCCCATAAGCAAGGCAGCCCGCAGTGGTTCGTACACGTCTTCACACAAGAATTGAGTTTAGCCTCTTCCCAGTACTACGACGGCCACCTATTGCGGCACGTCAGTCAAGCAGTATTCAAAACTTCTGGCCTTCTCCAATTCAAGTAATGCCACCTCGGATTTTGAAAAATCACCTCGCAGCGCATTTGGATCGATTGTCCCTACTGGGGCCCCGTTTACAGGAAGGCCGCAGCGAGCCAACGACATACAAAATGAGTTAAACTGGCTCCCCGCAGAGCATATGGTGTCAAGATTCATATCGAGAATAAACTGACTCAGAAGATCACAAGTGCTTGCTTCGGGAGACCGTGATAAGCGGCAACGACACAGGGTCACGTAAGGACTTCCGTAATCCTTTAGAGGAATAGCCTGGCAACTTCCACTGTCTTTTTTACCAGGTCGCACCGTGCTGCTAAAAATGGTACGGCGCCCGGCGAAAGGGAGCACTATCACTGTGCTTGGCGTCGAAAGCTACTTTTCGGGCCAATGCGAGCTCGCCATGGCGGGCAGACGTACAAACTGGTACTCACTGCAGTTGTCGCATGGACTTTCTGTCTGTACCGCACCATGGCGTCTGTTTACTGTCGGTCGCTCCAATTGTCTTACACTCGCAGACGGAGTAACGAGAGGACAGCAAAGTTACAATCAATGATCCGTACTTCACCACATGAAATCTGTTGC
This sequence comes from Sarcocystis neurona, assembly GCA_000727475.1. Lineage (NCBI taxonomy): Eukaryota > Apicomplexa > Conoidasida > Eucoccidiorida > Sarcocystidae > Sarcocystis > Sarcocystis neurona. The sequence continues at coordinate 1,631,212 of KL647304.1, read as the reverse complement.
TTCGAAGTCCTGTCCTTGTACACTCATGCTACACCTCGAGAAGGCGGGAGTGGACGCATCCTTCACGACTGGCGTAATTTAGTGCATCTGCGCTCCAAAGCCGAACTGGCGTGGCCGTGCTTTACTTAAGTAGCTACTGTTTTTGTGGAGGAGCATCACCCACCCATACCTCATATTCAATAATACCTTCGTAAAATGCAACGCGGGCTTGTGCATATGGTTCTTTCCATAGCAGCAGTTGGGCTGCAGTGCGCAATTCGGCCTGCATGTGACTCTTGAGCTGCGGTATATCTACGGAACACATTCGGAACTAGTATGCAATAACGGCTGGTGGCATCAAACAGGTGAGGCGAAGATATGCCCCATATTCGTAACTGTGCTTTCGACGCAAAGTAAGGGTGAGGCGAAGATATGCCCCATATTCGTAACTGTGCTTTCGACGCAAAGGAAGGCCTAAGTAGTGAGCATGGGCGAGGTGTTACGCGCTGAATGCAGCAAGCACCTTGCTTCCTTGTAGCAAGCCCGCCTCTGTGAGATAGGCTGCTCACAGCAGCAACAATCCCAGCACCCCTGCTTCGTGTGGAGTCGTAGACAACCGCCGTCGTTTATCGAAAGAATAGCGCGGATACAATCCGAGTCAACTACGTCCGCTGTTGTACAGGAAGCAGAAAAGGACGTATCCCATGCACGGAAGTCGCTTTGACTCATTCACAGCGCAGCGCAGCAGTACAGCGCCTTCGTGTCGTTTCCTCTCTTTATGTTCCATTCCTCACTGACCTATTGACCCCGACTGCAGGATGCAGATGAAGCGATTCAGCACTAGTGTGGGCAACGCGCTCAATTCTGGATGGTTAGCTGTAGACTGATACTGAACTAATCTGTCGTGCTCGGTGTTCTGCTATTCTCGAAGCAGAAAAGTCGTGGCGCAGCTCTGCTTTTCCGCTGAGCCATTGACGAACACAGAGGCACCTCGTTGCTACGCTCTGGATAGCCGTGATGGAGAACTTCTCAGTAATGGTACTGTTATTGTTCATGGCTCTTCTTTTATACTACAGCTTGAGTGTTGCCCCCATTCTCACAATATGAAACATCCGTTACGTGGGACATGGCAACTGCACATGTATCACGTACCTGTACAGTTAACACAGAGGGAGAGCAGCTCTATCTGATTTCAGCAAGAGATCCTCCTGTCGAAGCTACTTTAAATTCAGTCAAGGAAACCAGGAAGAGGACAAAACAACAAACCTGCAGGGCGGGGATGTTGATCACCTTGAAATGCTGCTCTGCAAACCAGCCTTCTTGTGTCTCCTTTTGACCGCTCGCAGTCCTTGCCAACATGTGTCTGCTACTACTAGAATATGTGCTCGATAAGCTCACCTCAGCCTCGCGCACGCATTACTTCCAGCTCCAAGAAGCTCTACGTGGGAAACATCAAAACAAGTCAGCTCCGACAACGCAGCCGTCTAGAGATCTACTCTTTGATCTGCATTACTCTGCCGAGAGCGCAGGATTCGCAAAAATATCCTTACCCTTATTTGGTAAAGCATGTGGATACATCCGAGACATGCTTTGAGGCACCTTCGCAGTAACCCGCGTGTTCGCACAGCCAGCAACACTGCAGCTTTTACAGCTGCACTGTCGTTACGTTGGCGGTACTCGAACGCGCATTCACCTCAGAGGTACATCAGTTGGACAGGAAGAATTTGTCCTGATGTAACAGCCCAGTGGAGTGTGCGACGCGATGCTGGGTCACTTCTGCAACATGTGAAGCAGCAGCAGGCGTGGCTGTGTGCTGCGGGTGAACCCCCCGCATGCACTGTGTTAGGATGGCCCTTTCTCTTGGTTCGCCTCCTGTTGGAAGGGGCTAAACTATGCAGGGAAGGAGGCTTCTGTAGCTCTCTTCTAGGTTGAAGGAGGCCTCTCCTGTAGCACGATTTGATTTGTCAAGATCCGTGTGTACGATGCTCTTGCCTCATACGACACATGACTTACTGCATGCGTACGGGTACAGTCAAGGCTGTGTACCGACTTTTGCGGTGCAGAGAGATGTGAATACAGCTATGTTCGCCAGTCATTGCCCGTTAGTGATTGTGTGCTGCAATCCAATTTTATTTTGAGATGTTTTCTCTTCGCGGCCTTTTGAATGTGGTTTTCGCGTCCTTCGGCTCCACAGACATCCGCACCAGGGCACACACGGGAGTTGTCGCAGAGATTGTCCTTTCCTGCCTCCAGCCTACGTCTTTTCTCAGTCCAGGTGCAGAATCGAATATATTTCCCTTCATCAAGCGGCGTTGACGGTCTATCCCCGTAGTTACAGCCACAGCGGCTAACCACACTTACTGTGTTGTTCCGCCCAGCGTACGTTCTCTCGAGGCGCCCCGCCAACGAATTCTGCACGAATGTGCGGTTCTAGCATCCGCCTACTTTCAAACGTGAGCCACGTACGGCAGGAAAAGTGCAAGTGGTATGTGCAGTTGCAGGCGTCGAAGAAAACTGAAATTGTGTGGTCGCTGCGAAATTTGAATCCCGCGCTCGTCTCTGCTCTTCCACTGCGTCTCGCCACTCCTGTGCCGGCTCCCGCTTGCAGCACTCAACAATACCGCACATACTACTCTATTTTCCATAGAGTTTCCCTGTGCCCGTGTATCTCTGACGCGAGCCTCGCCGTGTCTCCCCTGCATCTGCTTCCCGTTCCTTCCCGCTGGATTCTTGTTCCTCCCAACTTTGGTAAACGGCGCTCACCTCATTAAGTGTCTCCACTGTTCCGTGTCGCTCGCTCGTAGTGGGTCTGTAGAAGAATTTTCTTGCTTCGGGGCACCTTACTGCGTGCAGGAGACTGTACGTCTGCCTCCGTAGTCAAGCTTCAGTCAAACGTCTGCCTTCCAAGCACATCCAGAATTAAACAGTGATGGTCTGGTGTCCAGACCATCGACTATGCTTAAGTACACTGGTTCACTTCAAGGTAGCTTGGTCTTCATGCAAATCCTGTGCTCTCGTCCATATGCTTGGAACGGTGTCCGCAACAAATCCGTGGTGACATGTTTTCAGTTGTTGTTCCTACGCTAAAGAACAAAACGCCTATCACCGGCTTTTTTTGTATTTCGTTCCCCGCCATCGGCAGATGCTCAACGAAAATAGTAGTCTACAGGGGGTTTTTCATCGGTCTCCTTTCTACATGCTTGATTTTACACTGTGCGTCACTCGTGGGGTGCTCCCACAGTGGTATTCTCTGCAAATTTTCGTGCACGCTGTTCTGCGCACTTGCTACGATGGAAGCAGGGGCGGCCGAGTGCGGTGACGTGTCTCAGGGAATAGATGTTGCCGCTGCATCCGTCGCCTTTGCCGGTTTCTCGCCTCACCCGTTGGCGTTATGTGGCAGCGGATTTCCCCCCGTGACTTCCCGTTTAGCTGCTGAAGGGAGTGCAGCAGGGGTAGCAGACTTGCACGAGGGGACTGCTGCCGTTGCTTGGGTGCGTCGCCTGAAGCTCCTGTGCCTTCGCGAGCGATTGCGTCTCCACCTGGGTTCCCTCGAAAAATGTTTTTCACCGCTGTACAAGCAGGTGCATGTTTTAGTCTCGGGCGCAGCAGCGGTCTCGGCAACATGCGGAGCTGCTGCACAGCAGCTGCAGCAGACGCTGACGCAGCGGCAGCCTGTCTTGCGTGCGCTGCAGCTGCTGCAAGATCGGCGATTGCTACTCCAGGAGCGGCAACGCCTCTGCGGTCTCCTTGTGGAGCAGCTGCGCCTTTCCTCGCCTCTGCGGCAGGCGATTGTACTCAATGCGGAAGCGGAAGCAGGGCGCAGCGGTGACGGCACAGCGGCGGAAGAAAGAGCTTTTTCTCTGTGTGAGCGATTCTTTGATGCTTTGCAAGAACTGCAACGCATCCGCGAACATGCCGCCCAGCTTCAACGAGTAGTTGCTCCTTCCGCCGTTGCGTGCGCCGCAGCTGCGGCCGCGTCTTCCAGAAATAAGGAGGAGGCACCAGAAGGGGTTTCCGCAACACGCGGAGCCAATAGCAGCTTGCAGAGCAGCTCCCTGAGGCGCCGCGCTCTCGCAGAGGCTGTGCTGCAGCAGGCAGGAGAGCTGCAGGAGCTCGCCTATGAACGTTTATATCTGTGGTTACAGCAGGAATGCAGAACAGCTACAGTTGCGGCGCCAGCAGCGAAAGACGCAGCAGGAGCAGTACTGGGAGCTCAGCCTGCCCTGGATGCAGTTTCCTCTCAGTGTAACAACTTTTTTCCTCTGCCATCTTCTTCTCTCTCCCAGGAGAACCACTGCTCCCCGCATCGGTACAAGCACAGCAATCAAAGACGCGACAGCAGCAGCGCTGGCCGTACTGCTGAAGCCGCAGCAGCAATGCGCATTGCTTGTTTCTTCGCAGCCCTCGGTGCCACAGGGGTGGCCGCTTCTATCGGTGTGTCTCCACGAGTCGTGCCGTCAGGAGGAAAAGCAGCAGTAGCAAGTGCAGCGAGACCAGGGGCAGGAGAGGCGCATCTGGCAGAAGCTGAGAAAGCGCGTTCTGTTGCAACAGAATTACGTGGGACCAAGGCGTCAACACCAGAACGAAGTGAAGAGTTACTTAGTAGACAAGATGACCGCGCGGCAGAGGCAGCAGGTTCGTCACAGAAAGTTTATCTTCGGCGTGCCTTCCCAGTGGAGCGGCGGTTTCCGCTGGTGCTGCGCGCTTGTGTGACGCTGAAAGATCGACCCGCCTATCTGTACCATTGCCTGCAAGAGTTGCTGCAGATGCGTCGAAAAACTGTTGCGGAAGAGTTTCACCGCCTGCTGTCTGCCTCGGACAGCATTCTGCATCGTGAACAGTTGCTCTGCAGCAGCACCAGTGGCCCAAGCGCTGCGGCTGTCAAGGGAGACAGAGACGTTGAGGGCAGCTTCAGCAGCTCAGGCGACGCAGGAGGGGGATATTGTTTCCACAGCAGCAGCAACAGCACAAGGCTGGTGTGCCTGAAGCGTTCTCGTCCCCTGCTTTTCCTTCAGGGACTGCTTCAGTGCGTCGCTGCTGTGACTGCTCGAGAGCGCGCAGTAGTGTGCGGCCTGCGGCAGTTGCTGTTGCCCGCAGCACCATGCTGTGGGCCAGATGTCGCAGCAGCGCCTGGAGCTGTAGCAGCCGCAGAAGGGACTGCAGCGGTGGCGGAATCTGCTACTGCAGGAACGGCTGAGCAGTGTGACGTACACTCGACTGCAGAAAGGACTGGAGGACCGCAGCTGACCGACACGGTCAACAACGAGGGAGAGGCTCTACTGGCAGAACGCGATGCGCTTCAGAACGACGCTGCTGTCGATATTTTGGGTAAGCTCAGCAGAGAATACGACGTCGCAACATCAGGAAGTGTGCTCCAGGTGCTCTAGCTCTTTATGCTCCATCTGCTGTGAGTCGCATGAGTCACAGTGATAGCAGTCACTGCAGCAGGAGTAACGGTATCGACGATGCCGCCTTTGCTAGTCCCACCGATGAGCAAGCGTTGTTCCTGTTGCTGCGGCAGGCGAGTCGGAGTTAAATCTTTTTAAAACGGGTGCTCGAAAGGACGGAGAAGCCGCAGCTCACTGGCAGGCTGCTGCAGAAAGCAGCTGCAGCTTTCGGAGTCCGTCCCCTGACGGTGCAGCACGGAGTGGAGGTGCAGGAGCGGCAGGAGACGAAACGCAGCGAGGAGACAACAGCGCCGTCGAGGCGATGTGCAGTGCAGACCTTCTGGAATGGCTCCTTAGTGGACTCACACAGCTGTTTGAAAAACAGATGGAAGAGGTTTTTGCTGCGGTGCAGGAGCAGGCGAGTGGTGGGCCTGCTGCCGGAGAGCGGCAGCAGCAGCGGCCTGCCTACACGCTTGTCGCATTGGTGGTGGCGCATTTACTAGACAGACAGGCGATTTTTCTGCGGCGGCTGCTGCTGTTCAGCAGCGACAGTCCAGTTGCAGGCGCCGACGACCAGCGGCAGCAGCAGCAGCGTCGGAGAGCAGGACCCTCTGGGAATGGGACCGGCGTACCTGCAGCAGGTTGTGGAGCAACTGCGCTCCCAGTGGCTGTAGTGGCAGCAGGCGTTCAGCACCCTACTATTTATAGTTGCTCTAATACGTTACCTTTATTTTCAGGAAGCAAAAGCGGTGTAGGTGCGTACAGGAAAACTGATGTTATAAATTCTTTGCCCCGTTTGATCGCCTGCTGCGAGGCATACGCCGAAAAAGCGGAAACGCTGTTTCTTTCCCTCTGGGAACAACAAGTTATGTCCGCAGCCTCATCCTACGCTGGCGGGACAGCGGCGTATTCTTCCTCTTCTCCCCTCTGCGGCAGCAACCGCTCCACTAAATGCAGTGGTTCACCAGACCTGCACCTGCACGGCAGTGGGGATCTGGGTTTCTTCGCTGCGGCCAGGACCCTCGCTCCTGCTCCGGTGGATCGACAAGAGACTGAAGAAGTTGTAGCAAGGGCGTTTGCACGTGCCGACGTGGAAGCACAGGGTAGTCTTCTTTCAGAGGTCACGGCTAGTCTGCGGCGGGCGCTCGAAATTTTGCACGCGCCACTAAGTGGTGGACCTGAGGAACGAGAAGCCACTGCAGCACTGGGCGGCTTCACTGGAGCTGCTCTGGAAGAATACTACTGTCACGCTGCAGCATACCAGCGTGAAGGTGTGCCTCAGCGGAAAGAGACGAAAAGAGAAGAAAGTGATACGGTGAGTGAAATTGCGTCACGGACTCAAGTAAACACAGTCGCATTAGGAACGTCAATAAGAGCAGCGGGAGAAGCAGCACCAGAGGGCGAAGCAGTTGCGGCGCCGTCAGGAGGGTCGCTAGTGGAGAATCTCGTATGTCTGTTTGAGCCCGCGGCCGCAGTGTGTCTCAGTGCCCCTGGCCGTCGAAGCAAGATCACGGGTTTGCGGATTACCGATCGACTCCGGCCGCTGCAGGAGGACGAAAGTGAAGAACTAGATGGCTGGGTCGAGAGTTCAGTTGCCCCTCTGCTGAATTTCTGTCGCCAGGAAACGCGGCGGTTCTCCGATGCCGGTGATGCGACTGTTTTCCTTATTAATGCGTATGCGTGCATAGAAGCACCTCTGCGACGCTTCGCCGTCTGCCGAGTTTATTCGCAGCTGTTGCAAGAACTCATCGAGCAGCAGTTCAAGCTGCTTCACCAAGTAGAAATAGATGCTCTGCTGTCAAGACTAGGGCTTCGGGAGACTCTTGACGCCGTCCGGAGAGAAGTGCATCGCCGCAGAACGGAGGAACTCCAGGACACCGTTGCTGCAGGAAAAGAACGTGACGAGGAAGGAGCGGAAGACGGTGCATTTGACAGACAATCCAAGAACAGCTCTTTTCGAGGAGTACAGAGGACGCAGTATCCGGCCACGCTGGATACGTGGGATACGAACGATGACATTCAAGTCGGTGGAGCACTAAGCCCTGCAGAGCACTGCCTGCAAGAAGCAGCGCTTACAATGTTCTTTAAAAAGTTTGCCTTCATTCTGTACACGCTCAGGAGTGTTGAGCTGCCGTACACTGGGAGACTTGTACAGGAAAAACACCAGATGGAATCCAGGAGGTCGGTCATGAGAGAGGTAGTAGCTGCTTACGCGGAAATATACGTACGTACTAAACACTTAGGCTTCACCGTGCACACGCCAGGAGAGGTGGCGCTGCTGCTTGCTGCATGATCGAGAGGTAGTAAAGTACTTGAGTCATACTGAAATGCGGAACACACCGGGTCGTCCCAAGTTGAGATGAATTTAAAGTATTTGTAAGATGTATCGAATATAAAAAATGCCGTCTTGTTGGTAGCGGCTGAAGTTCCCTCAACGGTGCGCCAAATCAGGAGAACACACAATTGGTATGTGAGAGCATGTAGTTGTGGTAGGGATTTTTCTTTGCGGTGGGTGTACGATGTAGGGCTGCACCTTGCGCCAAGGATACTGTGGGCGACAGAACCGCTGGCAGGCCTTCGTCCCCTGTAGTTGGCCTTCAGAGAAAACGGTGCAGCGTACAGAATTCGTATATGGCGTGACCGGCGATCTCGCACCACTGCAGCGCGGAATGCGTGTAAATGTGAGCGGCGTTGAGATGAACAGTTACTTGCGATGTCGACTTCGCACGTTCGGTTAACCTGTGCATTTTCTTATTAATGGATAGATAAGTTTGTTTGCATATGCCCGGATTCGAGAATTAGCACAGGAGGGGCCTCCAACGTATACGTGATGACGGAAGAGTGCCCACCGGACACGGTCAGTTTACTTCGAACACGAAGCGTGCAGGGGTTGCCGCTATACTCAACAGGCTAGCAGGACCTTCCAGCGGGGGGAATGCTGCTGCACCAGGCTTGACCATTGAATACAACTCCTCACCAAGTTCCTCTACATGCCATGAGCGTGTAGTTGCAGTAGCGGTCTGTATTCACTTCGCCGTATGAGGTAATCCCGCGACAGCAGACCGTCAGACATCCAGAAAAATCTACCTTTTCGGGAAGGCGTAATTTCCGTTTGACGGCGTGGAAGAACAACTGGCTCAGCGTTCTCATGAGAGGAAGCTGTGTGGCCTGATGGCTTACACTTTAGACCTACTACAGCGCGGCGAATTACCTTCTGCGTAGATACTTACACAGGAAAGAATTTATCGCATTCGCACACACTTTTGGAACACGGTGCTGGTCTACGCCATACAGGACAACAAGTTTAGCAGTCTTCTCCTCATTAAAACCAGTTCTCTCCCGTATCTTTTCGTTATCACACTTTGGATCCTATCGGCCCCGCACGCGTAGCATTGGGGTGATTTCTGTATTTGATAAGCTACTCTGTGTCTAGGAAGCTGAGCAGTCCACTGCCAGCGTGATTGGCAGCTGGAATTTTCCGCTCGCTTGTACTTAGAATGTGGGGTCTGACAAACTTCAGCTTTTTGCGTGCACGGATCGACATATGCACTGGCTTGACCATGTAGAAGAAATATCCTGCTGCGTGGCTGACCGGTAGTACTGGTACTCCCAAAGTGTGCTTCGACCTCTTCGACGCTTTGTTGAGGAGCATTACTTCTGGTGTGTGCACAACGAGGGGCTACTAGTTGAATTTCGGTCTCGTACGCGTACGCTTGTCGCAATTTGATGCCCTGCGTACGGCCCTTTACCTCGGCCAGCTAAGCCTGTGTGTGAGGGGCACAGTGAGTACACCGTCTTCGTTGATGACCTCACCAAGTTATGGTGTTGTATTAGAGATAGGAGATGCGCAGGCCTTCTGTACGTACGTCGTTCGCTGAAAGTGTGTCTGCATACTGGATCAGTTTCAAATTACCCTACGGCATTCAATATGGTAAAATTCCTTAGTAACAACCCCTTCCGAAGTACGCTTCCGAAAAACTACTTCTGGTGAGAACTTCCTCCACAACCCAGTCTGTGTTCATCAAACTGTTTGTCAGACCTGACAGTCGTCTGTTCTGATGAATGTCTAATTGAAAGCTTTAGATCGCGGACACGTGTCAACACTCACACGTACACCTATGTACGTCTGCCAAGACTCTTTGGTACGTAGCTGACGACCTTCCCGTGCGTACTGTAGACGGCCTCGCAGTTGTCGGTGAGAAACAAACTGCTGTATACGTGCAGATACAGATTTTATAAACCTACGAATATGTGTACGTATATTCGCAGTTGTTTTTGCAGACAGTGACTTTTGGTTTGACGACTTTCCCAGGGAACTGGATTCGCAGCTACGTGCCGGGGAAACCATCAGCTGTATCTGTGAAAGGCGCAAGGCATAGGGAATTAGGATCCTCCGCTGTTAGAAGCTTTCGGGCACGAGTGTACCGCACGAGTGAGGGCGCAAGAATTAGCCTTGGTTTCATGCCCATCTAGGAAGTGTGTGCCTGTTCGTGGGTGCACGTACCTAGACTGGTCAAAAGAACCATAGCTGTATGACCTGAACCGAACGGGTCTTCGATAACTTCATCAACAGTGTTTACCGTTTACTGGCCTTTTTACGAATGAGTGCAGCGTGCTTCACGTATAGAAGAAGCGCGTGCTGATCGGAAGATAGAGCGAAAGTAATGTATAGCCCTTGAGCTGAAGTCCACAACTCCGCAACCTCATGCCAGATTACTAATGACTGTACGCGACAGTGACTGAACCATTCTTGAGGCGGAGAGCCTAGAAAGCACATGCTTAGAAGCACACTTTTGCACGAATGTACGCAGCTGTGTTTTGTTGTGCATGCGGTTAGCAACTAGCCGTGCAGCTGCACGGCTAGTGCCTCACGCAGTTGTCTCAGCCACGTTTTTGTGAGAGTACATCACTCAACTAAAAATGCACGCGTACATTGTCCTTTGGCAACCGCAATGCTGATGACTCTCTCCTGGACAATGGAATGCTGTATGTGGGCGTAAACATACTGAACGCACGACGCCGTTGTCTGTTTTGTGCTGGCTTGGGTGCGGCGATGTGATACACATGGCGGGGTAGTACAATCTTATGTCGGCCAAAGTAACTAACGCACACTGCAGAACGAGGAGTCTTTTCGCTTTACTGCTTGCTAGGGGACCTCTATACGTAGTAATTACAGACGAGAAGTGTGTTGCCGTTTTTCTCTGCTGCCCGCGGCGCAACGGAACAGGCGAAATACGGACAAAGAATGAAAGACGTCTCTGTGAAGAGCAGCCCCTTTAGGTGCTCGCTGAAATTCACCCCGCCTGCGAAGAAGCATACTTGAGCATGTTGTGTGTGAGCACGACACGCGAAGCCCGCTATCGTTGAAGAACAGCGGCTTCTGTTTAAATGTAATGCACCGTCAAAAATAGCATATACGAGCATGTATTTGCGTCCTCAGAAGCAGTCAGCGCACGAGCGATGTGCGACTACATAAAGTTGTGTTTTCGTTTTCAGCTGACAGGGTCTCTAGGTCACACGTCAAAGCAACAGGAAAGCCTTGTGTCATAAACACAAGACTTTCGGAGGAGAACACTTGGAAGTCAGAGGTCCCGTTCTTTAGTCTCGTGCGCCACATGTGTGTCAAATGCAGCGGTAAGCTCACAGCCCGTTCTCACATTACGTTCACCATTTGAGCTGTCGAGAACGAGATCTTCGTCGTACCCTACCTTGCGATGGGGAAGCCACTCAACGTGAAACTTCGGTACTGCGTCCCCCCTGCACCAACTTGGTGTGATATGGAAGTTTTGTGGGCATACCACTTCGCTTTTACAGCGACAGGGAGCATGTGGGGCCACTAACGCCTATAGCAGTGGTGTGGCAGCCTTAGTATTTCTAAAATCCTGCATGTTGCTTTCCAAGAGACAGTCGTACAGACTCCGGACGGTGGCTACCTCGTGGGGCCTTTCATGAAGCGTCGGCGGGACAGACGCACCATTCGAGACGGTGCTAAAGGTATGGATCGCATTCCTCAGGAGAATCGGTCACTCTCACGACGAACCACTGCGTACACAATAGAACTAGCGTTGTGGCTTGCTGTTGCGAGCAACCTCAGGGTCGGGTACGCTTCTCCCTATTATGCAAGCGGGAAACGGTGCTCATTAGCAGCCACGGATGCGCCTCAGTGAGTTCTAGCAGCATGCAGTTTGGGCACGTTGAATGCATGAGCGCGTCTATGCTATCAGAAAAGTCAAGCGGCCCAGATGTGGCTGTGGACCTTAGACGCAGTATATGATATTTTACGGAGAGCTCGCGTTGCAGCTGCATCAACCACCAGGTACGATCAATGCGTAGTCAGTCCTCTGGTCTGTTCTCGCAACTTCCTCTTTATCGCTCTTTGAATCCTCCAGTCAAATTGTGGAGAGAAGAAAGGCTGGTTACGTGCTGCTACAGTTTAAAAGGTGGAACAACTGTTTGCTTGTAAACTCTTCTTTCAGCGTAGGGTTCGGCAGGTCGCAATTATGGAAACCCTGATAACTTGCAACGCCAGGCACCGATAAAACAGACACACCCACCTACTATCCCCGACGGTGTGCCATCTCGTCTTGTGCAGACGTCCTCTGTCGTGTTCCGCACCCAGCAACGCTCGCCTCACTGGCCCATAACAAGCACACTCTTATGTCATCTGTCAACGTTCTGTCCCACGTCCGGTGACACGTCCACTTTTTGGCTTGTATACACACATATGTATATACATATATATGTGTGCCTTGCGGTGCGACCACTCTGATGCGTGACGTGCATGGTTGTCTCCCCTCCCGCGTATCTTTGACACAAGTGTCGATTCTGTCTTCACCCGTTATTTTTTGGAGGTACTCTCTAATCACCCAGGTGATGGTACGAGAAACGTTAAGTTGCTTACTCCATACCAATAAAATTACCCATACATCCACGCAAATAGCCGTCGGTACGCTGACGCGAAAAGGTGCGGACACATGAGTGTTTCCGCGTGCGTGTACTTTATTGATATTATTCTTTGTACAGAAGTGTACGTACACACTTGAAGTTACGTGGCGCAACCACTGGACGACCCGTGTGAGAGCTATTCTTCAGCGGTCTGTCGGTACTTAGTTGGAGATGGAAAAGTTGAAGATATCTCCATGTGATTACGAGCTGACCGGTCATATTACGTATCCCCTGTGCACACAGACACGCACAGTTACATAGTCTGTGTCTTCCAGAAGCTGTCAAGTATACCACTGGACTACGGGACGTATACGCATCCGTATACGCAGTTGCCGCCTGTGTTGTTCACTGCTGCGAGTGTGTACTGTCAAGGTCATTCAAAAATATCCCTAGTCCACGTATCAACCCGTAGGCAGATACGGCCCCTTTGAACAAGATATACTCCGGCAACGTACTGGATCATTTCTTGGATAGAAGTATGGTGTTGATAATAGTTGTAAACACACTGTTGACCATGGTGCATAGTTGGCATCACCGTTGTACACCAAGGAGGAATCTTCAGTCCAAATTCTGCCGCGAGGTGTCAGTATAGACTAAGGAAGAATTCGTAACCAACTGTCGATCAGGAGACTGAAAAGTGTATACCTGATCGTGAGGACGGCACTTGAAAGGGCTACACCAAAACGACAGCGTCTCCCCACGGAGGACTCTGAAAAGTTAAAATTCGTCACGAGCTCGATTTGGAGCTAGTTCGATGTTCCAGAATGTGTCGCTGTTACTATGTGAATAATTACTGGGAAACTGTACATGAAATGGCGGCGGGAACCCGCCAGGGAAGTTAGAGGAGGGAGACACGACAGTGGCAGTTGCGCACTACGGAGAGTCGTACGTGTGTAGTATTAGTGGGCATACAAATGCAGACACACTCTTATAGAAAGGAACTCTGCCGTGGCACTGCTTCGCTGTGGGGATTAAAAAATGTCGTCAATGGGGCAAATAAGAAAGAAGAGTGAAGCCCCTCGTTCCCATGGGCGCGCTCTGGGAACGCCGCAGCACCGAGGGTCTCGCCGCAAAATCCTTCTCACAGCCTGTCGTGTGAGAAACGTGTATAAGTAAATCAGAACCCATGTCCGACCCATCGCTCGGCGCTACACGGGGAACCACACCCGTCGTCCTTGCTGTGGACAGGTGTGTTGTTGGTCTTGTTTCGAACTTAGAGAATGGGTGTACCTGCTGGTGCTGGTTGTCTACATGTCCTCTCCTTCATCAGAATGTTCGCCGGGGGCGCTGTCCGAGTACGCGGGGTCACTGCTGCTGCTACTTGCTGGCTCACCTTCGCTGGTATCCTCCGCATCCACAGGGTGTCTGTTACCATCTTTTTTCGCATGCTGCGGTTTGAAGATGCTATCGGCGTTGGCAGGAGCTGGCACTTTCGAGTTCTCGGAGTCGGCGCGACTCCGCGCCTTCCAATACGCTGTCTCCAACACTCGTTGTACTTCTTCTTTGGAGGGGAAACTTATCCACGCCCATCCCGGACTATACTCGCAACCAGGAACAAACATGTGGACTTTTGCGTCGCCATGATGCTTCAGATTCGCCACCAGCTGCGCCTGTGATAAAGAGAGAGGACCGAGAACGGGAGTGAAAGCGATATGTACTGAACCTACAGTCGCGCAGGCACATCTGTAGGGGAATAGCGGGGAACCCGCGTAGCCGGAGTCGACTCAACAGTAAATGGAAACAGGTTGTATCTGTGTTCAACCACCTAGGAGCTGCAGCAGTGACAGAGGACTGTATATCTGATATGTATGCGGTTCAGTTGACTTGGTATTGTGTGCCTATTACCTCTGTGACCCCAGGTGGAATGTTGCTGATGGTGATGCGCCCAGTTGAGTCGGCCCTGTTCTGAGGTATGACGGGACGCATGGAATACACTTTTGCGGGGACGTCCATATTGGAAAAACGGAGTTGCGATGCAGCCGACGTCTGGAAAACGTGCTTCAGAAAGACTTATCCTCACTTGTCTTCTCAGGGTCACGTGAAATATCGCCGCGCAAGCTTGGCTTGATCATGACACACAGTTCGTGATGGAGAAGTGGGAAGGACGCGTGTGCGCGAAGGCTGCTGTCACGTAGCTGCTGCGCTGGTTCGTCCAGACGCATACGCGAGGAGAGTTAACCAGAAGGAGGAATGTTTGGTTTCTTCCGTGTGGAACAGCATGGACGGGACTTACACACAGTTCCTGCGTCGCAACGCTTGACGGTCGCGTATACCACGATCGCGACGCTGTCACGGAGATGTGCCTGCAGCATTTAGCAAGGGTGGACTAGCGGTGCTTCTACATCCTTCCCATCTCTACCTGCGTGGAAAATGTACAGTCTCTATGTAGTAACACAATGGGCCGAATAGCAGCAGCAACCGCGGTAGCCAGCCGCGCAGCAGCTAGCGCCTGAGTCCACCGCGGCGCGTCTCGTAGCACCTGCACGCTTGCTAGTTGCGCACGTCGATTGATGAGAAGTTGAGGTACCTACGTTTGCCGCACGTGCAGGTGCTTCACCAGAAAATGGCCCTACAAATACGTGTTACTCTACGGTCGGCCTGCAGCGGCGAGCCCCATGTAATCATCGAAACATACTCTGCAGAAACGTTTGTGGCTGCGCTCGTTGTATGTACACACATGGTGTTGCACGACCCTGCGTACCCGGCTCCGCTGTTTACCAAACGCAAGATCTTGTGCCCCTGTTCTTAGCTCACGTTCTTCCTCTGTCAGGAAGCAGAGCGTACGTGCTAGATCTCACTCGCTGTAATGATACACGTGGATCCCACCTCCGCTGCTCGCAACGGAGTGTCCACTGCCTTTCAGATGCCGCTTCTCCCCCATGAGTACCCAAAATTTGTCTTACGCATGTGAAGTATGTGTGCGCGTGTCAGCGCCAGCACGACCGCGGTTGTCGCCTTCGCGTCTGATAAATATTTCTACACAGGGCGTGTCATGTGTTTAAACTGTCCCCATGAATTGACGGATATCCAATTGGATCGCGGTGGATATCTGTTATACGTCCACGTAACTCACATGCAGACGAAAAGCTGTAAACTTTCTTAGACGTAGGCGCCTGTCTATCTTTCTGTGTGGTCCCATACCCTGTTAGGTAGTCTTATTGGATGCCCTGCCCTAAAATCTACGCTGGTCAACATTGTGTCCCACTTGGTCAGATGTGTGGTAAGCTCGGTTGTAAAAGGTGGCTGAAACGTGTAGACATGCAGGTGCCGCTAACGTGACATACGCTTGGGGGTGTGTTTGTTAAGATGTAATCACACGGACTGCAGTGTAAAGGCGGAGGTCCATATTGTGGTAAGGTGTTCTCGTTTTACGTGTATGTGCGTATGAATTCCCGCATGCAATTCCTCGTATGCACCCACATAGACGCAGTCTTCAACACGTATTGGTCACACGAGCAAGTGTGTATACGGTGTAGGCACATATCGTCCTTGTACAGTGGCGTACTCAATAAAGATCAGCCAACCGAATAACCGTGCCCCCCCCGTGCAAGGGGTCTCCGGAGTAGATGGGATCGGCTAGCGAACGTACAAGCGTGGACGGAGAGAGAGGAGCCAAGGAGAACCACATTTTTGAAAGGCCTTGCAATGCTGCTCGCGGTTCGAAGTGTCGCTGTCGCCGAAACAGACTATCACATCCAGATGTCTTCGCGCGAGTACACACTATTTTATAACCTGTCTATGTGTGCGTACCTCCCTCTGCACGTATCTAGTATAGGATCATACGTCTACACAAATACGTACAATTGCAGGCGCGTGTGTGCACAAAGTGCGCGCACGCCCCTTCTTCACTCGCTACAGAGAGGGGGAGGGGAGAAGGACTGTGTACCTTTTCGCTGTAAGGTCCCGCACTTTACTATTTCAGCGGGCTCCGCTGAAATATGTTGACCTCAACAGATCTTCCACCTTGGCATGTATGACACTAATCCTTCAGTTATACCACCTACAACGGTAACGGGACTACGAAGAATATATTCGTGTCTCTGAAGTTGTCTAGGCTCACATAAATATGTTATCGGCGTGACAGCTGCATTCTTAACCTCCTGCTCGTACTGCTAACCTGCGCGGGGTGCAAATCTCGGCTTCCCTAGGTACTCCCGACACTGCTGCGCCGTTATAAGGTTTTCGTCGCAGAGAGCATGCAGGCTTTTATGCAACATTCGGGCAGTTTTCCCCTAAGCGACGTTTCTCCTACTTCACAAAAACAACCACTACACTCTAGAGACGGTGAAGGTGCGTACACTCGCCACGCGACTGCTGCAGTCCTCAATGGACAGAAGTAGGCGTGGAAGTAGCGACTAATCCTTTACGTCAGAAAACGCCAGAGAAGGGGAAAATACATATTAATGTTTTCACGTGCACGGCGCAGGCGAAACTGTGTTGTGGTCTTGATGGTGGGCCACGCCTCCTACAGACACCGTCGTCCGCAGCGCCACGATATCCAACTAATGGTGTACCTGCTACTGAGAGAGCGGTGCAGCTGCCTGTACTGCCGTCCCAATTACGTTGGAGTGTTCCGTACCAGCATCTGTACTTACACTGCTGCCTGTGCATCTAAACGACCAGGAACGCCCGTCAATGGCTTGAACGACGACTCAGGAGATCCCGCCCCACTGACAAGACTTTTATAGAAGGACGTCAACGCAAACTGGTAATTGCAGCCGGTATCGCAACTAACGTATCGGGTTTATCAGCCAGTTACTCTCGCAGGTACCATAGGCTTTATTCTCGTGAAGATGCGGGACAAATCACAGAAGAGTGCCTACAAGGGCTGTCCACGCAGTTGAGTGAGTGATGCGGCTGTTCATGTCAAAAAGAATGCTCGAATGAATCGTCCATTTGCTGCCAACGTAGGCATACTTGTAGAGCGCCTACAAGAGCTGTCCACGCAGTTGAGTTAGCGATGCGGGCGTTCATGACGAAAAGAGTGCTGGAATGAATCGTGCATTTGCTGCCACGCCAGTAGAGCAGCTCCAGCCAACTGTCGCAAAGAAGAATTTATCTTATCAAAGCTGTGCTGCTCCTGCCGCTCCGCTTTTGCATGAACTGACTGTGCTGATTTTCTACTAAATTGACATTGGGATGTATCAGGCAAATTTGTTGTAGCCAGACGTCCTGTGTGTTCCGTCATCCCAGTTTTGTTTTACACGGTGAATGCACCGGCCTTCATTTTCTCACCCGGACGCAGCATTAGCAAGTCTGCTGATGTAACTGTGTGCAGCTGGAAAATTTACCTTTCTGCAGGTGAAAGATTTAGACGGAGTTCCTGTAAAATTCATCAAAAAGATGGGTGCGTAGCTTTAAAAGGAATTCAGACTCACTTCACAATTTCACATCCGCAGATCTGCACTGAAAAAGAGTGTCCGTGCTTATGATGAGGACACTCAACGGCGCCCGGGTTTACAAGAGTATCACAGGGGAGTTAGAGACGCTTCTGTCCATGTGCAGCACTCAGACACAGGTAACGCGGCGTACAAATTCACGAAAAAGTCAAGCAGAAGCATTGCGTCATGCTGCTGCGACCTATTACACCTGGAAGGCATACTGTGTAATTGTCCTACCTGCATCACAAAGAAAACATATGTCCTAACACTGCCCGCTACCAAGTTTCTTGCCCCTCTACTGATATTGAACCGTACGATTCTTTACGTGTCGCACCGCCATGGATCACGCTCATCACTGTGTCTTCCGGTAGCAGCTTCAGGTGTTGCGCATCACACATATGTGGTGCGCTCGTACTAGCTGTTGCAGCTTGTCAGAAACGGGTTTAGTGTGTGACGTGAAATTTACTTGTGGTTCGAGTAGGCTCGGCGCACCTGCTCACGATCACCGCTTTTGGAGAACAGTTCTCCCATGTTAGCGCCTACATACCCAGACACACATATGTATATGTGCCGATACGCGTGCATACCCGCTCACGAATTTGAAGTCTATCTGTAAACGTACTATGACCGTGTATGTGCATGTCTTTTGTTAGTTCGTAATGTACATGCGCACGCGTGATTCCCACCTGTCGCTTTCTGATCATCTGCGCGCATGCGTTCCGTAGTGGCCTGTCTAGTTGGGGCAAAAATCTGCAGAATGCGGGCTTTTCCTCGCTTTCATTTTCATATGTGTGTAGCGAAAGATTCATTGTATATGGAGGAAAAACACCGTACTTGCGTTTAAACGGCGTACGACCACGACACCGCACACGTGGACTTCCTGAATATTCAGCGTCGCCTCTCTATTTCAGTGTCTTTCTTATGTGGAACAGGCATCGGACCGTAAATCCCCATTGTATCTAGATTCTTGTTGCCTGGGTGTCTACAGCAGCGTATTTCTCTCGCCAGTCTGCGTCGTCGGCGGCCAAGGGGGTCCGGACGACGTGGCGCTTCTTCGTCATCCCCAACCGGGCGCGTGTAAAGTGTATCCACCGCACTGTATAAGACTACCAATACTGGTGCTACGTGAGAACGAATTTGAAACGTCTTTCGTGCGGCGTCGCCTTCACCTTCCGTCGGCCACCGTTATCATTGTTCTGATTTCCTGGATTCCGACAGTTCGGCCGGAAGGCCCACGGTAAGGGTTTTCACCCCGTGCTTTATTCAGAACATGATTTTTGTCGTGTTACAAGGTAGAAGGAATGGCCTTAACTAGCTTTATTGCACTTCCCGTGGAAGGCGGGAGTTTCACGGGAAAAAGCGTATGTCACGAGAGGTACGGGAGGTACTACTTAGAAGGTTTGCTTAACGTTTACTGCTTCCTACAAAAGTCGACTGTCTTCAGCCACGAAAATGCGCACTTTGAAAGAGAAGCAAGACGGGAGAGAATAATTTCCCCGGTTTTTTCGTGATATCAAGTGGAACCTTCCCCGAAACAAAACATACACCTTGTGAAGTGAAGAAAAAACTTAACGAATTTGCAGTGCACTTTCTGAAAAGGCATTATTTCTCCTTCTCCCATACAAGGACAGAGGAAATGAAAAATAGGATGCTTCAGCCCGCAGGCGAACACGGAAGAAGTGTGCTGTGTACTTAGACGGCACGGCCGCATTTACCCTCCTCACACAAACAGCTGCGCAGCCATGTTTTCCCTAAGTAATTAAAGGGCCCCTCTTTCCGCAGACTTCACCCGTCGAACGCGTAGACGTTACTATTTTTATGTCAGTTCCTGCTACTTTCTACTACTTTTGTTTTTGAGAGCGCTATCACTGCAAACCCGTGTGGCACTCCACCTACTACTGGCAGGAAACATTACTCCAGCGGGAACAAACTTGCTAGTGCTGTTCCTCCGTCACAGTGCTGCAAGCTCCGGCCTGGCAGAACCTGTGGAGTTTCCCCATGGGCACGGCACTTTTAGACGCAGCTACTAAAGCCGAATGTCTTCCCCCGTGGAAGTTGTTTTGTATTCACAAGAAGAATGTTTCGATAAGGCATAGACTCGCGCGTCCTGCGCAACTGTCACTCCCCGTCGAAAAAGATATTTTGTGAAGGTGTTCAGTTGCGAGTCAGACACAACCATTTCAAACTCGTTTCTGGTTTCGTTGACACAAGAAATGTGACGGTGTCCGAGGAAGCAAGTATGTACAGACGCAGGCTCCCACTCACCCCCACAGATTCACTTGCACGTCTACACAGATCAGCTGTATACACGTATCCTTATATGTTAATTTCTGTGTGTATCTGTACGTGTATGCAATTGCTCATGTAGCGTACAGTCCTGCAGATGTATGCTGGGCTCCATCAGTCTTGGCAACTACGGACGGGCACGTCTTAATTCACGACTAGTGCATACCTTCAGGAGCACGCTAAGTGTATTCGCGTAGTCTCAGCTACACAGGGATACACGGAAATGCCTGTTTACCTAACGTCCGGTTGTCAAGGGACTGCAACATCTATTACAACCTTTCTTATTGGCTGTCGCGTGCGATCTTCTGCGGTTCCTGTGAGATTCGAAAGCTGCAGCTGCTGGCACTGCGCATCTCCGTATGGAGATCGAGGACGAGCGAAGAAACGCGGTCCGCGGCACCTGCCGTTGCAGGTTCCTCTTCCTTTGTTCCTTTCTTGGGGCCTTCTGCATGTAGTGTTATGCCCGGGACGGCGTGCTGAAGTCGTCTAAGGGGCGTGCTGTGCGCTTGTTCGCCCATCGTTTTCTCCGTCTAGCACTGTAGCGTCGTAAGAGGATGCTGTAGTTCTCTCTGTCCTCTGCTTCTTTGACTGTTCCGCTTTCGTGTTCTCTCTCCGTTTCTGTGGTTGCTCCTTCTTCTTCCCCTATTCCGCCGACTTCTTCGTCTGTTCCCCTTTTCCTTTTCTTCCTCATTTTCGTCTCTGTTTTCAGTCCGTGTGTCTCCTTCGTCTGTCCCTTTCCCTTTTTCTCTTGCTTTAAGCTCCTCTCTTTTTTTGCCTCTTTTCATTGTCATGGCCCTCAACTTCTACGACCGGCCAGTGGCAAACTCCTCTGATTCTGGTAGTGTAAGAAAAGACCAACGGTCTCAGCGCGCACAACGTCACCAGGTGTACGTACACACACAAACGCCACTTCACAAATACCTCGTTTCGCTCGTGTCTCCTTTTGTTACGTATTGTTACATATCTATAGAGAGAGGTCGGATGACACCAGCGTAGGAGCTTGCATACCGAACAGGTGTACGTACTCTCGAGCACACGCCAGAAAAACCTTGCTTCCTTTTTGTGTCACAATAGAAACCCGTCGAGAACGACGCCTGCGTAGCGTACATGCGACGCCTTCTAGAGCCCTTTTCGTAGCAGTTTGCAGACGTCGAAAAATGTACGACTCCTTCCGCGCGTCACTCACATTCACGAACACACAAGTACATGTGGAACGGCGCTAGATCTGACGGCGCCTTACCCCAGCATGCGAGCGGGCATTGACCGGTGTCTCCCGTTGCAGACAATATCGCCGGTTTCTCTCAAAACACTAGCTCTCTATGTCCAGTTCTATTTCCATCTGTGCATCTGTGTTCCTCTGTGTGTGTATATATATATATACATATATAGGTGTGCGTTGGTGGTGGAAGCTAGGGAGTAGTGCAGGTGGATAGGCAGCGGCTTTTGTGATTTCTACAGAGAGCGCCACGTAGACGTCATATATATATATATATATGTATACGTGTATATCTATGCGTTGGTGGTGAAGGCTAGGGGACAGTGCAGGTGGATAGGACGCGCCTTTTCTGACCCTCTATAGAGAACGCCGCATAAGGCGCCCCAACAGCCGAAGAGTTCTCTGGAGAGCAATCTCTGCAGCAGCAGTCTTTTACATGATGTTACGGTACATCCCACGTACAAATTTTCGTGCAGGTTTTTATCGATGTGAATGCGCCTGTCTCTACGTGTGCGTATATCCTTTTCATAACAGCGGTCTGATCATCGGTTTAAGTGAACGTCGGCACGCTCCGCTGGCGGAACCGTGGGTACACGTGTATTTTATGCTGCTGTTGGTGTTGCTGCTGCTGTTGTTGCAGATGACGGGGTTCCGAGCAGGGAAGTGCGTGGTGGATGGAACCCGTGTGTCTCCGGATCCGCGAAAAGGCCGTCTGCAAATTTGCGAGGTAAAGAGAATGAACGTGTCTACATTAGTCCATACGTCTCCTTGCAACTACTACCTCTCGGTGTATTTGTCGCAGTCCGAGGCCGTCTGCAAATTTGCGAGGTAAAGAGAGTCAACGCGTCCACATTCTCCATCCGTCTGTTTGTACCTATACATACCTAGCACGTCCCGGTGTGTCTATCGCTGTCCAAGGGTCTCGCTATATCTGAACGTACACAAGATCACACACCGTCTGGAGCAGTCGCATTGCCGTCGCGGTAGAGGCAGGAGTCTTTTGAACAGGGCACGCCACACGGGGTTGCAGCATATGTGTGTGTGTGTGTGATTTGCTTTTTTGCCGGTGAGGTGTGCGAGTGGCAAAGTTCTTCGCATTGGCCGGCATCGTCGGTCTGTGCGACTGGCCGCGATGGCCGTGTTGGAGATCTCTGCATGATCGGGGACACTGGCACATACATATACACACATTGCTCTGGCGAAGGGAGTGTACATATCAAACGCTACACTGCTTTTACTTTGAAGCTCTAACCGCCGAGCTGCGTGTGGCCCGCGTTCACATCTTGAGGCGCCGCACGGAGATGTATTGTGGCAGACGTACATGTCTACAACATACTTCTACAGATATATTGCTGCTTGACTTCTACTTCTTCTACTTCCTTCTGTCTATCAGAGGAAGTGTTTTTTCTTTCTCCCTCTCGTTTCCTCCTGTCGCATTTCCCTCTCCCTCTTTTCTTCTTGTTTGCCTGTTACTCTCCTCTCCTCTTCCCTCTTCCGTCTTTTCTTCGTCTTTGGTCCACTGTTGTCTTCTCTGTTTGCCATTTTGACTTCTTCAGTGCTGCACGCCGTCTTCTCCTCCTCGTCGTCCTCCTTTCCACAATACCGTTTCTTCCTTGTTGGCCTTTCCTGCGGTCTTTTCTGTTCCTCTGCTCCCCTGGCTTTTCTCCCGTCTACGCAGGGCGACGATGGACTGGTGCACGTGCAGTGGGTAGTGCGAGGCGCCGGCGAGACGAGACAGCTGCCTGAAGAAGACTTAATTGTCATCAATGATGCATATTTGGAGAAGATTCCTCACTGCACTGATGGCCGCGTCTACTGTCTGCGCTTCACCTCCAGTGGTGCGTCCTTTTTTTTTGTTGCTGCTCCTGTGTCAACATCGCGGCGCCTCCGAGGTGGACCTTATCTATACCGTTCTATTTACGCATGTATATATATGTACACACATATATATGTATATGCGTAGGACAGGACGGATCTGGCAGACGTCTCTCTGTGTGTTACACTTGTCGCATGCCCGCATACACATATGTATACGTATACGTAAGGTGGTGATGGTGGTGGATTTACCTTTGAACACGTGGGGACATGCGTACATGTGTAGACATCTACATATGTATGTATGTGTAAGGTAAGACGGCTCTAACGGACGTCTCTCTGTGATATGCGACACTTGTTGCATGCCCGGATATACACATATATATACACGTAGGGTAGTGTGTACGTACCCTTGAACGGGTGGGTACATGCGTACATATGCAGACACACATGTAGGTGGATATGTCTCACAGTCATTCACGCATTCGGACCCGCAAGTAAGAAGGTGTGTATATATATCTGTGTGTGTATGCAGAGACGTGTTGGATCGCTTCAACTAAGTATCTGCTGAATATATATATATATATATCTATATCCGAGTATGAGAGGAGGAACCAGGACGCAGAATAGTCGACGCAGAGCGAAAGGATGAGGGTGCAGCTTCGACAGCTGCATCCGTCGTTTACTTCTTGTCCAGGTGGTTTAGACTGCTTTGTGGATCGTTGCACTTTGTGCCCTGCTCTTTCTGCATGTCTCCTTCTGCACGTTTACCGTTTGTGCGACGAGAATATATATATATATATACGTATATATATATATATTCTCGTCGCATGTCTATGTACGTGTTCACATATTACTACCGCATGCAACAAATGTATAGATACATATGCTTGTATGTGTATACATATATATGTATATAAAAATATATTTACGCACAGAGACACATATTCATGGATGTATGGGTGCAATACGCATGTGTATACGTATATATGCAAGTACGTATACGTGTTCTCACACCCTTGCATACAACCGTGTGTATGTGTGTGTGGGCGGTGGTGACGAGCTGTTGTGCCGCATATATACGTAGAAATGCGGCTATGGGAAGGCATGTTGGTAGGGCGGCTTCTCTATGTGTTGGTGCTGCAGACAAAAAGTTGCTGTTCTGGATGCAAGAGCCAGACGCCTCCCGCGATGAGGCACTTATTTCGGAGTTTAATCGCAGAGCAGGAGGCACTCCTCCTGCCGCTGTTTCTGCTGCTGCTCCTGCAGCTGCTGCAGCACAGCCGGGAGCTGCGAGCACTGCCGACCGCCAGGGGTCTCAGAATCGGTAGACACCACCAGACAGACCTCCGGCTCTGTTGCTGCTGTTGCACGCGTGTGTATATGCGATTGGCACCTGCTGCTCCTGTCTAGGCCCGCACGAAAATGTGTATCTCTACACTCTGCCTGCGCATATATATGTATATATATATATGAGTATACACTCCGCCTACGTTTATTTATAAGACATCTATGCCTGCATATATATATATATATAAGTAGATGCATGTGTGGACATTTTGTGCTTCGCGATGACTGTCTCCTTCCAGTGCGACTCTTCTTCAAGCATACGTGTAACCGAGAAGGGACGGTTCTTCTGCGCTACTTTTCCACGGATGCGTGTGCGCATGTATGTACGTGTGTGTACTCGTGGACAGATATACATCGGCTTGCAAAAATTTCTCAAGTTCCGCTCTATCGTCTCGTTGTTTGTTCCTCTCCTATGTCTGCAGCTTCCTCTATTGAAGCGCCGGTGCTTTACCTGCATGCACGTACGTTTATGGGTTTCGTTGCCCCGGAGCGCTTGTACGGGTTTCTGTGTTGTTGTTCTATGGAGATAGTGTAATCCTGCCAGCCCGTCCCAGGGTGCTTTCCTGTTTCTCTCAGTCTTTATTTCGGCTGTTTCTGTGTCTGTATATACATTTTGTTGGTGTATGACTATTCGTCTCTCTCTTTCGGATGTTCGTTTTTGTCTTCTGCGTGTTCGTCTCCTTTGTAGTTGTTTTCCTCCACCCGTCTGTGTATCCATCTCTGTATATGTGTGTATGTGTATATTTGCTTCCACGTGCGCAAGTACTTTTCTCAACTTTCCCCCACTCGACGTGCCTGTATATACATAAATAAATATGAGTGGACGAATGTTCGGACGTGGGTCCCTCCTGTATTGGTCAGTGACCAGGTCTGCCCGCATGCACGTCGTAGCGAAGGCTGTACGATAGCTGCCTGCATCGCATCTGTGGGTTTCTCTTCGAATGTGGCGGTTTGCAGGCAGCTGCTGTGTGGACAGCTCCGTGTATGTATGGAAAATTTATACTGCAGCTGTGACGGGCGTAGATGCCGCAGTCTGAAGGACCGTTAGCAGACTGTTCTGCTGAACAGCTGCTGCGTGCGTGCCGGTGCAGCGCTTCTTATGACGACAATCTGCAGCAGCTCCGGCGGCTACTTGCCGACTACTCCGAGACGCTGCGCAGGGCAAGAGAATCCTCGACAGCTTCTGCGTCCGCTGGTAGGACTCTACACACTACACGGCTACGCGTGAACGTACGTATGCGTAAATCTGCATTTGTGTACACATGTAAGTATATATGCATACTCATACACACGTACGTACACCTTCATATATGTGCATGCTTCTGTGCACACGGATATGTGAATACATATACATACTTATATATATGTGTACGTGTGTCCACAGATATATATAGGAATGTATAGGTATGTGTACATGTACATAGCGGTGCATATATATGTATGTACATATGTGTATGTGTTTGTGTAGATGTAGGGTCACCAGTGTCTATACATGAGTATATATACACGTGTATGTGTGCGTAGACGTGCCAATGCACGTGTATGCACACATAAACATATATACAAGTATAAACAAGTATATATACATATGTGGATGGATGCACTTGTTCATTGCTGCTGACGGTTCTGGTGCGCAGGCGTTTCTCTGGGAGACGTCCTGAGCAGCCAAGTGCTGCGTCGCATCGGAGAGGATCCTCTCGCCGTGTCGGAGTTAACAGAGTTAGTCAGAACACTCCATACATACGTATGTGTGTATGCGTAGAGAGGGATAAAGAGAGAGAAAAAGCATGTTTCTCTCTGTCAATCTACCGACGTGTGCGTGTGGGTACACGTGAACGGCCTCTCGCTGCTGCACACGTGTGTACTTCTATATGTCTATGGAAATACATAGAGAGGGAGGTGGGAGCTGTGCCTGTACCTGCAATCTTGTGGACTCTATGCGGTGTACATGTGCGTACGCGTGTGTGTATCGGTCTCGGGGCACATGCGTCCAGAATGTCCATGTGACATGGATGTATGTACATATAGGTGTTGTTGGCAGTAGGAGGAAAGTGCGTCTGTCCCGCGTAAAGTTTCCTTCCCGGGAGGATGAGAGGTGGGTATCTGTAGAACGTCTGTAGGGTGTAGAGGCGTGTACAGTGTCCCCAAGCGGACGTGTGGGGTATACGTGTGACGTGGGAAAACTGTGGAAAAACATGCCAGTCCCTCCCTTCTACATTGCTACGTCACACGTACACTTCAACGTATATTTAAATGGGTAGATAGATATCTGCACGTACGTGATATCTCTGTATATACGCAGGATACGGGTCGGGTGGTAACGTATGTATTTCGCTTTGCTGCCGTTTGCTGGTGCGCATACATGATGTCTCTGTATATACGCAGGATGCGAGTCCGGTGGTACCACATTTATTTCTCTTTGCTGCCGTTTGCTGGTGCACATACATGGTGTCTCCGTAGACAGGCAGGATACACGTCGAGTGTTAGCGTGTGTGTTTCTCTTTGCTGCCGTCTCGTGCAGGTGGCAAAACGGTGGCTTACTTTTCCATCCATGGCTGTTCGCCCCGTTTTGCGTGCTGTCCTCTCCACATATACACGTCCCCAGACACGTTGAACCTCAACCGCTCCGGTTGGTTGTTTACTGGAGTGTGTCTCTGCGTGCTACAATCCATGTGTGCATGCGTATGCATGTCGCTTCCCCTGTAGTACTGCTTTTTCTCCTCAAGACTTTATAACGCGTCCTCGCCAGATACAAGGTGCTCCTGCTGCTGCTGCGGCCGCTGGTGGTTGTGGACTTTGAACTACGTGTATATATATATATGTATCTGTACCCGTACATACATGTGGGGGTATGACGTGTAGAATAATATAGATGGCAGCGTCGGCACGCATATGTGTATACGTGTGTATATGCATCTATGCGGAATAACGAAGAGAGAGAGACACACACTCATTGTGAGCTCACGTATATGCACACACAGCGCTCTGTGATGTGCTGGTGTTGCTGCTGTTGTATAGGCTGATGCCGGAGAACTGCCGCAGCGCGGAGGAAGTCCGCGACGCCCTGCGCTCGCCTCAGCTCGCAGCAGCCATGCGAGGCCTTACACAAGCTCTGTATACCGACCCTGCTGCTATTCTTTCATCAATGGGTGCGACAAATTGATAAATAAGGAAGGGGTGACGTTCTTTTCGCAACCTGGAGACTTGCTTGCTCTTCTTTGTTGCCTGACGTATATATCAAATGTTACGAGGCTCCGTCTGCACGTACATAGGCGTACGAGTAGACACTTATCTGTATGTGTTGACATACGTATATGTATGCGTATATATATGTATATATATATGTATATATGTATATATGTGCGCGCGTTTGTGCACGTGGGGGTGTTGTATGTGTCACTTTCTGTTCACACTTTTTTCACTGCTGCAGGATACGACTTGACGTCTCTGTACATTCCACTCTCTTTTCTTTTTCTCCTCCATCTTGCATTCCTCGTCTCTCGTGCGAACTGCCATGCAAGTGTTTTCTGTTCGTGCTGATTTCCTACATCGCGGTGGTATCTCTGTTTCTTCTGTTTTCTGTCTGCTTGCTCTCAGGCGTCTCCACCCCGAGTAACTCCCTCTCTGGAACAGACCGTAAGAATTTCGTCACCGACACGTAGAAACAAGCGCCTAATGCTCACCTTATATTAGAGACACAAGAGCTCTGCAGCGGTCATCACGTGTACAGCAGACGATATCGATCATAGACGAAACACTGGTGCTTACTCTAACCGTGTGTAGACGTGGTTGGCTGTACTTGTGTGTATGGAGTCTGTCTGCGTGGGTATATATATAATATATATATACACATATATATGTATCATATGTGTACAAGCGTATGTCAGTATATCTATAGGTGGCATGTGCTGTGACTGCTGTGTATGGAAATGTCCACACGTTTAGATCCTCTTCGTGT
The DNA here is from genome assembly GCA_000727475.1 of Sarcocystis neurona. Lineage (NCBI taxonomy): Eukaryota > Apicomplexa > Conoidasida > Eucoccidiorida > Sarcocystidae > Sarcocystis > Sarcocystis neurona. Next base: position 1,602,895 of record KL647304.1, on the reverse strand, counting down.
TTACATATATATATACATATCGTTTTATGGTATCCGTACACCTTATATGCGTATGCGCACGGTTGTACATGTGTGTACCAAGCAAAGACGCCGGTGTGTGGGTGAGCGTATCGGGAGAAGTTCTGCGGCCTCCACAGACGGTGCACGAACGCGCTTGTAGCTGGACCCCTGCTTTTGGGATTTTTTATGGGTGTATCTGACAACATGCAACAGAGCAGCTGCTTGCGTGTGTGGCTGCTGCTGTTGGTGATTCCGTAGCTGTGACAGCACTTGCGCAGGCTCTAGAGAATAACTTCAGAGCAACCGATGCGCCTTCGGCTGCGCCTGCGACTGAATCGAACAACAAGCCAGCTACTGCGGAGCGGGACGCCGAGGGTACCTGCATGTCCGAGGCAGCCGCCGACGCACAGCCGCACGCAAGCTCTTCTTCTTCCAGTAGTAGCAGTACAGAGAAGCATCCGGAAGGAAAGAAAGATACAAATAGCAGCTAGCCTTCCATCTTGGAAGAAGTTGCGAAATAGTTATCTGGTTTTATCTCTTTCGCTCGAAGTTTCTGCCCATGTTCTTGTGTGTGTGGAAACGCGTAAGGACATTCGTAAATACAGATGACGTGTGCACATCGGGATGCTGTGAGTGCACGCGTCGCACGAAATATATATATATTTATAATCTATGTGTGGAGACACACTTGTGTAGCACAAGTATTCGTCTTTTTTTGGCAACGCCTACGGGTGCGTGCAGAGCGTGTGTTAAGACACCGCGCACATATGGAAAGTAGGCGCTGGATGTGAACATTTTCGCATGAAACCCATATGCCTACGTCCACGTCTGTGCAGTGCTGTGCACAACGTCTGTATGAAGGCATACCTGCGTGAAGAGGCTCCAACAATCCTCGTCTCACGTGGAGGCATATGCCCAGCTGACGTCTGTAAACCCTCTCCGGCTCCTTCTGTTGCGGCGGGTGCTGCTTCGTTGCTTTCACGTTTCCAGGTAGTATGAAGTGATTGCCACCGGTACTGGTAGTTCGTTCGTCTCTTGAGGGCACTGCATTAGGTAGTGCTAGAAAGAGAATATCTGCCGTATCAGTCTACCGCTTGTATAGTATGTGCTTGATTAGTAGTGTACATATGTGTACAGATGGAGAGAAGGAAAGAGACGCGTACGTGCACGTAAAAGTAGTGTGCCGGCGCGATACGCAGCTAAATAGGGAAACGAACGAGCAGTACCGTAGTGAGGACAAAGATGAAGGTTGGAGGGGGGGGCTTGCGGCACCGTGGATGCGTGGAGGCACATTTTGCCCGTGTATACTTGGAGAAAGACCGACTGCGGCGAACGTGTGCGGCACGTCACGGCACATCTAGGTTCTTCTCGGCCTTCGCATAGAATGCACCTGAGTCAGTGTGGTAAGTGGAGGGACGTAGGTATGTGTGGGTCTTAATTCGAGCTGTAGCCTGGACGTTTTAAGCATCCGACGTGCACCTTTCCCGTCTAACATGCAGAAACCTTGCTTTCCTGGATTTCGCAACGAAAGGCGCACTCCTTTGCAATGAGCTAGATCACCTACGCGGCACGCCTGCTGAGCAGTTCATGTTCACGATATATCTTTTGTTTGAACCCGCCAGCGGCTTCGTGAGGGCGAAGTGCATTGGACTGTTACACGAGGGGCTCATCGTAGAGCTCGGAGATAAAGAGGAGCTTGTCGAGCGCATCCAGCCCAGTTGCACACAGTAAGCGTACGGGGTATCCATCTAGCCGGACAGGAGATGCTGGGAGGCAGTCATGACTCTTTTTTCACAGTTCGGCACATTGTATGTCAGGAATAACAATAGCCCAGTGCGCCACGGCAGATTCCACAGTCAACTTGAACCAGCTCTTGTGCGGATCTCTGTCTCTTCGTATCTCTACGTGTATGCATATTCTATTTCGCTGTAGCGTTACACAAGTGCGTCTGACCCCTCAGCGAAAGGAGACTTTGTATTACTGTTCACGGTCACGCCTCCAAGGCTTGTTGGGTTTCAGACTCTCCAGTACGAGTAGAATACACCACCTATCCCGTCATGTGTCTATTTCTGAACTTGTAGCACAGCAGAGTAGTAAGTCGTGCTTCCAGAATACGGCGTCGGCGTTGCTCAAGTCTCGTCAACTCACGGCGACGAAGATATACCTGTGTTTCTACGTACTCACCCGAAGGGGTGCCCCTGTATCTTTTCACGTCTACTCATTCCACTGTATGCGACGCAGCTTTGTACACTTAGAGCCTTGGGTGCCCTGGTGTGACTGCCCGCTGCATGCCTTGGTGGACCCTTAGCCTGTTCGACTGCTCAGCACAAAATTTTGAAGGCGAGCGCCCGCTTGCATAGAAATCCTGCGGTGCCGTAAAGGATACGCTTGTGTGTCTCTATACTCGCTTGAGGGTTTCTGTCCAGGTCTGCTTCAAGAGCGGAATTGACGGTTATGCAATTCAATTTCGACTTTCGCAGCGGCTGCTAAGAATGTACAGTAGCGCCTGTGACTCTGCCGTGCCGCATCGATGACACAGAGACCGAAGGCGGTAGCCGGGGGCGTAAGACAGTATTTTTTCTGAGGGACTGGTGCAAGACAAATAAGAGGATAAGTCGTTTGTTCATGAGAATATTTCCTTCGTTTGCTGCAAGCACCCAGAAGTGTCTCCTTGTCCCTTGATTTGCTTACATCACTTTAACATGGGGAATGTGACCTTTCATCCGTATCACTCTGAAAATGTTCAAGCAGGCGTTTCAATTGTCGCACACGGAGACCCATAGTTCCCGATCGTGAGAAGCACAGTATCATGAACGAATGAATGAAAAATATTTCGACGGTGAGGAACATAAACTCGTGCGCCACTTCCGTAGTTAACGTTGATTATCATCTCTCTCCAAGGCTCTGCATCTACGATGTGATACCGTATATTTCTACATTATTACGACGGAAAACTCCACCCTTCCACACTAATAGGATACAAGCACATTATCTTGGAACGCGAAACGTAAGGCCAGAGTTCCGGAGTGTGGAAAACGCAAGTTGTGTATTTCTTTCCTAGAAAAGGTAGAGTACCGTCTCCGTAGATGGCACTGGATATAAGACTCCAGATCCCTTCTATGTACCCGTAAGCAAAGTATACCCACACTTGCCAGACTGACTAAAGCATTATTTCTACACCTTCACGAATGTAGATATACATACAGGCGCCAATTACGCAGGCAAGTAAAAGGAAGCATGCCAGCGTACACATTGGTCTCTGAAGTCTACCTAGGCAGTTGCTTACACGTTGCTTTCCGAATTCGTGCTATGCATTTCATCCCGTAGACCTTTTAAGGTAAGTGGGTGCTGAACGCGGTTTGTTTTCAAGCAGAGAAAGAACCTCTAGGAACACTCAGACAGTCCTTACTGTTCAGCGAAGAGGCCGATGAAAACATTCACGTAAGACAGATCCTCATCATCTTAGACACTACGCAAGAACCAGCTGCATAATTGTGAAGGCACACTCTATCAGTAAATAATCTGCGTGGTCGCCTTACAAGGTCGAGTGTGATGTCCAGACACCAGGACGCTCTCGCACGCGCACGGAGGATGACTGGCTTCTCTTCAGATAGGCTCTCAGACTCCTCATACGACTAGAGGTCTGTATTATTCGCAGATGTGCGCCGGCGTGTGTGCACGAAAGTGCCGCGTCCTTGAGGATTCCTTATTAACTGCTAGTCGTTGGAGGAGCGGGCGGAGATTTGTAAAAGCTGTGCCATGACGAGTGCGTGTCGAGATATTATTGTGTGCGCAGGTGGCTGACAGGTTTTGCGGAGCCCCTTTTCGTGTACTCTGCATTTATAGATCATAAACTTCTCCATCTTGTTGGAGAAAACGGACAAGAAAGTGTCCATGCGGCCTAATTTTGTCACCGTTTTACGAGCGTCTGTGTGTGTGAGTGAGGTTGCGTGCTTTGTCGGCTCCAACGTAGAGCCGCCCGCACGAACTTCAATTGACTTTTCTCTCTGATGTCGTTTTCCACTTTTCCGAACGACCTTCTCCCACAGCTTCTTCCTTTTGTCGTTCGTTGATCGTCTTCCATCTTTTCCCCAGTTCGCGTGTGTGCTCGTTCCAACTGTCTCCGGCCTTACGTGTCGTGTCACATCACTGCGTCGTTTTCGCCTACTGGCGGCGCGTCTCTGAAGTACGCTACTACTACTCGGCCGCAGAAAGCGAAAGAACGCCAATTTATGCAGCAGAGGTGGCAAACCCGCCGGTGAAAACTAGTGGATGTGACGGACTCGCGCTCATACATCCGCTGGTAGCTTTAGGGCCACCACTGTGAGACTTGGCCCGGCCTGCACAAAATACTTTCTGTTTCCGTCCATCTTCAGGAAAAATTAGCTTCGGAGGTACCACCTATTTTTCTTCTAATGTCAAAGGTACTCTAAAGAGCGGTCAATGGCTCGGAAGATGCTGCGGTTCCGTTTTCGCTACCTAGTTTAATGTTGAGTGACTTCACTTTTCCAAAAGAAGATACGTCTTTTTTGTCGCGACTTCTACTTTCCATGGCTGACCCTTCGGAAGTTATATCTGCATGGACACTCTGGTTGTATTTACTCGTATTCGCACGAATGTTGTTAACACTTAATCTTACCATGTTGTGTTGATCGTATTTCGGCCAGTGATTGAAATTGTGTTGTGTCTATCCTCCCCTTCGTCCTTCCCGTCTTTACATGTCTATATTTTTATCGTCCAACAAGCTTTTTTCGCTTCTGTTTTCCTTCCCTTTTTCGAGACCGTGGCCGTTAACGTAGGTGCAGCGCACCTTGTTTATCAGGCTTGCACCCCTGACGGCAACTACTACATGGAGGTGTCTTTACTCCCCCTTCTTCGCCCCGCCTCTGCATGTCCACATTGTTCTGCGTTCAGCGAGGGACTTTTGCCCAGTTCTTCTTTATCGTCTTTGGCATGTGAGCCATTAGTGCAGGAACAGCCTACCTTTTTAATCACTCCTACAGCTGTCACGTACCCGAAATACATGCCTGAGCACACACATGTGCAAGCATGTATAGATGTGTTGATATCGAGCATGCGCTGAGGCACTATCTGTCTTTTTACCTTTATTGTCGACGAGTAAACGATATCTGTGCACGACATCAGCTACACAAAACAAAGGACATCTATCAGTCTCAGGGACTTCAGGCGCTGATGAGCAGACGGTGATCGTAGTCGAATGGTTCCACCTACACAGAACAAAGGACATCTATCAATCTCAGGCGCTTCAGGCGCCGATGAGCAGAAGATGGTCGTAATCGAATAGTCTCGGCCTCCTTCCTCGTACATCTATGTATCCGCACCGACTCTGCCTGTCACGTCTTTTTGTGCGGCCACCCAAGGGACATGTTGTTCTCTTGCATAGCATGTCTGTGTAAGGGACGTCTATCCAAAGGTGTATATATATAGAATTACGTACACATGCAAAGGTAAGTAAATGTACGTATATGAATTCAAATCACCTGCATGGGCGCACGAGTCAACTGGTGGGAATGACTGTGTATACATGAACAACGACGTATATACACTTTTGTGTGCTTTGTTACCACTTCTTGATTTCTCTGTGTCCCTGTAAATACCACTTGGTGGCGGGCTTCTCGAGTTCCGTTTTCCTGAAATCTACTTCCACTGCGCCTCTAGAAGCCATGCGAGCAGACGCCCCTAGGGGTGCTCCTGCGCTCCCTGGTGATGCTGCTGTTGCAGCACGTGCTTCTGAGGCTGCAGCAGGTGCTGCAAATGCTGCCGCAGATGCGCCTTCCGCTGAACCCACTGTCCGCGAACTGCGAATTCAATCATCTGATGAAGTCCAGCCCATTTCCTCAGGTGCTACCTCTGCTACAACAAGAGCCGGCGTTCATCCGGGTGCTGCTGGGGACTCTGCTGCTGCGCGTGCGACCAAGTGCAAGGCCTCCGGACGCCTCCTGCAATTGGCGCAGCAGCTGCAACAGGGAGAGACGCTTGATTTTTCTTTTGCACTGTCGTCGCTTGACATGGGTAGGCTACCTTCCACGTACTGCTTCAGCGCCAGCGGCAGCAACCGAATGACCAGTAGGACAGGTAGCACCAGAATTAGCGAGAGCAGCGAACGTTGCCGAAAAATCCTTGTGAGAGTCGCCATGCCGATCAGCAGCAGCGGCGGCAGTGACAACGTTGACCTTTTTCGTAGTAGCACATTCCTGGAGTCCCCTTTCTTACAGAGGCATACACCTTGTCCGATACCTGCGCTTCGCATGTGTGCTGCAGCTCGTACTCTTTTTACATCACAGCTGACTGTGCGGAGAAGCTAGCCAGTGCATGCCACAGCAGCTCCTGTTGCTTCTTGATCTCCCTGTATTTCCAGTACTGCTGCTGTTGTGAGACTTGGATGCCCTGCCGCTGCTGCCCGTCGCGCTGCCTTTGCACTGGTGCTGTTCCTCCTGTTGCTGCCGTACGCAAGTATCCCTCTTCTGCTGCTGCTGCCATCGACAAGCGACCCTCTTCTGCTGCTGCTGCTGCTGCACAACACACGTGTGTGTTTCAGCCTCAGCTGACGCTGTGCACGCGTTCTTTTGCGCAACAGCTTCTGTGGTTGCATGCCCTCCTGCTGCCTCGCGCGCTGCTGCTGCGTCCCCTCAATAAGCTACCGGCGCTGCTATTGTCCATGCCATTGCTGCAGCTGCTCGCCGCACGACAGGCCGCAGGACCACCGCAGGACCTGACTCTGGGCGGAGACACACGTTACCATACGCTGTTCTCCAGTCTTTGCCTATTTTTTCTTTCTCACTACCGCGGTTGTGTCTATCTTTCTGCCGGCACCCATCTCTTCCCTTTTTCCATCCCGCTGTTGCACGTCCATCTTGTCTCTCTTTCAGTCGGATTTCCTGCCCAGCAGCTTCTTTATCTTCTCTGTTTCCACGCTTGTTTCATGCTGCGTCTTCCTCTTCTTCAGCTGCTGCTGCTGCTTCTGCCGGTGCCTATCAAAGAGCAGCTACCTGCTGCGGCAGCTCCTCTTCTGCTTTGAACCGATCTCTCGGGGGTCTGCTAGCTGCTCCTGCGCATCCTCTGCGACCCTCTGCCGCTGCTGCTGTTTCTTCTGCGTCGTTGGTGGCACAGCAACAGCACTGCATGTCTGAATCTGCTGCTGCTCCCCGTTCCCACTCCTCCTCCTCCGCCTCTTTCATCGTTGCGCTGGACCGTACGTGTGCCCGTGTTTCTTTTTGTGCCTCCGCCCCCTGCCGGTGCGTCAGCAGCAGCTGCAGCACGACGACGCTGTGCTCGTTAGCTGCTGCTCGTGCTGTTGCTACTCCTGCTGCGTCTCCCTGTTTCTGGGGAAGGCATGCCGTCATCTGTGCGCCCCAGCAGAGGAGGCACCACCGGCAGCAGCAGACGAGAAGCTTCACTGTTCTAACTTCTTCTTTTTCTTCTCCGTCGTCTTCTTCTTTTTCGAAGAGAACCTGCAACAGCAGCGGCCCAGCGAAGTGCCAGGCTAGCTCCACTCCACAGTCCGCTGTGCCGCCCACTGCTGCTGCGTTTGCGCCTTCGCTTGCAGGGCCGCAGGCCGCGTGGGACCAAGAAATTCTTTTGGAATGGTTGCCTCAGGGCCAAGACGCTGCCACGTCTTCTCATTCGTCGGGAAATCACCGTCATGCTGCCGCATCTGCTAGTGCAACCTCCACCTCTTCCAAGTTTCCTTCCCCGTCTGCTTCTGCACTTCGTTTAGATGTTTCTGCTTCTTCCTCCACCTCCTCGGCTCCCGCTGCTGCTGGTGCCTCCCCCCAAACTGCTGCCGCGGCAGCTACACTTCCTGTTGCTGCTGCTGCTGGTCTCCCCCGTGCTGCCGCTGCTTGCCGCTCTGCTGCTGCTGCTGGTCCTCCTCTTCCTCTCGTGTTTGCGGGTGCTGCTGTGCGTCCTGCTGGTGGCAGCGGCTGCCTAGGCGTGCGGCTTAATCGGCCGCAGCAGCACAACGCTCTCAGTCTCCATATGGTGCTGCTGCTCAAGCAACTGCTGCGTGTAGTTGACAGGGATCCCCGCTGTTCGGTGTTGCTGGTGCAAGGAGCGGGAGATAAGGCTTTCTGTGCGGGTGGAGATGTGAAACGCATGCAGAGCGCCACCCTCCATGAAGTGCAGCAGTTCTTTGGATCTGAGTATGCCATGGACTTCCTCACTTCTCAAATACAGAAACCCTATGTCGCTATTTGGAATGGGTTTGTCATGGGTACGAAAAAATATGTATATTTCATGAGTATACCTGTCTGTTGCTATTTGAAGTGGTAAGAATATACATATATATATATATATATATATATAAATAATATTATGTATATATTCTTCAGTAAACGTATGTGGTGCTTTTGGTAACGGTAAATATATATATATATATATATACGTATATAGGTACACATACGTGTACTTATATTTCGGATGGGTTTGTTATGGGCACGTAAGTGTATATATATATACATACGTTTCTAGTGCAGTTTGGACTGGTGTATAGATATATGTAAGTATATGTGATTCGAAAGAGGTTTGTTGTGGGCACGTAAATACGTGCATCTGTCATAAGTGTACGTACATGTTGCTATTTGGAATGGTTTTGTCAAGGGTGCTCAAGAGTATATGTATCATTATACACGTGCGTGTATATACGTACGCTAATTATATATGTAATGTACGTATATACGTACTCTAACTGTGTATGTATAGAGGTACTTATATGTGGATGGCGGTCGTGCTTGAAAGGCTTAGGGTTTTCTAGTACCTCACCGCTTGCCGTATCTGCACAGCGTCCACATCGTTTTAGGCTCATCTCATATATACGTATATATATATATATATGCCTCCACAGGTGTAACGTAAGCATGTATCTATATATGTATGTGCTTTTTACTTGTTTGTAAGAAGTGTTCTTCTTTTCTGTGTGTGTATGCGTGTGTCTGTGACGAACAAATGTACGTACGGCGTTGGCGGATAAATTCGAGTCTTCGTGTGCATGTGCTGCGTCGTGCAATACGACATCTGTGCCGGAGCTGCTTCCCCTGCCCCTGTCACGTGTGCTGCAGCAAGACGTTCACAGGCCCGTGTACGTATCTGCATATACGCATGCATGTGTTAGTCCCTGTGTCTCTCCGTGTGTGTCTCTGTCTCTGTGTACGCATACGGTGAGAGACAGAGACACCTGTTTATGAACATTCGCATGCATATAGACGTGTAGAGCAGTACTTGATTGTCTCCTCCTTGCAGCGGGAATTTTCTTCTATTCCGCGCTTTCTTTCGCCTCCCGGTAGTTGCACACACTTCTACAGAGAAAGCGCCGTTTTTTTGTGTGTATCTGTACGACTGAGCCACGCGCTGCAGGAGGAGGAGTAGGTCTTAGCTGCTTCGCTCACTACCGCGTCTGCACCAGCAGCACCCTGTGGGCGATGCCTGAAAGTGCCCTCGGCCTCTTCCCGGACGTCGGAGTTTCGTTTTTTCTTCTCTCGCTTCTTGAAGAAAAGTTCCCTGGTCTTCCTCTTTACATCGGCTTAACAGGAGTCAAGCTAAACGCTAGAGACCTACGTCAGTTTGGTGAGAATTTCTCTCTCTCTTTCGTAACAGTTATATCTGGGCGTGTGCATTCGTCCTCCAGATAAAGAGAGAAACTTGTGTTTGTTCTCGCTACACGTATGTACGTACATACACATATGCATATAGTTGCGCAGGTGCTTTCTTCTTGCATACAAATATCTCTGTCTCTCTCTGTAGATATATTCATACCAGCACACAAGAGCTGTGCGCTGCTACAACGTAGGTGTGTGTCTCTCTTTTCCTTTCTGCCGAGACAGAAGGAGACGCAGCAGTTACATCTCCCACGCGCGCACCAAGAGACGATGTGCACTTCTGTCTTCGAACCTCAGCGCCCCCGTGGGCTGTATATTCCTATATACATGTATATATCCAATATATGGAGAGTTGCGCTTTATTTTATAGTTTTACTTGCTCTGGAGGGTGGAACACCTGCATCAGTGAAGGACCGGCGAATGCTGCTGCAGAAGTGTCGTGACGCTGGTAGTCGCTGCGTATACTGCTGCGTGCTACACGTACGTATACATGTATACAACTGTATGTGGACGCTCCTTTTTTATGCATATGACTGTCTGAATAGATGTATATAAGGTGTACATAGGGACGGCAGGCAGGTACACATGTATCTGAAGAGATTTCTACATGTGTGCACGTCTGTCTGCGCACGTGTTGAAGATTTGATTTCTTCCCGTGTCTACGTAAGAGTGCAGGTTGCTTGCTTCAGCTGTCCTGCTGCTGTTGCTGCTGCTGCGTCTTCATAGTGGCTGATGCCGCTGCCGTAGCTGCCGCAGCTAGCACACATCTAGAGAAGTTTGTACACCCACAAAAGTAGAGAGACGGAGACAGAGACACACAGAGAGCGGGACAGAGAGATACGAAGAAAAAGGGACGAAGAGACAGAAAGAAAAAGAGAACGCATGCCGCGTGGCTGCTTTTCTGTTGTGGGTCTCTCTGCGCTCGTGTGGCAATTTGATCTCGCGCGTGGGCGCACTTCTGCTGCGCTGCCGTTGCCGGGGTGCTGCAGCTGATGCTGTTGATGCTTGCCTGCGTCTCAGGGATTGCTACACACTACGTGCGGCCGGAGCAGCTGCAGATTCTTCGCAGCGGCCTGCAGGGGGTAAGTCCGTCGGATGCGGCGCGAGCGTGTTGCAGCTAAGCTCGTTTCCTTCTTGCGTTATCACGTCCGAAGAAGTACTTGAAGGGGGGGTGACTTTTGTCACATATTTCACAAAGAAAGAGGAGTCCTTCTCGCCGCTGGGTTAGCCTGCTGCTGCAGGGGATGGAGTATATATATGTATATATTGAATACATATATATCTGTGGAATATACAAGTATATATATGTGTGTAGCCGTATCGGCGCCGCAAAAAATTCTTCTGCGAGTCGCCCCGTGTATGGCGAGTTGGTCGTCTACGTATACATGTGGATGAGAGCGAAGGAGCAACAGACGAAAAGAGCAAATACACAGCAACAACAAATTAAGCGGAAAGATATGAACACGTGTGTACATATAGGGGAAAACGGAGGACAGAAATAGAGAGAAAGTGAGTAGAAGCAAGAGAGACCCGCAGTTTGTCTCTACGTGGACGGTCTGTTTCTCGTATTTGCAGAGATTCACCCGTGCTGCTATCTTCCGTCTTCTTCAACGAGTACTTCCACGTGTGAAAATATTTTTTTCCCAAGGACGTGTGTTTATCCACAGGGATCCGCGGCGGGCGAAGAAGTACGCCGTGTACAAGTCTATGAGTTGCTTTCTCTCTTCTTCTACGACGTATAGACCTTCCCGCATTTCAGCTTCCCGTCTTCCCCCTGGTATGAAGAGACGTTTGAATTTAGAGAGCAACTGAGAGAGAGAAAGAGAAAACGAAGACAATTTACCCGAACATTTGCTGTGCCTGCTGCAGATTTTGGGAGGGCTAGACGCAGCCGCAGCACATGAAGAAGTTCAAAAGGTTCTACGGGCAACAGCAGAAGAAGATCTTCCTCCCCAGGACCTTTCTGTCGTTTCCGACGAGATTTTGGACGGCTGCAGAAAATTCCTTTCTCTTCAACATATCCCTCGCTCTTTCAAAGTAAAGTCTCCAAAAGCGGTGGTGGACACTCGTCCACCGTTACCTGTCCTAGACACCTATATATATATATATATGTATGTGGAGGCCATTCTATGCTTACAGCATATGCACATAGCAGCATTCATGTACAGCAGCATCCGCACATCTCGAAGTGGATATGTATACACGTATGTAGACACTTACGTTTAGTCCCTATATATGTATACATATATGATGCGTATACATGTATATATATATATACATGTGTGTACATCTAATAAATGTGGTCATTAGCGTTAGTGTTTATATCGGTGTATGTATATCTGTACGACAGCAAACCAAAGTTTTTGTCCACACCACCAGAACCACAGGAATGTGTGTATTTTTCTCGTCAAGAGTCTTTGTCATTTCTGACAGTTTTGATATAGACAAGTGTCAAGTACATATAGATAAGTGGGACGCGTGATAAGAAGATCTGCTGTTACTTGTTGAGGAAGGGACGTGCAGCCCCTGGCAAAAGCAGATTGCAGAGGGAGTGCCGGTCTGCGTCCGGATGATCACGGTATTTACATGGTGCTGGCGTAGTCGTACCTTTGCGGCCGTCACTCCTCTACGTATAACACATTTCCACATACGTATACACATATATATATATATGTATACGCATATATATTGTTCATACATAAACAGACGTGAACGACTATATATATATATATATATATATATATATATATATATGGTTATACGCACGTGTGCAGATGTGAAGAGATACATATATGTCTACGGGATGTGTACGTTGAAATGATCTTCTTCATAAGGGATTGACGGGGCACCACGGTTCCGTAGATCTCGACACATGTCCTTCTATATGTGTATATATATATACATATATATATATGTGTAAATACATGTACTTACATATACATGTATACATATATATATATATATGTGTACACGAACATAGTTTCCGCAGCATTCTAGAGTGGCGTGTATATATATATATATGTGTATACGTGCGTATTTTCCGCAGCATTCCAGAGTCGCATTTATATATGTATATGTATAGATGTATGTAGTCTTGAAGGGTGCCCACGTGCTCGTGGGTGTGTGCGTCTGTGGAGATACTTTATACTTAGGAGAATGACGCGACGCGTCCTGCGGACATTCTCTCCCGGCGGGCAGTAGTGCTGGAGCTGTTTTCTGTATTTATGTGTCCAATATTGTTCACAGATAACCGTATGTATGTATGTAGACGCATATAAACATTTGCATGCATCCATCTATATATATATATGTATGTATAAATGTGTAAGTAGTGAAATGTGGAGTGCAGATGCCCGTGTACGTCCTGCACGTCGACAAAGAGACAAGCACGTCCGTGTAATTGGGTATATATGTGGTGTGCAACATGCCCAAGGAGACGTATACATACATATATATGTACATCCATACACACATATATATACATATGTGTGTATGTAGTTTGGCCCTGCAGATGTAGGTGTGCTTATATCTGTATATGAGTACATACATATATGTGTATGTAGTTTGATCCTGCATATGTGTGTGACTATACATGTATATTTGCGTGTGTGTATTGTATATGTATAGAAGTATACGGCTAAGGGAAAGATATCTATGTAGTGAGCACTGCATAAGGTGATGTTCTGTAGGGGACTGTTTGAAAAAGTGATCGAATGTTGTAGTAGAGAGGCCTCGATCCTGTTTCTGCGGAGCCTCGGTGTCGTCCCTTCTTTAGTCGAAGAAATGGGTGAGGACTTTTTACACCCCATTTTCCGTCGGCAAAGCCTTCTCTGTTCATATGTATGCATACATACGTAGAGAGAGAGACAATGTGATATCTGTATGTGCGTATGATTATGTATATATAGGGAGAGAGAGTGAGAGAGATGATGTGTGCGGTATCCGCAGGTGGATAAGATTTGTACACGAATATATGTATCTATGAAGGCGGGCATGTGTACGTGCATGCATGTGTGTATGCTTATGTATACATATGTGGATGTATACATATGTGTATGTATTCATATGTGTATGTATACGTATGTGTGTGTATACATATGTGTGTGTATACATATGTGTGTATACATATGTGTATGTATACATATGTGTATGTATACATATGTGTATGTATACATATGTGTATCTATACATATGTGTATCTATACATATGTGTATGTATACATATGTGTATGTATACATATGTGTATGTATACATATGTGTATGTATACATATGTGTATGTATACATATGTGTATGTATACATATGTGTATGTATACGTATGTGTATGTATACATATGTGTGTGTATAGTAGGTGTATGCGTATACGTGTCTGTATGTACTTGAATATATACGTACATCGTATACGCGTGCATGTGTGTGTATTTACGTGCCCACACTTGTCTACACAGAGACGCAAGGATATGTGTGTGTGGTTTGTGCTTCTCTCGAGGTGCTGATATTGCTACTCGTGTGCTGCCGCTGCAATCGCGCATCAGTCGCTGCCTCTGATTTTGCTGTTTTGCTCTCTCTGCTGCACACTTCTTTTTGTCCGTGTTGCTCTTCTTTTCCTTCGTCGTCTGCTTCCCCGCTTTGTTTTGTGATGACATCCCCTTCCTTTCCCGCTTCGTCTTTTTCTTTGTTTTTTTCGTCTCCCCTTGCTTGCGATCGGCAGTTGGGGCTCTGCTGTGCCTGCACCCTGTTGCGTTGCCTGTGAGTCGCTTCTGCTGCTCTCTTCCTCTTCTTCTTGCTCTTCCTCAGGCTCTCTATGCTACGCTGCAGCGGGAGGCGCCGAGAAACTCCTTCTGCCGATCGCTGATCAAGGAGCTCTCTGGCCGTTGCCCTCTCTCCTGCGCGGTGTGGCAGGAGATGCTGCTGCGCGTGAGCGGTGCTGCGTCCGGGGGGAAGGAAGAAGAAGCGACACGAGGAGGACGAGAAGAAGATAGAGCAGCAGCAACCGGAGGAGAGACAGGAAGCAAAAAGCGGGGGGGCATGCAGCTACTGCAAGCGCTGGAGCAGGACTTTCGTCTCGTGCAGGCCCTAGGGTTCTTTCACTGCGAAAATTTCAAGGAAGGCGTTCGTGCGGTTCTTATTAGCAAAGATAGAAATCCTCGTTGGTGAGTGAAAATGCTGCGAAGAAAGGACCGCCGGAAGAAAATGAGAAAACAGGGAAAAGGGAAGGAAGTGGGAAAGTAGAGAGGGCAGTGAAGAAAAGGAAGTCGGTCGAAGCGTAAGGAGGAGAAGAAAAAATATACGGGGACAGCAGCAGCGTACACGAAAGCGCTAACAAAACAAGCCGGAGGAGAAAAGTCAGAAGAAGCGCAGCACACAAAACACTTCACGAGCTGGCCACCCCGCACCTGTCGAAATACGAAAACTTTTTCTCTTCTTCTTATTTCACGCTGAAGAGACCAGAGTCGCAGCAGTGACACCCTACAAAAGCTGCGCGACGCCCCAGGGGGGTGCTGGCAGCAGCCTCAGACGAGGAGGAAAGGTGGTCTGAGGAGTAATTGCTGCTGTATCGACTTCTCCGCGCAGGCGTGGTACCTGCTTTTGTGGAAGAGTTGCTTGTCAGGAGGGATGAAGAAGTAATCGCTTTTCTTTTCTACACTTCTTGTATAGCAGCCCCTGCATGTGCCCAGCTGAGCCGCGAGCTGCAGGGACCTCGACGAGTCGCTGCTGAACCGACAGCTGCCAAAGGCCAGAGCCTCGTGCCGATGGAACAGCTGTTGCGACGGATAGGTGCATTTCTCTCTTCCTTCCTACACGTGTTCTTATATGTATGTGTACACGCGTGTATATATGTAGACGCACGTATCTGTGTGCTGATGTCTACTGCGAATATATATATATATATATATATATATATATGATATAAATCATATCAGCTCTTATGTGTATACGCGCGTGCATGTGTGTATACGTGAACACGTACACATATATATATATATACACCCATTCGAAGTGTGTGTATATATATATATATCTGTATGTGTGTGTGTACGGAGAAGCACAAAACGGTCTAGAGGTGTACTTAGTGGGATACAAAGACGTAGCCCTAGGCATACATGTATGTATGTATATACGTTGTTCCTGAGCACGATGTTCACGTCCGCTTTTTAAACGCAGTTCGCTATACGTGTGTGTACTGACGACAAGTTTCCTTCTGGTATCTGACGCAGTTGGATATCTCTAGACATTCGCATACACATCTCCTTTCGTGGCGACGGATGCCTGAGAGATGCGTCCGAGGACGTAGGTGTACAACGCATATATATATATATATATACATATATGTTTACGCACTTTGTGAAAGTATCAGTATTAAGGATACACGTGCGTATCCACGTTTAGTGCTGTCTGTGGCCTACCTGAAATATACAAAGACGGCGCTTGTCGGCCGGATATGTTTTGTTTTATTTCCCTTCCGCGACTGTACAGCGACAGCCGCGGTCGTCTCCTCGTGTCTCTGGCTCCTTTTTTTTTTCATCTGGGCGGAAAGGGGACTCAACGATAAATTTTCTGCGTTCGTGCTTCGATCGCACGTTGTTGAAATGAATCTCAAGACGCACACACACACGTATATTCGTAAGGTGGAGAAGCTGTCTCTCCGTCTGTCTATCTTTCTCAAAGTGGGTTCTTTCCCTCTTCACATTCCCCACCTCTCTGTCTCTCTCTTGCCGTCTCTCCTTCTACACCCCATTCAGTCACACATTCCACGAGCCGTCTCCGCAGTCTCCTTCCTTTCATCACCAAGCACGCTTCTGTTTGATCTGCACATACGTGGAGATGGGTATGCGTGTACAAGTCTATGGGTGTAGATGTCTGTAATGTGTGTCTTTGATGGGCACTTGTTCTCTTTAGCCTCGTCAGGCATCGCGCGTTTAGATGAAGAAGCTTTTCTTGTTGCTCGCAGAAAGCAACACTTGATGGAAGAAGAAGAAGATGTCCTGTTTCCTTGCTGTGCCTGTACACTGGGTTGAGGCGGCAGGAAGACGGAGTTCAGTAGCAGCCGCAGAAGAGAAGAAGAGTCGCTCGGAATTTCTACCGAAGGAATGTCGTTGGTGGTGCTTCACTGCCCCTGCAGCGGCTGTACCGCTACTGCCCCTTCTTCTTTTTCTTCTTCTACGGCACTGTCCACTGCCTCTGCGAACTGCCGCGGTTGTTGTGATGCGGTTGCTGCAGCTGCCTTTACGTGGCGCTGTGGGGGACCTTGTGCTGCTGGTGCAGCCGCTGCTGTGATGCCGATGCCTCTGCTGCCTCGTGTGCTGTGCCTGCTGCTGTTTCTGTCAACCGCTGCTGTTCCAATGCCACTGGTGATATTGAGACAACCCAGCCACCCATTTTGGTAACGGTGCTGCCGCTACGGCTGCCGCACGACCTTAGCTGAGTCGTCTCTCTGTTGCTTCGGCTTTGTATGTCAAGTCGTGCGCAGCAGGTGCCCGATGTCTTTTCTCTGGGTGACATGCACGTCGATGACGTATAGATACATGTGCGCAGGCACCAATTCACTCATTAATATAAACGCCCAAAAGGATATAATCTTATACGTATATGTATGTATGTGTGGTGTAATTTTTCAGGAGCCCAGAAAAGGTGGAAGATCTCGATGAAGATTTTGTAGAAAGCTTGTTTTCTTGCAGGGACGTTGAGCAGACGTTAGAGCGGTACCTCATTTCCTAACAAGCACCTGTGAGATCACCTGGAGTCACTAACCCATTATCTTTTGGCCGGCAGAACACTTCCTCGCTCGCATTCCATTCCTGAAGTCCCTGCAACTTACGTACTGTCTTCAACAGTACCCGAAACACGTATGTGCGTGTGGTGTGTGTCTGTGTGTCTCTGTGTGTGTGTCTATGTCTGTGGTTGTATGTGTGTGCACGCACGTTCATACCAAGGTGTTAAACACATACGCGGAGACTTTGTATATGTTCCTGTCCGTGCACTTAGATGAAGGCGTATACGTAAGCGATAGAGTGTACGCTTGTGTACCAAGGTGTAAGTACACCGTGTAAGCGTGTGTGTGCATAGACTCACCAATGTTACGCACACGCACACTTTTTCAGGCATGCACGTACCGGCGTGCACACAATAAAACTTCGAGTCTTTATGTTTCTAAACTGCTTCAGATGGGGCGCCATCTATGTGATTTTTTTCTCCCTCTACATATATGTGTACGTATCTGTACGCGAGACTCACCTGGAAGGGAATGTGTCTCGCTATCCGTGTGACTTGGTGTATTTGTTAATTATCGCCGTGCATCGGTTTTCTGCACGGGTGGGTACAAAGGCGACACACGTGCCTGAAACCACAACGTAGGATAATCTCTGTGACTCCTTCTGCGGATCTCCCGCAAGACGGTGGCCGCCCACTGACGTTATCACTAGTAGCTTGTCGTTTCTGTGCGAACGTCCGTAAACGCGCAATTAAGACAATATTTTCAGCTGAATAACGGTGAAAACGGTTGCCAGCAACCTGTTGCAATTGTTGCGCGTACCCGTCACCTGAACAATGACATTGTTGCACGTGACTGCACGCACTTGCTGAAAAAGAAGCGTTAGTCTGGGTGCGAAGGATGACAACGAAATCAGGTGCCAAGAAGGGTTAAGAGCAACAATGCAAGCTCAAATACACGTGCTGTGCTACGTTGCCAGGCGGGCGTATACATCTCTTACATAAAAGAGCTGCGCAGTTGTAAACCTCCTATAAACAAGCAAAAGGTATCGTGCTCGGGAGCATACGACAGTGTATTCCGTTGTATTTACGATGGAAAAGTCCGAAGACGATTCTTGCTTTGCCGCACATCTGCCGAGCACACACCCACGTAGCAGTGGCAATATCCAACAGTCAGGCAGACGTGTCAATAGCAGCAGTTTGCTGACAATGTTCTGGACCGGCATTTTTATAGCTGAACCTCCGCGTTTGGGGAAGCTACGAATTGGCGCATAGAATTGACGAGACATTGATGATAACGTCAGTGACCGTCCATCGTTCTGCTTAACATTCAAATAAGGAGGCACAGACCTCATACTCCATTATGGTCTGCTGCGTGCACCGGCTATGTGTGGTGCACAGTTCTGCAGGTGTGTGTACAAGGCAAAGTCGATCGGCGACTTACGGTCTCCGTACGGGCTAAACGCACAAAGTCGAATGTATAGGAGTTCTGTTTTTATGTGTCTCAAGCAATTTTGTACGCAAAACATGAGTGCAAAAGTAGATATGGTACGTTTCCTAGATCTGATGCGTGCATGCTGGTGCACATAAAGAAACGCTGCAGCCTCCTACACGTCACACAAGCATGACACCTGCGTAGCAATGGAACATAGACAAAAGATTTTGCTTCACGTTTCTTTGGCGTGTAGAAACGTCAGCTGTTCGATCTGACGCTTGTGTAGCTGTGTTTGGAAGAAAGATAAGAATCACCACGGGTCATACGCCTGCGCTGCTGTATAATAACAGCATCCTTTGGAGGGAGTGCCCGCAGGGTTTGTTGCACCGGCGTGTATGTAAAGGTACAACTTCGAAGATTCATGCACGTGTACGCATACCCGGCTTAAGACACTGAGCGCATAATTCGATAAATGTACTCGTAAACACATGGGTGCAGGCATATGGGCCGTGGAGATTTCACACGTGTGTAAGACTATACAGGACGAAAGGGAGGAATTTTAAGCACCGGCGTGATAACGGTGCTTTGGAGCTCACAGGCGCACACACACGCTCTCTACAAGCCTAGGAACCAAACAGCTTCACAAGGGCGGCTAAATGCAGTCGTAAGGTCAAGCATAGTGCTGGAACTCAGTCTTAAAAGTTAGCATGAATAAAAGTCAGCATGAATACTGCGGTGCCCAGGGAATCCCTGCGGGGTTCACGTGACACCATCAAGAAGATAGCTTCATGTCGACGAAATTCAAGCCTGGGAAGAGGTGATACTTGCTTTTTACTCGGTGACTAGCTGATGCGCGTGCAATAGCAGCTCGAATACTGACGTGTCGGACGCTGAGTAGGCGTCGTACGAACGCAGAGAGGCACTGTGTGTTCGTGGTCGTCGAAGCTGACGCAGAAGACGTTGCGCTATTGACATGCGCGCAGCAGAGTATACATGACAGTTGAGTCGCACAAGGAGGTCGCAAAAATTGTTCGAGGGTTCACGGACGAAAGCTGACAAGTAACACGAAATCTGATCTGTGTGTATCCCCTAATCCGAGCTCAGCAGCTGAGGTTCACCTAAGCTGTTTCTGAGAGTAGCCACGCGTACTGTTTCGCATCCTTACGTGACTTCTGCGGACACACATGCACATGTATGTGTAAAGCACAGCTACGTTCTGTCACAGCAACAGCCACCTTGGGTAGTTTATGCACGTAAGGCCGACAAATGGAGATCACTAATGCGGGTGAAGAAATTTTTCGACCATCTCCGCCTCCGTACGTAAGCGACGCTACACAGACAGATACAACTCCAGGTGTACGTGTATGAAGACGCGTGTCCATCGCCAAATTTAACGAGAAAAAAGAAAATATACATGCATTCTCCACGCAGTATATATGTATATGAATATATGTGTATATATACGTGCAGTCGAGATATCGTCCTGCTGCCTCGAGCGACGCGGAATCAATACGAGAGGAGCAGGAGGATGCGCAGTTCGCGGGTTTTACTTCTGTAGAGGATAACTTCCTACCGCTGGGGGTCACTGGATGCGCCGACCAGAAAAGACGTTGCAGGAGATCTGAGCACACCTTGTTTACGCGGGTACGCGTATACGTTTCTTTGGTGGGCATAGTCGCACGAATGCAGTCACAGTACTGGAACACATACGCATTTTAGTAACTCATGTGATGTGTCAGCTATCCTCTACTGCAGGGCAGACGTGTTCAAGACTCGCTACGAGACCGTCGGCGGAGAAGCTTCACGCACCAGAGGAAGCTTCTCAGCACAAAATGTCAAAACAGCCTCAGGGCGTGTCTTGAAATCACGACAGGGACGTCCATTTTAGCCGTGGCTTGCCTTGGGTGCCCAGACACGACGGGCACTGCTAAAGCTGCTCCTTAAATAAGGCTTGACTGCTCACTCGAGCTTTTGCGCAAGACTTTCTCCGCCCACAAGCCCTCGACACTGAGGTATTTGCGGCGAAGTGAGCGTGTCCCCACGCGTGCTCATGTATATTGATTAACTGACTTTCACCTACTGTTCCACTTGTAGGTGTACAGGTACGCCCTGCACCGTTTTGGTTACTGTTCTCTGTATACCTGTACGTCTATTAATTCGTATCTTTAGGTAATACATCTGAGCACAAGTTAGGTGGGCCATATTGCGCACGAGGCGGCATTGTATGGATCCAGGACACAGGAGATTTCTTCCTCTCAGTGGTTTTAGTAACTGGCAGTCCAGCGCCTCACTTCCGTCTGTTTTATGAACAGGCACTCGCATAAACGCATGCAAACGTGCTATCCGGTGTTTAACAGGAATTCCAGCGGGGTGCGTCTGCGTGTAGCGGCAGGTGACTCCGCAAATTCCTGTGGGTCGTACTGCGCACTTGTGCACCAGTTCGACCGGCATCATATTTTACCTTGTCTGCATCTCAATGAGTTATTTTTGTAAACAAGAAAGGTCGTGGACCGTTGAAAGAGGCAGCCAACGAGTGAAAAAGGACATGCGCGTCGTGGTGGTCATCTTCCAGAACGGACGAAACACTCTTGTTGAGGTTCACAGTGTCAACAATAAGCTGGTTTGACCCGGCACTGCCTAGGCCGACTTATTTCTGTAAACAAGAAGGTCCGGTGGACCGTTTAAAGAGGCAGCCAACTAGTGGAAGCGGACACGCGCATTGTGGTGGTCATCTTTAAGAACGGACGAAGCAGCCTCTTTGAGGCTCTGTGTCAATAACAAGCTACTGTGACCCAGCACTGCCTTGGCCTCAAAAAAGTGTTCACTTCTCCTCACGTAGCAACACTCCTGTGCGCGGCCACGGACCAGAAGGGGAGCCGAAAAACAGGAGAGCTCTGGGTACTTCGTCTGGCGACTTTACCTACGACATTCGTAAGGTTAAGTGGAATGAGGTAGTGAATTCTCGTTTTCCGTTCTGCTGAACGCACAAGAACCCGCGGAGAGTCCTGGCTATTTTCTGTTCTGAAGTATTGTGTGTTTGAGCGACTCTCTACAAGAATCCATGTCCACGCTACTGGGCGATAAACCAGCCCCAAAAAACGGCATGGGAGACTGCGTATAATTCTCCCCCTTTTATTGCTGAGGAAGAGTGGTGGGAGTGTAACGAAAGCTGGATCAAGGCGGGCTTGGATTCACACAGCTCGCTGGAAATTGTGGGACAGGGGAGCTGGCACACTTGAGCCCTGTATTACAGAGAAAATTTAAGAGTTTTCCCGGTTTTTTTCTTGTAAACACTTGCTAGATGGAAGTGTGCATAGAACGACCAGGTATATGCTCGTTTTGAACGGTACACAGTCACACCCGTTGAGTTGAGTCGAATTTCCTCCAAAAGTGCCGGCCTTTTTACTTCTTTTTCTCGACTTTTTTCCTTTTCCAACCTTTAAAGGTTCCTCGGTGTAGGGAGTGGCCTCCTTGTTGGAATGCTGGTGATGGTTTTCTGTGAGGTTTTATTGTAGCGCCAGGTAACGGGATTGTGCGCTGTTCAGTCCCGCCTCATTGTAAAAATTACAAACAAGATTCTGTTTGAAAGAGCATTGTATCGTATCGTAGAGTTGCCTGTACCAGCACCCTCTGCTTCATTCCTTCGCAAATAAAACCTACAACCAAGTGTTTACCGGCGCCGCAGCTTTCGTCACGACAGCATATGCATCATCAAGTCCCTCAAACTAGAGAAAAGCAGCATTCGTCTTCTGCCGCTGTGTCACGCTCCCCCTACAAACATGCTGCGCGGTTTTGTAGTTGTTTGTGTGGCTGAAAAATAGCCCTTTTTTTTTGATAAGTAAGTTGCAATTTTTTTCACCTACTCGGCCGCCTGCGCACTGCCAGCAGGCAGGATGATGCACCACGCTTTCCGGCAAACAGGTGAAGTCAGGTGTCCCATTCCAAGAGGCGGTGTTCAGCCTTCAACGCAGAACAACGGCAAAGCTGGATTGGTCAGTCCGGTGCAACGTCTCGCGGTATCCGCGTTTCCGCCTGAACTGTCATTGCAAGGCGTTCCTTCGGTCGAGTGAAGAGCTCCGGTTTTCTAGTGCAAGTAGACACATGAACAAAATCTTGCCTTGTCTGTGTGCGTGCGTGTGAGTGGATGGGTGTGTGGGGGTGTGTGTGTCAGAACCGTAACTGGTGAATGAGTCCCACATGTATATATACACACCTCTCCAGCACGTGCATGGAGTCTAGATGAAAACGTTATATGACCACGGAGAGACACCGTTCTGAACGACAACTTTCAGTGCGCCAGCTCCTTGTAAATGTGGAAACACACCGTCCATAGAAGCGAAGTCTGGCCACCGGCACCTCAATACCCGCTGTCACCCAAACGAACACACACGCACCACACACATACACACCACACACACACACACACAACGTGCACAGTTTGTTTTACGTGGTATACGATGAAACGTGGACTCCAAATGTGGACAAAGTTGCACTCTACCTGGTAGTTGACATTCCAACAACTTTGCATGTGACTAGAGCTGCTAAGGACAGTTATAGAATCCCTTCAGTTGCAGGGAGGTGACCTTTCCCTCGTAGCTGTCCAAAGGTGCAGCGGTTGTGATCAGCGGCTTTCAGGAGTTTGCATTTCCTCGATCTGCACAGGCTACGTGCTGCCTACTGTCGCGGTGAAGAAAGGACTCGCTGCAACCTAGCTGAAGTTAGCAATTTTGGGGGGAAGCAGCGAAGTAGTTTCACTCTGAGGTGGAGACTGGTAACGGAAGTGTAGGGACAAAAGATGTAGTTACGGTACTAGAATATTATCTCCACACACCACCGGTTGTACAAGAGTGTGCGCAGCAGCTTCTGCACAAAGTGGAGAAGAAGTTTCGCCCTGCAGTGCTGAATAAACTGCAATATTTTTTTCTGTCTCTCACCCGTCTGCCTCCTCGCTGTACGGAGTCACCCCCACTGCGATCCATCTACAGTTGCTGACCCTTCATAGCATAAGTGTCAACCTGAGTTTTCAGTGTTACATACAGGATACGCGGCTACTTTACTGTAGCACGAACAGCTTTTTCTGTGCTGTAGATACAAGTAAATTCAACGTTAGTTTTCAATACCACATGTAGGGGACGCGGCTACTTTACTGTAGTACGAACAGCTTTTGCTGTGGTGTAGATACAAGTCAATTCACGTTTGCAAGTAGATTCTGCTTATGCGTATGTGGCAGATGTATGGGCGTACACCACTACGTCCGTGAAGTCAAAAATGCAACCTGGATAACCACGCTTTCATTTCTCGACATAGTATCCATCTTTGCGGTAGTGCAGTTTTCTACGCCCTGGATCAATTCCGAGAAAAACGCGCGTATCACTCACTCCATGCTTTTCGCTGTTCGATCACAGGTGCCGATCTTGTGTTGTGCGCAAATAAGTTTATGAAGGCCTGAAGTTGTAATATACGAAGGTAGTCTTCCTGTTCTGCTTCTTTTGAAATACAACACGAGGAGGACACTGAAAGCTTGCAGAGAGCAGTTCCGTTGAAGGTGCTTACCCGTGTTCAGCATTGGCGCACTACTAAATCTTCAGTAGCTACGTCGCCCACATCTCTACTCGGACAAATGACATAAGGGACACTGAGTAGTCATCTCTTTCCGTGGCACAGGTAGACGTGTAAAGACGTATATATAGACGCACACGTGCACGTTCATGTATATTCGTGGGCAGAAGCAGGTAGATACCTCAGCAGGTGTCTGTACTGCTAATTTTTACAGTAGAGGCCCCTCCGCTAAGGTCATATAAAAATTTCCACGAAAAGTCTTCCTGACTGCAGGAGCAATCACCTGTAGTGTTGCCGTAAAGGCGTGTGCGAGTTCTTTCTACTCTTGAGGAACAGAAACGAAATCCGCAGGCAGTTTACCTCCCGCTGATTAATTGTCTCGGATACAGGTGCACTGGTCTTCAAAGGCTGTTTTTGTGTAATTTAACGGTAGAAAGTCGAGAATATGTGTAGCTGCGTTATGCTGTTGATGCCTAGAATGGTCATGTTTTTCCACGGAAAGAAGGGTCAGGAGATGAAAAACTTAGTTGAAAAGCCAACTTGCTTTGCTCAATTCCACACCCGATGAGGCCTGGTGGGTGCGGCGGCAGCCGCCGCCCCGCCCAAACGCGCATCGAGCAGACGCAACCATCTAGTTGTTCCAGCAGAAAACTATGCAAATGAATAGAAGACTACGTGTGGAGGGCCGTCACCAACTCACGCTTCTGGTATGGCTAATCCAATTGGGTCAAGGTACGTAAACAGGAGAAACAAACGTAATCAGGGGTAAATATGCCTGCGCACGTTGTTTCACATGGGGGCGCAACTGTACTCGCACCAGCTGCTGCATTCCCAGACCTAACTACGTCTCTCTCTCTCTCTATAGATAGATAGATAGAAAGGTAGATAGATAGGTAGATAGATAGATACATACAGATCTATGCCTGCAGTAGCGGTGTAACCAGATACGCTGGATACATTGCTGTGGAGATTCTTGTATATGGATTTTGAAGACAAAGGATGGTTCTGTCGGTCTGTGCGGTCAGCTCAGTGGCAGATATACACTTTCTGGGCTTGGTCACTCGAGAAGCGTTCTTCCACAGACACACTCCAGCGCTGTGCAGCCGTACTAAATCCCGATGTAGTCGACACCAAACTCTCTACAGCGGAAAAACGCCGGTATGTAAGGTGCCATACACTTAAACCTAAGGAGATCCAAGCGTAGGCTCCAGCGTATGCACGCCACTTGTTACATGTTATTGCAGTTCCATGCTTCTACCGTAGTCGTCTGCAACATTTTCGACAGAGCGGCACACTAGGTGTTCGTGACCAACAGGCAAGATCCATACGACAGTAGGGCAGAAACTGAGAGAAGCGTCGTCGCCTACCCCCCTCACCTACGGGATAAATATGCACAGACGGGGGAAATTAATTGTCGGACTTACCTTGAAATAGAGAACGTAGGCAAGGAAGGCGTAAGAGACCTGTAAGCAGACAGCGTTACATGTCTGTAAATGAGTAAACATGTGTACTTGAACTAGAAGATGTACACTGTCGTATGTGTGCGTAGAGTGTGTGTAGGTGTGTCTATTCATGTTAAGGGCACGCACTTTGGGACGAAGGTGACAGGTGAAGCATTACGTCTAAAACAAGATTCAACAGCAGACGCTGTCGCCAGCTGCAAAAAAATTCCTTCGAGAAATGTGAGGCAGGGAATGTGTTGTGGGTGCACCACTGCTCCTAGTTTCTTCATCTTCACAGATACGTGGATTTATATACATATATAATTGTATGGGTAAAATCCGCGTAGGAGCCTTTGTAGGCGGAACCGTCGAAAGGCGCCCCGAGAGGCTTTGTGCGTAAAATTGGCAGTGACAGTGTACCCCACCGGTATAAGTACCTCTGTCCTTAAGCAGATGTATAGACGTTGCAGGGTACGAAGGAACTCTTTAAAAACTTTTTAACATAAACGGATATTTTTGTATACGTGGAAGTATACCTAAATGGGCGCCTTTGCAAGCATACCTGCGCAAACGCACACATGTGTTTACGGGGAGATGTAGGAAATGACCAACTGGCTGAGGAAGAAGTTTTCTTTTGCTTTCTCTATGTAAAAGTACACAAGCCAGTAGATAGTGGAGGCCGCGTGCGTGTGTAGAGCCCGGCGGAGATACATGTACCCAGGAAACACTGGAGGAAATGCTCAATCATTGCTAAAATCTTTCATTTTTCATAGCGGCATGCCTGCAGGAGTTCCGCCGTTGGGAAGATTTTTCAACATCCCACGCGGACGCAGCCGTCTTGCTGCGTCTTTGTACCAGGGAGATAGACAGGCTGTAAGAAACCCGTGTTTCAAGAAGCGAGTAATCATTTTCTCGCCTCTCTCTGTCTAGATCCACTTATCTTTCTTTGCCTCTCCACGCACACACAGAGATTTCCACGTAGGGCTTTCACACGTGTGCGCAGGGTAATACACAAACACACACACACGTACCTCTCTACCCGAGTATATCCACAGGCGTACATATGCATATATACACATATATACACATATTTATCTTCTTGGCCCTCTGCCTTCCCACCACTGTCTCTATTTATATAAACGCGAGGAATAAAGTTGTCTCTGCTTCTCCAGGCCTTCTGCCTTTTTAGAAAGTATGCACGGGAGACCGCCTGCGGCTGCGCAGTTCTCAGTCGCCAACTCGGCAAATAGCGTGCGTCCTGCGCTGCCCGTGTGTGTGTTTGTGTGGAGTTCTGCGAGACTGCGGCCATTATTTCTTCAGAAGCAGGCTTTTGCCTGCGAGAGATGCCGCACAGGACGTTTCTCCTGTGCGTCTGCAGCTGCAGCCGCTACTCACGTAACAGCAGAACAAAGTCAGTAGAAACTCCCCCTCCCCCACCTTTTTCCACAGGGGACTGCAGCCCGCCTCTGTGAATTTTTCCGTAACGAGGAGTTCAGTCTCTGTAAATGCAGATATCTACAAGGGGCGTCACACACCAGACGAATCAATGCACGCGCGGAGAGTAGACTGCAAAGAGAGACGCACACACACGTCTATACGTGTACACGTGTGCACGTAGAGAGAGGCTTGCGCAGGGATGGAGAAACGGTTCACAGACACATGTATTTACGTATGGACGTCGACGCACAGGAACACCTTTTCCCCCATATATATATACATATATATACATGTATGCCTATATATATGAATATATGGACATTTGTATACGCAAATACATGTGTATATCTATATGTATATGTAAATGTATGCGTCTACATATATCTGCGGCAGGCGCCTAATACCTGAACGTATTTGCGTGGGAGATCTAAATT
This sequence comes from Sarcocystis neurona, assembly GCA_000727475.1. NCBI lineage: Eukaryota > Apicomplexa > Conoidasida > Eucoccidiorida > Sarcocystidae > Sarcocystis > Sarcocystis neurona. The sequence continues at coordinate 1,575,263 of KL647304.1, read as the reverse complement.
TACCTATATCTATCTAACCATCTAACTATCTATCTCTGTCTCTCTTTCTATCTGTCTCTCTCTATATATATGTGTATACGGTCTACGCATATTTATGCGTATTCGACGAAGAAGGGTCAGTCTTCTTTGAAAGAATGACTGATGCCCAAAATAGTAGCGGTGGACTCTTGTGGTTGCTGGCGGGTCTCTCTTGCGCTTCACACTTCTCTGCTGGTTCTTTTGCTCTTCTTATTATCTTGCCCCTGGTTGAGGTCTTCATTTACACAATCCGCTTTCTCTTCTCCTCTCGCTTGTCGGAGGTCTTTTTGCTTCTTCTCTTTTCTCGCAGTCTTCTTCCTCCTCTCTCACATTTCTCCACGCCCCTGCCACAGCCGCTGGTTCTGCTGCGGCTCCCTTCTCTCCTCTTCGTCCTCCACCAGTCCTCTTGCCTCCTCTTCTTCGAACTTCGTTGATCGTTTCCTTGCGCGAAAAGACATGGAGACTATTCTCTGCGAGAGGGAGAGGCGACCGGCAGTCCCCTGGCTGCTGCTGCAGCTGCTGCCGCTTCACCTGCGCGTTGTCGCTCCGAAGAAGAAGAAGCAGCAGCAGCAGCATCAGGAGCTGCAGGAGCGCGAGGAACGACCACGGCAACTGCAGCAGCAGCGGCAGGAGAGACACCAGCCGGAAATCTTCACAGACCCCTTCCCGCAGCAGCCGCAGCAGCAGCTGCCACTGCAGCAATCCCAACAGCAGCAGGGGCAACGCCAGCGGCAACCGCAGCAGCTGCAGCAGCGGCAACAGGAAGAACAGCCGCAGGAGAAGCGAAGGCAGGAAGGGAAGCACCCGCAACACCGGCGACAGCAACAGCAGAAGCGGCGGCAGATCACCTTGCTCTACAGTATGAAGAAGAGATGCAAGATAAAGAGGGAAGGCAGCCGCTTTTCTTCTGAAAGTCGCAAGGCCGGCAATAGGGCAGAACTCGCATTCTTGGTGGACTGCAGGAAGACGAAGTATCGTCGAAGAAAAACACTATCTCCTGGATTTCCGCACGCTGCAGGAGCGGCAACTCCTTCGCGTTCCCTTCATCCGTCTGGCAGGATACGCTGTTACTTCGAACCAGAAATCGCTGAGAAATCAACAGCAGCTTCTGCAGCAGACAGCTGCTCTTCTGCTGCGGCAGGCGGAGCCAGCACCTCTGCAGCAATTACTGGTCGTCTGGGCAGGCCCAGCAGCAGCAGCCCCAGCAAGGGCAGCAGGAACAGCAGCAGCAGGTTCACAAAGCCCAGCAGCAGAAGGGGAATGGCTGCGGTGTCTGCCGTGGCCAGAAAACGAGCAACCGCTGCAGAAACAAGCGCATCGGTTTCAGTCCTATGCCGTGCACCAACAAGGGGACTAAACGCTGCGCCAGCAGGACCAAGCAGAGGAGGAACAGCGCCGACCAGCGCAGCTCAGTTGCCAGACGAAGGAACAACAGTGGCAACGGGCAGAACCGCAGCAGGGACCTCACGGGCACCTGCAGAAGCTGCAGTGCCAGCGACACCCGCCGGGACATGTGCAGCGAAGGCGGTAGCAGCAGCAACAACACTCAAGCCCGCTGCTGCACCACCGTCTTCGGCAGAAGCAGAAATACTTTTTTCTTCGCATATGCTTCGATGCACAAGAACGGGCGCAGGCCTGTCGGCTAAAGCAGCTGACGCAGCATCTACAGCAGCAGCAGCACCCACAGCTCTCGCAGCGGCAGCGCCGGTAACAATAGGAGCAGCGTCGAGAGCAAAAGCAGAACCGACAGCAGGGGCCGCGCCGACAGCAGCAACGATTTCGACAGCACCAGCCGCAGGAGGAGCAGTAATTTCGACAGCAGCAACAGCACCGACAGCAGCAGCAGCACTGACAGCAGCAGCAGCAGCACCGACAGCAGCAGCAGCAACACCGACAGCAGCAGCAGCAGCAGTACCGACAGCAGCAGCAGCAGCACCGACAGCAGCATTAGCAGCACCGACAGCAGCATTAGCAGCACCAACAACAGCACCGGCAATAGCAGGAATACCAGCAGCAGCAGCAGCGCAGACAGCAGCAGCGCAAACAGAAGCAGCAGCACCGGCAGCAGCAGCACTACCGGCAGCAGCAGCAGCACCGACAGCAGCAGCAACACGTGTCGTCGACGTCGGAGCAGAAGCGGCAAAAGCAGCAATGCAGATGAGGCCAGGACGAGCTGCAGAGCATCAGATAGTAGCAAGCCACCCCTTCCGAGCAAGAGCAGCAGCGGGCGCAATAGCCTGCTCAATCGCAGCAGCGGCAACAAGGACAGAAGACCCGGGCAGAATGCTTGTGAAGAAAATTTGCGTATCTCTGCTGCCGCGGAACAAAGGAAAATGGGTCTTCCTCTTCCTGCAGCTTCTCCTCCTTCTCCGCGTTGTGTCCCCGGCTGGCGACCCCGGTGGCAACAGCAGCGGCACCCTCTCAGGCATGTTTTTCCCATATATTACGCGAACAGCAGCCCTTGGACGGGCTGGTCCCTCTTCTGCCCCCCCTCGTTCTACGGCGAGAAGGGGCCCCTCTCTGGGCGCAGTGTTTCCCCAGCAACAGCATCAGCAGCAGCTTCAACAGCAGCAGCTTCAACAGCAGCACCTTCAACAACAGCAGCAGCTTCAACAACAGCAGCAGGTTCAACAACAGCAGCAACTTCAACGACAGCAGCAGCAGCTCCAACAACAACAGCACCAGCAGCTACAACAGCAGCCGCAGCAGTTTCAACAGCAACAGCAGCTCACACAGCAAATGCAGCTTCAGCAACACCAGCAGCTACAGCAGCAGCTGCATTTCTCAACTACTGGAGCAGCAGCGCATCCACCAGATCGACCTGATTCCGGAGTTCCAGCGTACGTAGATGCCTCGCGTCTGACTGAAGGAAAAGTGTGGCCGGCTCTTCCCTCCTCCCGACTGAGCAACAGCGGCAGCAACGTCGCGGCCCCACAGGCTGCCGCTGCTCTTCATGCGCAGGCCTTCTCGCAGCAGCCGCCGCCGTCAACTTCGCTTGTCTCTCTGGCCGCAGCGCCGCATCCGATTCTGCAGCTCGGTCAGCAACAATCCTCGCCCCAGCTGCAGCAGCAGTTACAGCAGCAACCCCAGCAGGCGCAGCAGCAGCTGCTGCAGCGAGGAACACTTCCACGTGCACACCTCTACCTGCAAGAGCAAACCTACACCAACCCGCAGCAGCAGTACAACCAGCAGCAGGAGCAGCTGTTGCAACAGCCACAACCGCTGCAAGAGCAGCAGTCGCTCCAACAGCAGCAGCCGCTGCAAGCGCAGCAGCACCAGCAGCTTGTACACTCGCAGCAACACCCACAGATGATAAAGCAGCAACTGCAACTGCCATACGTGCTGCAGCAACAACAGCTCCCACAGCGCCAGCAGTACTCCCACCAGCCTCAGCAGCTGCAGCAGCCCGGTGTGCGCCAGCAGCCTTTTCCCGTTGTTACTACTGCTGCTTCTTCTGTTCATTTGACGCCGTCGTTGTCTCTGTCTCTCCCACAGCAGCAGGCCAACCTGCTGCCATTGACGCAGCTGCAACAGCAGCCAGGCCAGGGACAGGCGGCGGTCTTATCTATTGCAGAGCAACAGCAGCTGCCGCAGAACTCCCAGAGCAGAAAGGATGATGCTGGCCTGCCATTTCAAGATCTAGAGCAACTACCATTGCAGCAAATGCAGATGGGTCTGCAGCAGCACCAACAGCAGCAGCAGCCCCCGTTATACGTTCAGCAGCAACAGCCTCTGGGTACGCAGCTGAAGCAGGAAGGATATCCTCAACAGCAGCAACTCCCCCCCCTACACCTTCCGCAACCCCAACAGCAGCTGCCGCTCCTGCGGCAGCAGCGAGTTCCCCTCCAACAGCAGCAACAGCAGCAGCAACAGCAACGACAGCAACAGCACATCTGGCCTTCTGTGGCAGTTGCTAGCCATGTGCCGTCGAACACTCCTTTAAATGATCTCTCGGTCGCCCTCGCCACCCCGAGACAGACGTCGCTCCTGCAGCAGCAGCATTTGCCACAAGAGCAGCTGCAGCAGCACTTCCCCCAACAGCAAGTTTCCATAATGCAGATGCAGCAGCAGCTCCCACGTATGTCTTCTTCGTCTCCCCTTCCTGCGTTGCACCAGCAGCTGCTCATGCCGTCGCAGCAGCTGCCCGCTCCTTCCCCGTTAACGCTCCTTTCTGCAGAAGCGGAAACAGCTCTCAGCCGTACCAGCAGCAGCAGCAACAGCCTCGGGATGCTACCGCAGTTCATCCCTCCCTTACGGCCTTCCCTCTCTGCACGTCCGCCCGCCTCTTCACCAACAGCAGCAGGTCCAGAGACAAAGCTGCTGGCGTCTGTCTCACCCCACGGGGCGGGAGCAGCAGTCGGCCTGGTCTCCGAGACAGCAGCAGCAGCGCCCTTCTCTGCCCCAGCGGCAGCAACTCTGGCTGCGGGCGGACCGGCAACAACGTTGCCAGCAGGGGCAGCGGTCTTCCCACCTGCAGCAGTCGCAGCAGCAACGTCGCCTTTGGGAATGGGTCCCCTGTTGCAAACGGTGCTGCGTTCGCTAGTGGAAGAATTCATTTCTGGCGACCTACGAACAATCGAACAAATAGCAGAGGTGCTGCTGCATCACCTGCCCGAGCAGCAGCGCAGACAAATTTACCATCTGCTGCTCAGCCGTGTGTCTCCGCAGATGCTACCGCAGCAGCAGGTGGTGCTGCAGGGCCAGCAGCAACTGCAGCAACGATCAGAAATGCCGGTACCTCAAGTCGCCGACGTGCAGCGCTACCTTCCGCACCAGCCACAGCTCCTCCCCCTGCAGCAACAGCAGCTTCTGCAACAGGAGCAGCAGCATCTCCAGCAGCAGCAGCATCTCCAGCAGCAGCACCAGCGACTGCAGCAGCAGCAGCTGCTGCTCCAGCAGCAGCAACTGCAGCAGCAACAGCAACTGCAGCAGCAAGTGCAGCAGCAGCAGCAATTGCAGCAGCATCAGTGGCAACAGCAGCAGCAGCCCCTGCAGCAACCCCGAGACTCGTCCAGTGCTCCTGTTCTCTCTCAACATATGCAGGAGGAGGCCCTCGTTTCTCCCCAGGAATCCATGCAACAGCTGCTGTTCTACGGTTCAGAGCCTCACCAACTCGGAGAAAACAAGCTCCCCTTCCCTGCTGACGCTTCAACGTGGATAGCAACGCCGGGCAGTTCCTCTGCTGCTGAGCAATTCGCTTCCCCGTTCGCAAGTCTGCATGCAGAACAGCCTCCGCCGTTTTCCTCTGGAGTTGCAGGACCCGAGCCGCAAGTGCAGCACCCTTCGCACGAGACGTCGTCGTCTGCGTGGCTGCCGTCTCCCGTCTCTCCCATGGAAGCAGCTGCGGCACACCAGCAGCAGTTCTCCAGTCTGCCTCCCGTTTCCCTTTCTCCTGCAGCAGGAGAAGCAGCAGCACAGGCAGAAGCAATGGGGCTGGCAAGCCAGAGCAGCTTGCAGCGGTGTGTTTCGTTGCCGTCGTGTACGCAGAAGGGGAAGGGAGGTCGGCGCAGCAGCAGCAAGCGGAACAGAGGAAGCGGCAGCAGCAGCAGGACAGGGAGCGGGAGTAGCGGCAGAAGTGACGAGAGTGGGGGGGGTTCTGAAGAAGGCAGCAGCAGCACCAAAAATATTTTTGACGAAGAAGACATGTTCTGGGATCCTCGCTGCGGCTCCGATGGAAATACGTACGCCAATGCGTGCGCCTTTGACGTCGAAGCATGCGTGAGAGAGGCAATGCAGCAGCCGCCGTTAACGAAGGCGTACGACGGTGTCTGCAGCCCTGCAGCAGCAGCACCAAAGCAGAAGGAGGAGACGGAAGACGGGGGGGGGGAAGAGCTGCGGCAGCACGAGGAAGATGAGGGCCGCGATAAGAAGAAGCGGTTGCAGAAAGATGACTATGAAGAGAAGAAGGAGAAAAACGCCCAACAGTGGCAGCACAAGCAGCAAACGCAGCAGCAGACGCAGCCCCCTCACCAGCAGAGGCAGCAGCCACGCGGATCGAAGCACAGCCTGCTGCGTGAGCGGAAAATAGAACAGAAGGATGTGTGGCCGAAGAAGCAGCAGCAACAGCAGGAGCACGTGAGGGGAGAGGAGGAGAAGCTGCTGCAACAGGAAGAGCAGAAGCAGCAAGATGATGAAGGGACGCACAAGAATGCAAGACAGCAGCTGCAAGTTCCAGGAGACCGCGAGGAGGAGAAAATTAGTCAGCAGCAGTCTGTTGAGCGAGATGAACAGCTGCAGCGAGCGGAGGAAGAGGAGGCGACTAAGAAGAAAGTAAATGATAAAAGCCTGCTGGAGCAAGGAAGAGAAACATCCGCCCTCGAGGAAGGTAAGGAGCAGCAGCACCAGTAGGCAGAAACCGAGAGAAAGACTGCTGCTGCGGCTGCTTATCGGGCCACCGGCAGGTCTGCTGCTGCTGCAGCCCAGAGGGGGTCTATGAATCCCACGACGTCCTGCTGCTGCGACGGGCTGCTTCCTGGGTGTCTGCTGCTGCTGCTGTGGAAACTGCGGCGTCTACGTTGCTGTTGCTGCTGCCCTTGAAATGGTCGGTGTCGTTGGAAAGGCCGTCCCGGTTTCCACAAGTTGGCAGCAAGAAATGCCGGCACAGAGGTAAGCTTCTCTTGTGGAAAGTAGGAACGATTCTCCTGCTGCTGCTTGCACACGACTTCTCAACTTTCCACGTTGGTCAGCTCGTTGGCATTCTTGCTCTTACGCTCCTGCCGTAGCTGCGGCCTCTTCTCGTAGAAGCTGCTGCTATTTCAGAGTCTCCTCTTGTTGCTGCTGTTGTGTTGGCAACCGAGGCGGTGTGCTGCTGCTGCTTTGGCTGCCGCTACGGCTGCTTTCAGCGAGACGGCTGCTCTTTCTTCCGCAACAAATATTTGCACTGCTGCTGGATGCGAAGCTGCTGCTGGGCGAAGAAGCAGTGCTGCTGCTTTTTGCTTTGGCAGTTGCTGCTGCATCTGTTCCTTGGGAAGACGCTGCTGCCGCCGCCTGGGGTACCGACCTGGCCTCGGTCCCGCAAAACATGGGGAGCTCTGCTGGTCGTGTTTCTTCCCCGGTCTCTTCCTTTTCTTCTCTTCTTCTTTCCCTTCTTTTCTCCGCTCTTTCGTACCTGCTGCGGCGTGCTGCTTTGCTGCTGAGTTTTGGGCTTCACAGAGAAGCAGAGCTGCCATTCGTGCGCCTGCTGCCCCGCTGTCCCTGCGCATGTTAGATCATACGTGCTGCTGCAGTTGTTGCTCTTGCTGCTTACACGAAAGCCAACTTTCGAAAGATATCCCTGCCTTCTTTTTAGCCTGTTGGTGGGGGTTTCACGGGAGACGCTGTGGGAAGAAATTTGCGTTATTGTCGGTTCTGCTTCCTGCCGCTGCATCTGCCGTGCTGCTGCCCGTTAGCCCGGTGTTGCTGCTGCTGCTGCTGCTTCTGCACTGGCGCTGTTCCGCCCTCCCCGTCTGCTGCTGACACGGCAGGTTCCGCTGCAGCCCTTGCGCAACCGGACGAACGGCAGTTTTCAACAGCAGCCGCTGCAGTGGTAGACATCCCCAACAAAAATACAGGTGCCGCTGCTCCTGCTGCTGCTCCTGCAGAAGACACTGCAGCACAAGTTCCTCGCGGCAGCAGAGCACCACCTAGGCTGCATGCGGTTGCTCCGTCTGCTGCTGCTGTTCCTATCTCTGCTGCTCTCTCTTCGTTTTCACCGCCTCTTCCTGCCGACGCCCCTGTTGTGGCTGCTGCTGCTGCTGTTGAGGCAGGTCTGGGCAAAACGTCGCACGCGGCGCTCGAGCGTCCTGCTGCTACTGCTGAAGGACCTCCTGCTCATGCAGACGCTCCTGGTGCTACGGCAACAGGCAGCACCATACCCCGAGACACTAGTGCTGCAACTACTTCCCAGCGTGCTGCTGAGCAGCAACAGCAGCAGTCCAAGATAACGGCGCCTTACACAAAGAAACCCGAGGAGGCTAGAAACGCTGCTGCAGCCACACCACCTCATGGCAACCGCAGCAGCACAGCAGCTACAGCAGCAGCAAGAAACGTATTGCCTGCAAACGTAGCAGCAGCAACAGCAGCACAAGCCGACAACACACATCTGACAGACGCCCACACAGCGCATGTTCTAGCAACACCTGAAACAACGCCAGCTGTTGCTGCTGCGTCTACTAAAGCAGAGGAGAGCGAACCTGTAGCAGCTGAAGAGGGACAGGGAGAAGCTTCCTCGTTCATGCCGTCCCGTCCTGGTTTACACGCTGAGTCAAAACGAGAGCACCCCTACGATAGAGACGCCTTCGGCACCGCGTCGTTGACAGCAGCAACAAAGCCGTCGTCCCTTCCTGCTCCTGCTGCTCCTTCTCCTGCTACTACTTCTCTTGTTGCTACTTTGTCTGCTGCTCCATCTCCGGCTGCTCCTCCTGCTGCTCCTCCTCCTGCTGCTTCTCCTCCTGCTGTTCCTTCTCCTGCTGCTGCTGTGCCTGGTCTTCCTCTTCCTGCTGCTGCTTCAAACGCTGCTGACGCCGTTGCTGCTGCGCCAAACGCTGACTCTTCTGTCTTCCCCGCTTCTTCTTCTTCTTCCTCTCCCCCTGCTGCTGGTGAGGCTCCTCTGCCGCTTTCTGCCGGTGGCGTTAGCCCTGCTCCCGCTGCTTCTTCTTCTTCACTTTCTGCTCGCGGCGCTCCTGTCGCTTCTTCTCTTTCTACCGCCGCTGCTGCTTTTCCTTGGCCTTCTGGGCTCCGTAGTGTCCCTGTGTCTCCGCTGCTCCTGCCGCTTCGCGCATCTGCTGCTGCGCATGCCTTCAGCACCCGCAGCGGGCCGTGGCCCGGAGTACGAGGCAAAGTCAACAGCAGCAGCAGCGCGAGCTACAGCAGCAGCAGCATCAGTAGCAAAAATGACGGCACCACCGCTACCAGTAGCAGCACCGGCAGCAACAGTAACAGCGTCATGAGTAGGAGCAGTAGCAGCAGCAGCCGTGGCAGCACCAAAGACGTCCTAGCCAGCAGCAGCAGCAGCCCGCCCAGCAGCAGCCCACCCAGTAGCCGCAATGAAGAAAAGACTCGCTACAGTTGGGGGGAGAGCACGCAAGAGTTGCAGGGCACTACGGGCAACAACAGCAGCAGCAGCACCGGGAGTAGCCGCACAGACGACGCCAGCAGCAGTAACGTTGGCAGCAGGAGCAGCAGCAACAGCAGCAGCCGGGATAGGGACGCCTCCGACACATACGCTGACGTACGCAGCGATGGGAGCGACAGCAGCTACAGCCGCACCAGCAGCGCGACTGCAGCGAATATCACTGCTTCTTCTGCACTAGGTATAGAGGCGTCTGATGCGGCCCGCGCAACTTCTGCTGCGGCAGCAGCAACTTGGGCAACTCCAACAGCAGCAGCAGCGCTGACAGCAGCATCAGCAGCAGGAAACTCAGCAGCAGGAGAGGGAGCTGGCAGACAGGCAGCGGCAGCACCCGTTGCAGCAGCAGCAGCATACCCGCCGGTATCGTTTGAAGCACGGGTCACAGGAACAGCGGCAAGGACGGTACAGATTGATCCTTCACCTAGAACAGAAGCAGCACCAGATGAAAAAGGAGGAGCAGATGCAGCAGGACTTCTGTCAAGAGCTGCAGCGACATATAACTCGCAAGAACAACAGCAGCAGAAGCAGCAACAGCAGCTGAGCCAGCAGGAGGAACTGCGGCGGCAGCAAACGCCGCGACGCCAGAAACTCCCTCAGCAGCAACAGCAGCAAGAGCAGCAGCAACAACAGCAGCAGCAACAATCTCGGCTGGAGCCATACCAGCAAGCGCGATACGAGCAGCGTGAGGAGCGAGCAGGTGAGCGACACTTCTTCTTGAGCAGCCCACCTGTCCAAAAGAATCCTTCACTCCCTTCGTCTGCTCCTGATTCCCCAGATGATAGTCTTGCTGCACCTGCTGCTGAAAAGTCCTCTGGGCGCATGCATCAACGCAGCAGCAGTGCAAGTTACAGCAGCAGCGCCCCTCGCAGCAGTAGCACTGTCAGCAGCAGCAACAGCTATGAGAGCAGCAACAGCGACAATACGGTAGAGGCCACGAGTGACAGCAGCAGCAGGCAGGACCTCAGGCACAGACTACGCAGCAGCAGCAGCAGCAGCGGCACAGAGGCAGCTGGTCCAAGTAATAAACACGTAACCTTTTCTAAGCGCAGCGGTACCAGCAGCAGTCCCAGTAGCAATGGCAGCAACAACAGCAGTAGCAGTATCACCTGCAGTAGTCTTGGCAACGACGACACCCATGCGGCCAGTGCGAGCAGGAAGACTACCGGTAGTCCTAGTAGCAACAGCACCGGCAACAGCAGCAGGAACACAGAAGTCAGCGGCAGCCGCAGTACTGAGCTGGACAGCGCGGATGCAGCAGGGACAGGGAGCTTGCAGGACTCAGGCAGCGGAACTGGAAGCAGCAGCTTTGCCGGGGTGGCAGCAGCGACAGAAGAAGAGCAAAGGCCTTTGGCGAAGGAAGGCACCAGCAGCAGCGCTGCAGGCAGGCGCGAGTCTGTCGGAGAGGCTCTAGTCAACGCAATCACGGCGTGGTTAACCGGGAGGCCGCTGCCTAGTGCAGGCGCTGCTGTTGAGGCTGCAGTGCGAGAAGCTGAGAGAGTCGTGCGTGAGCAGCAGCAGCAGGAACTGCAGCAGCTGCAGCGTCTGAGGCAGCAGGCAGGAGGAGAGACGCAGCAGCACCGGCAGCAAGGACACCATGTGGGACATGTGCAGCAAGAGCAACAAATGAGAACCGCGGAGGGAGGTGCAACAAAGTCCGCTAAGTTGGATAACGTTTGGAGCGCAACGGCAGAAGGACGGGGGGAAACAGGAGCAGGGGCTGCAGCAGAGGTCGGACCAGCAGCAGGCACATCGGAGAACGAAGAAGAAGAAAAAAGAGCAGCGGAGAAACTAGCTAGGGTGAAACAGAAGATGACGGAAGAGACGCCGCAGCGGACAGCGGTGCAGCAGCTACTGCGCAAGAGAAGCCACATGCAGCAGCTGCAGGAGATCGACAACCAGTTGCTGCTGCTACGACAGCAGCAGCAGCAAGGACAAAGGGGCCGGCTGCCTGCTTCTCGCCGTGAGGAGGCTGGGAAAGAACCTCAGCAACAGCAGCAACAGCAGCCAGAAGACCCGGAAGATATCGCGCGGCTCGCCACAGACCCAATATACTTCTTGCATGCTATGACACATGTTGGGTCGATACAGCAGCTGATGGAGGAACGGGCAAAAATTCAGCTGCAGCACATCCTCCTCTCTCAAAAACAGCAGCAGCAACTGCTAGAACAGCAGCAGCAACATCTAGAACAGCAGCTGCAGCAGCAATACCTGGAGCAGCAGCTGCAGCGACAACAGGCACAGCAGCAGCAGCACCGGCTGGAGCCGAAGCAGCAGCAAGAGCAGACAGGTAAAGAGCAGTGGCAACAGCAGGAGCAGCTGCGTCCAGTTCAGCAGCAGCCAGCTGTGCGCGCAGAGACGCCGCTGGTGCAGCGACACGAGAAGCAATCCGACCAACAGCGGCAGCAGGTACAACTGCAGAAGAGGCAGCAGCAGCAAAGTCAAGAATCCTCAATACAAAGCCTGCGGCTCCCCAAAATTTCGCTCGCAGGGAGCAGTCCGCCACAGTCGCAGCAAAAGGATGCAACACAGACGCCAGGACCGCTGCTTCGTCTACGGCAGCACGAGCAGCAGGAGCAGCGGCAGCAGGAGCAGCCGCAAGAGCAGCAGCAGACGTATCAGACGCAGACGGGTGAGTTGCAGCAGCAGCAGCGAGCCTCTTCACGTGTACCGAAGCAGCAGCAGGAAGAGCGGGAGGCAGCCGCAGAGCAGCAGAAACAGGAAGGGCGGCAAGAAACGGAGGCTCTCGTTTTCTTCAGCACGTCAAATGACCAGCAACAGCAGGTACATGCGCTGCAGGAGTGCCTGCAGCCGCCGAATATCTTTGCCAGGAGCACAGGGGGTGTCGCTGCTACAGCTGCTGAGTGCTTCTTGCTGCCAAAAATGCGGAACTTCGTGAACAACTCCTCATTGCTTCCTTCAGACGTTGATGCTCAGCAACCGCTACGACCGTCTGCCGTTGCCGCGTCGCTGCAGTCTCCGGCTGTTCCCGCTTCTCTGCTTCGTCCTGCTGAAGCTTTTGCCGCCTCCGCTACACCTACAGACGCAACCCAGTCTGGACTTACTGCTGGTATTGGCGCTCCTGCGGCTGCTGCTGCTCCTGCTGCCGGTGCCTATCCTCCTGCTAGCACTGGTGGCGCTGCTGCTTCTTCAACGTCTACACCTCACCCATTACTCCTGTCGAGGAGCGCACTTGTTGCCAGCCTTCCTGGTGCCGGCAATTTTTCTTCCCTTGGTACGGCGGCGGCAGCACCAGTAGCAGCAGCTGCAGCAGCCGCGGGCGCTCCACTATCAGAAACAGCAGAACCGTCACCAGCACCACCGGCAGCAGAAACGACTCCAGCACCGCCAGAGGCAGCAGCAAAGAAAGAGGCAGCAAACATCGAAGCAGCAAAAACAGAGGCAGCGAACACAGAGGCATCACAAGCAGCGGATAGTTTTGCTGCTGCAGCATGCAACGTGGTGTGTCCAGTACACGAAACAGCAGTTGTATGCGGCAGCGATGGGCAGACCTACGCCAGCGGTTGTGAGTTGCATGCATATGCCTGCTTGAAGAGAGATGCAAAACTGCAAGTGGCACACGTAGGAGCCTGTAGCAGTACCAGCAACACTTCACAGAAAATAAACCGGCGATGGCAAGTCGCTGCGACTGGTGTCACGCCTCTGACGACTGCCCTTTATGATGCTCCACTTGCGACTGCCACACTTCGTCCGCTTATCGCTGCTGTTGTTGTTGCCGCACCTTCTGCTGCTGCTGTCGATCCTGCTGTTGCCTCGGCTGTTGGTGCCGTACCCGATGTCTCTCCCAGTGCTGTTACGTTACCGCCGGCTTCGGCTGCTGCAACACTGCCAGCTCCTGCTGCTGGTCAGGCAACTACGCTGCACGAGGAGGGTCAGAGCTCTGCTGCCGTAATTGCCTCTCTCTCCGAAAAGGAAAGAGGCGGCCTAAAACACGGAGGATCTAAGCAATCGCAGCAGCAAACTCAAGACAAGCGCTCGAGCCTCGACAACAGGACACGTTCGAGCGACAGCCGCATAAGCAAATCCCCCAGTACCGGCAGCAACCGCAGACAAATAGACAGCAACAAGACCAGTAACAACAACGAAACCGGCACGTACAGCAGAGACAGCAGCAGCAAACCTGGTGAGAAAATCAGCACGATGAATAGCAGCGTCGCTATCAGCAGGCAAGTGCCCACGAGCACTGCCACGAGCCAGAGTGAGGGCACCGCCCAGACTACCAGCAGCGAGCGTAGGAGCGACAACGCTAGCAGCGGCCTTGGTGCTAGCAGCACTACGAACAACTGCAGCAGTAGCGCCGGCAGCGAGCCTAGTAGTCGCAGCACTAAAGAATGTGGCAGCAGTAGCAGCAGTGTCTCCTGCAGCAGCACGAGTAATAATTATTGCAGCAGCAGCAGCGGTAGCAGTAACACCACCAGCAGCAGCGTCACCATGGGCAGCCATAGCAGCAGCAGTGAAAGGAGTAGCGGCAACCTCAATATAGCTTCCGGCGACTGGGCGGCCAGCACCAGCCTTAGCAGTGACAACGACAGTGGCAATAAGAGCAGCAGCGCAGATGAAGGAGACATTAATACTGAAGCCTATTCCATTCTTACTGACAACGAGCTGCTGTATGAATCTGCAGACGGCAGCAACAGCAATAGCGCACGAGACAGTGAAAATATTTCACTCGTCTTGGAGGGCATCACACAAACTATAGGCAATGCTCACAAGTCTCTCGTTTCAACAAGAAAGAACTCGGGAGGGGTAGGTGCAGCCTCTGCTTCTGCCGGTGTGCCTACTCGTTCGCTGCCGCAACACCAGCAGGCGCTACCATTCCAGGAACAGAAGGAAACTTTCCCTGGCAACAAGGCGACGCTGCACCCTGCCGCTGTTGCCACAAGAAGCAGCAGCGGCTACGTAAACAAGAGCAGCGGCATCAGAAGCAGCAATAACAACAGAAGCAGCAGCAAAGACGAGAGCGCACGGAGCAGTAGCGGTAGCGGCAGCAGTGACAGAACTAGCAGCAGCAACAGAAGCAAGACGGGGAGCAGGGATAGCAGCAGCAGTTCGTTTGCTAGAGGAGATGCGAATAACAGAGGCAGCAGTAGTAATTACGGAGATAACGTCCGATGGAAAAGCAGCAGCAACAGGGGAAGAAGCAGCGTCACCAACGGCAGCAGCATTGCCAGCGGCCGTAGCGGGGGCAGCAACAGCACCACGAGGAAAGAGTACGGCGAGCCGCATGGCATGAACCGCAGCAGCAGCATGAGAGGTTCGTACGACAGCACTAGCAGCAGCAAAAATTCTAGTGGCAACCACTTTCGCAGCAGCACCCGATCCGGTAGCAACAGCAGCATTTCGAAGAGCGGCACCAGAACCAGCAGAGCTGGCAACTCTAGCACGGCTCCTGGCACACACGTCAGTCGCAACAACAGTGGCAGCGCTACCAGCCCAAATCGCAGCAGCAGCAGCAGCAACGGAAGCTTTAGCAGCTCACGAAGTCCCAGGAACAGGGCTGGTGGCGATGAAAGCCAGCTTCGCAGCGACATTTCCTTCTCCTCCTCCAGCAACAGCAGAAGCGACAGCATAGAAGACAACAGAATCGGCCAGGTCGATGACAGCAGCAGCAGCGGCAGAGTCTATATTGGCAGCGTCTATACCGGCGGCAGGGGCGATGGCCACCGCAGCAGCAGCGGCCGCAGCAGCTACAGTAGCAGCCACAGGAGCAGCAGTCAAGACACCAGCTTCTCGGAAAGCCAGGCAGAGGCGGATTCATTCGCTGTCGCAGCAGCACGACACAAAAAAGCAGAAGCAGCAGTGGGACATGGGATAAGAAGAGGGGAGACTGAAGGAATAGCAGCGGCTGCAGCAGAGGTAGACGCAACAACGCAGGAAGCAACCGCAGTGGTAGAAAGGAGAGAGGTGAAAAGTAGAGCAGAACAGGAAGAGCGTGAAGAGGACGAGCATGAAGAGGAGGAAGAAGAAGACGAAGAAGAGCCGTTTGATTACGAGCTGCACATGATGCGTCTAAAAGCAATAATAGACCGAGACGACTACACAGAACTGAGAGGTGAAGAGGAATAAGCAGAAACATACTATTGACACAAGAAAAAATAGGAAAAAACATCCTGTGTGTATGGAACTCAGTGACGTCAGACGCACATGCACACCGCTACGCACATCAATCCTCGGAGCTGCACAGACCCGTTCAGACAGGTGTACATGCGTCAGTATACGTATATATGTATTTACATCCGTGTCCGCACACGCTGAGTTGTACACTTGCGCATCTACGTAGTGGTCGCTACAAACGAATGTTGACATTTAAAACGTACATGTAAATACACCTGCAAGCGTCTCTATGCACTTGGATTTGCGTGTCGTGCGCAGCAGGACTGGAGAGCGTGTGTGTAGCGAGACCGGGACAAAACTCTAAACAACAATGAAGGAGTGATCGGATGGCAGATACGCTGGTACACAAACGAATAAATGTGTATACGTATCCACAGCTGCGCAATTATATATACCGAGGCGTAATGTACTCGCACACACAATTCAACTTGCACAGAGATATACTTACGCGCGTATACACTAATCCACGTATATACATGTGTGTGTATATTGGAGCGGAAATATCAGCGGAAGCAGCAGCAGGCCGCCGGAGACTGCAGCAGCAAGAGCAGGAAGCGAGTGGCGTTCTGTGGCACAAAGTACCAGAAGCTCTACCTGAGACCAGCAACCCTTGCAGCTGCCCTAGGAAGGCAGCGGTAGGGCATATCGAAGTTATAAAACGTGTCAGCAGCGGTACGACATTAGTAGCAGGAGAGGCAACGGAGTGCCCCAGAGTTCAAGAAGACAAAAAGAAGCAGTCGTATTCCTGCAGCAGCTACCGGCAACTATAGCAAGAAGAAACAGATCAGGCTGTATCCATCTTTACTCGCTATAAAGGGCAATTGAGAGATGGCGGTGCCATCAGTGGTGCTGGCAGAGTACCAGTGTTGCTGCTGTCGCACAAGTGGACATAGGAGAAACAGAGAGGAGAGTGTGTGGGTGGGTGGGGAACTGCACAGAAATACAGATGTATAGAGACACAAGTAGACGAGGAGGTCGATAAATTTGAAGAAAGTCCGCGTCCATGCAAGAATATATAAGTGTAGATCCGCGCGCTTACTTACTTCACACGTAGGTGCTTACAGATATACACACTTCCATACACAGGCGCATACAGTACACAAGGAGGGTCACCAAGATGGACACAAGGCTTCTTTAATACGCCCTATATACGTATTCACCAAAATAACTATATATGTATATATATATATATGTCATGTACGTAGCGTACACGTAAGTACATAAATGCAGAGTGTATGTATATGTGTGTATGTATATATATATGTATATATAGTTATGCATGTGTAGGATCAATATGTACGTATCTACATATCCTCTCATATGGATAGGCATATGTGTTGTGTGTACGTTATGTCTACGTATGCATATGTGTCCACCTACATATGTGTCAATATGCCTATACGTATATATATGCATGTGTGTGGAGCTACACGTGTGTCGTTACATATATATATATATATATATGCACATACACGCAGAAGTTGAAGGCTCCGTCAATCAACCTGAACGCGTCCAATCCTTAGGCAGCGGTGCATGGCTTGAAGGATGGGCTCAGACGTCCTTGGAAGCGGACCCAATGCATTTCTATGCTCCTTGCCTCTTGTGTAACTCATTCAATGCCACACGCACACTCGTGCCTCTACACAGAGATCCACGTGAAGATGTTTGTAAAGACATGTGGCAGGTAGAGAGAGGGCGACCCGCATGAACGTCATGATTATAAGCCCTAACCTTCTTTCCTTCGGCTCCGATAAAGATGTGTTCTTTAACACACAATTAGGGAAGGAGTGACGGACGGATACGTGCACACAAGCATGTGTGTATGTACCGATGTCCATTCGTGCAACTGCAATATAGACATGTTTATTAATACACATGTTCAGAGAAAGTAAGAGAGCCAGAGCTCTACGTACGCACGTGCGTGACACTACAGAGAGTGAAAGAGGACGACACGTGGTGCCCTAGAGGACACTGCAGCTACCTCTTCTTTCGTCTTTCCCTTCAAAATGAGAAGGCCAGACATGCGCCTCTTTCTGTCTCTCTTTCTCTCTCGCTGCCTTGAAATATATGACTAACGATGTACCTATGCGTGCTCATGCTGCTCTCTCTTCACTGTTTGATCCAACGCAGACGCAGGAGCCAACACGTGTGCAGAGACGCACAGACACGTATGGGCATAGATATGCCGAGACATACCTATAAGTGTATACACTTACAGATTTACGCGTATGCAAACCACACATTAGCCGAGTCCTCCTGCTTCTACTTATATGCGGACATGTACATTGAGGCAACAGAACAAGTAAACGGCTTGTCAGCGAAGACGACTGCTCGATCCCACCTTGTCCACGAGGATGGGCGCGATTAATTGTCTACACACAAGTGACCACGGGTACGCACATAGGCCCATGCCTTGATTCACGGCAGGTCTGGCCGTACAGGACGTAAACATACATACGCGTAGACACGTACGTGTGAAGATACATGTGTTGGAAGGAGACACACTGCTGCTTCGGTTGTCACCAATCTAGAAGACGCTAGTGAAAGAAGCTGCGGCAAGCACCGGTTCCGCGACCCGCCTGATGCAGCACGAAGCCGAAAATACCACCGTCTTTCAGATCTTTCGTACGTGCTCCCCTACACACCATAGGCGCGCATATATATACAAAAAATGTATATAATTAGACATAGATATATATATATATATAAAAGGTGCGTGTTGTTTGGACTCACGCGTGCACTCGCTTGCTCATACGCCAGTCTACAAAGTCAGTGTGTACTTGTGCGTGGACGCATTTGTCTATCACGTATAGGACTATTAGGAACTGACCTTGTTTCTATTCTGTGTGCTCGTGCATGCAGGTTAGCCCGATGAACTACTTCACGTAGATCCATTTGGGTCTCTTCTGTAAACTCGTACATGGACTTTGTCAGTAGAAGGCCACTACGTGCGCTCTGATTCTTTAATGTGCCTGCATGGACGCACTTACATAGACTTGACTGGTGTGACCTCGGTGGGTCCTGCGTAGACGCACGTAGTAACAGCACGCCATAGCACTTTTCCCCTGTCTTCTGGCAGGTGTAAAGCATTCCGTGCTACGCTGTTTTGTACATGGGTGGCGATCGCACGTCCGGCAAATGTGCCCGCTGCACCGACACGCAAGAGTGTCTCCCTGAACAGGCATAGCGACTACTTACACGTCTGCAAATGCGCATAATTAGACATATATATATATACATATATATATGTACAATATATATATATATACATATATGCGCGAGCAAGTGTATGAATGCGCACACAGACATGCATATACTTTAACGTATGCGGAAGCAAAAAGAACGCTCACTAAACTTGACAGCTGCAGTGTGTCCCGGACGGCAGGGCGCACTCGCACAGAAAATATCTGCAGTTCATCCTCGAGCTGCTTCCTTGCAATCTTTTTCCAGAATTCGAAGCATACACGCAGTGTACGAGCGTATACATATATATATATATCACGTGTGTGTACAGTGCACGACGGTTACCGGTCCAGATGGAGCACAGTTCGAATGGGGCGTTTCTCTGTTCGCAATCTATTTACCTCTACCAGGCTCTTGGACAACGTTTTTGTGCATCTTTACAAGCATATCTAAAAGCGCCACATACCCTCTGTCGATATCAGCTAGGTGGCAAGCGCCGACCGCGCCACACACATACACACACTCAGCATGTGTACAAGGATGTCCGATCCCGGATTAGTGTACACACTCGCTTTACGTGTGCGTGAAAAGAATTACATACACACATTCTACTTAACACCAGTGCACTGGAGCTTCTTCTCTGTGCGAAGTGAGGTGCGAGCGCGCACACCAAGGCACACGCGTGTTAACAAATCGTTTGTCCAGAGATACCTCTAGATCCGGGGCGAATAAATTTTCTCTGCAGACACGAGCTCAAACCAAAGGTAACCTTACATGCGGATGTGGCCGCACACCTCTGCTCTGGTGTGATAGTCAAAACGTTTGCATGAGATTCAGTCCAGATGCGTAGGTGCTACTCGCACAGACACACGTCCGGCACAGGATCTGAGAGATTAGAGACACAACGTGTACCCGACAGATCTTTTACTATCGTTTTGCGTCAGGTGAGGAACGTTCCAGAGGGAGGCGGTGCGACGAAGCTGTGCGAGCTCTCTCCTGCTGTCTGCTTCCGTTTTTGCAGCTGTGGTGCACTGCGCCGGAAACACACAGAAAAACGTCCGTGCTCCTATCCACATTTCATTCCTTCTTCATAACTGACACCGTTTCCTCAGGGTTTCTTTTCTCTCCTATCCGTCGAATTATCGCGTCTCCTGGCTGCTTGTGTTCGTACGTGCGCGGAGCACATGCGTGCGCGCAGATTCGCTACCGTGACAACTGCTACCATCAGTTTGAAAAAAAGAAAAGGCGACTGTGGAGTTTCTGCAGGACCACAACGCGGATGAACATTTTCCTTATTGCGCGCACTGTTCTCCAGAGCGGCAAACACGTGCAGCTCCTCTCAGGGAACGGTGCTGTCGCTACCTTCCCCTCCTTCACAAGACGACGCAGGCACACGTTGACGTCTTCCTCTGCCGCCCCAGCAGACGAGAGGGAAGACGTCATAACCAGCAGAAGCAAGGAACCTGTGACTACATACGGCAGTAGAAGAATACGGAACGAGCCGCCGCACATCCCTCACTTCGTTTTTCTTCGGATGGCAGCCAAAGGGTCGTGCTGCCGTCTACGCCATTAAGCTGTCGCCTCACCACGTCAGCTACAACAACCGTCACCACAGAAGAAATCACTCCTCACGTCTCTTCTGCTCAGTATCACATGCAGAGCTGGCCGTCCGGGTGCCTGTCTAGATGTCGATACACTCGCGTGTAATATATACTATATACATAGGCGGCAATGTGCGAAGCGATACAAAGGAGTACTGAATCCGTCCACACAGAGACACACAAAGTTATGCGTTCATACGGAACTCACATATATAATACCTAGACTCCATGAAGAGCGTGTCTCGCAGCAGGGGTCTCTGAGGAGGGGTGCATATCAACTGGGCTATTTCTTTGACGACGATGCGAGAATTTATCGAGCGAAAAAGCGGCGTCGCTTTGCGTTTGACGGGCGAATCACTAGCACACGTTTGGCTCATTCGCCAGATCACAGGTCCGCGTCCCTCACGGACGAAAATTGAATACAAAGAAAGCTTATTCGATCGATCGCGCATACGCTCATCTATCCACACACCCGGAAACCTCTCTCTATATATGTATATATATGTATCAATCACACACGTATATTTCTATCTACTGCAGAGGAGCGGAGAAACAGGCAGAGAGAGCGAGAGATTATACAGGAAGAAAACGGGAGACACATATCATACACACAGAAACAGAAGGCGGCAGATATCCAGAATACGTATATTATCTGTATGCCTAAGAAATGGATGTTCGATTCTACGTGGATATATAACTTCGAGCGTTCCTGCCTATTTCTACTTGATTCGCTACACACATTGACACAGAGGTGAATTTGTATTGTCTGCGCAAACACACGTGCCAGTATGTCCCACTTTTCTGCGGAGCTCTAAGATTCCGCCTTTTGTTTAGTCGTCTCGAGTCGTAAACTCATTCCTGACCGCCGCGCTGCTGCAGCAGCAGCAGCAGGAAAAGCGGCAGCCCAGGTGCCTGTGACCTGCTGTCGGGCAGTGCGTGTTGTCTTCTTTGTCTCGTGCTACACCGTCCTGCACTGGGATCGTTTCTTCTTCTCCTCCGTTACACTTTTCCCTTCCCTCTTCATCATCCTCCACTCTCTACACGTCTTCCCTGTTCTTCGCTTTCTTCTCTTCCCTCTCTGTTCCTCCTTTTATTGAACTGCCGTATCTTCCTCGAGTTAACGCTTTTCCGCGATCTCTGTGTGCGCCTTCTGTCTCCGCTGTTTCTGCTTCTTTCTCCATTCACAAGCCCCCCCGGTCTGTCCTTTTTCCCCGTGGGCAGCCGCTGGTCGAAGCCGCCCTTTCTATCCACGACCTGTGAGCGCGACTTCCGGACACTTTTTCAAACGTGCTGTTATTCTTCCTTCTTATTCCCGCTACGTTGCAGAATTAGACCTCTCCACGTCCTGCAAAACGTCACTTGGTTTCCATCAAAACGTCTTCCCCTTTCACAGTCCTCCACCCTCTCTTGGCTTTCTCCTGCGTCTCAATGCTCCTGTACGCCGCAGCCGTAAAGAAGCTTTCTTACACCTTCGGGTGTACGTACACCGCAAAGCGTGCCTCCCTGCCTGTAGCACTCTCTCTCCCCGCCACGTCGGTATCTCCTGATCCCCGCCTCTCAGCTACGCGTAGAAAAGCCTCCCCTCCTTCATGCAGGGTGTTCTTAAAGGAACCCCTTCTCCCGATCGACAACTCTTCTTCAAATTTCCGTTGCGCTTCAGACGCTTGTCTGCTCCGGCTGTTTCCTTCTCCATTTTACCTCCGATTCTCACTGCCTTTTCCCTGATTCTCCTTCTGTCCCTCCCGCGCATCCTCGACCCCTCTCCCTGTTGTCTTCTTCTTTTCACTCAAGCTTCTTCGCTCTTCCTCTGCTCCTTGCTCTCGGTTTTCTTCCTCCTGCGGCCTCGGTCGCAACTATCTCGCTCCCCGTCATCGCCTCTCCCGCTGCACATTTCTCGCTTCCGCGAATCGTGGTCTGGTCCCGCCTCCTTCGCTCCTGCAGCTCCCCTCCTCCTTTTTTTCCCCGTCTTCTTCTCTTTTCACCTTCTCGCACAGCGTCGTTCTCTCCCCCTGCTAATCCCCCTCGTCCGTCTGTTCCTTTGCTCCTCCTTTTCCTCTTCCTCCTTTCTCTTCTTTACCTCTCGTTTTTTCGTCCCTTGTCTCCTGTAATGCTTTTTCAGAGACCAGCTACAGTTCTTCGAGAACACTTTTGGTGACCGTGCCTCCGACTGCGGCTTCGGTAGCATCTCTCTGTGCAAGATTGATGGCGAGGAGGCGATCCACGTCGATGTGAGCTTTTTCGGTTCGTGCGGCGAGCCATTCCAGCATATCGGCCATCGTCTTATCTCCGTTGTACCAGTACGAGCGCGCCGTTTGCATAGTGCCGAGCTTCCTCTTGGTTTTTGCAGGGAAGAGGATTAAGGTGGGGTACGCGGTGATGCGCATGCCAGGAATCTCGTTCCTGTTCCCATCCACTTTGGCGAGAAATATACCATCTACGTCGCGCAGTCGCGCTGCGAGCTCCTTGTACGCCGGTTCAAATTTCCTGCAGTGACCGCACCAAGGGGCGTAGAATTCCACGAGGACGTCGTCATCAGTGTCGAAAAGCACCTGTCGATAATTCAGCCCCACCAGCGTCCGTACGGTCCCCGGCCGTCGATTTTGCTGCTCTTCCTCCTCCGGAAGCGCTTCGGATCGGTAGTACGGCTCCACGTCCCGAGCAATAAACGCCTCGAGAAAAGCAGTTAACACCTCCGGGGTAAGGACCACATTCTGCTCTCCTCCTGCAAATCTCTCGTCGCTGCTTTGGTTCCTCACCTTTCCTCCGTCTTCGTCTGCTTTTCCCCCGCCCACCGCGTCTCTGGTTTTCCCTGCTGCCGCTGCTCCTGCAGCAACAGTCGCACTGCCACTCTCACCTCCGCCTCCTGCTGCTGCTGTGCCGGCCCGCCCCGCCCTTGCTGCCATCTCTAGCGGTGATGTTGTTCCTCCTCCTCCTTCTGCTGCTGCGACTCCCTGGCTGCCCGTGGAGGTCGCCACAGACACCCCCAGGCGCTGCATCAGCGCCACGGTCGGCTTGTATTTGAACTCCGGATGCACACGACTCTCTCCTTCGGACTGCAACGTCATTGCACGAATAGAAGGCAACTGCTCGTCTTCGACACCCAACAAATCAAGGAAATATCTTTCATGCGGCTCCGTATTGCCTGCTACTGTACACACCAGTGCGTGCCGATGCTTCGTTCCACTTTTCATCAGGGCAGCGACGAGCGGATGGGGGGGACCTGCTGCAGCCGTAGCAGCGTTCACTCCTTGCAGCTCTTCTATCCCACGCAGTGCCCCGGGGTCTGCTCGCGTATCGAGAATGAGCAGAGCCAAGGGACGGCGGTCTTGAAAAAAGTTGTCCGGCAGACGCTGCGGCCGCAGAACTGTAAGCAGGGGGAAACGATAGCGCAATACAAAGGCTTCCAGTTTCTGTAGATCCGACGGGTTTCCCTCGAAAACGTGTACAGGAGGATCGACACTCGCCTTAGAGAGAGCGATGATAAACGGCAGCCGCTGTACTGCCTGCGAAACGGCTGCTCTCCTCTCCTTCTGCTCCCGCTGCTGCTCTTCGATGTACTCCCTCTCCCACCGCAGCTGCGCTTCCAGCCTCTGCTGCAGCTGGAGGTCCCTGGCCGACGCGGCTGCCGCTGCGGCTACCGCAAGTTTTGAGAGGCCTTCCTGCTGCTGCTGCAGCCGCTTCTCTTCCTCGTCGAGTAGACGCTCGACGTGCCGCTCCTTCAAGTGTTGAATCAGCTCAGGGGACTCCACATGGCCGAAGACCACGTCATCTGCTAGTGCCCGGGCCAAGCGCACGAAGGCTTGCTTCGGCGCTCCACGCTGGAAGGCAGCTATCACTACAAGGTTGTGCGGTCCACTAGTCACGAACACATCAATAAGTGGAGCAGAACCCAACAAGTGATCTCTGTCAAGCTTGTCGTTCAACCAGGAGATCATCGGTGCTCGCGTAACACTTCCCATGTACTGCTGAGGGCGGCCCTCCACGTACAGCTTCAACAGCGGGAACTCCATCACATTCTCGAGAGAAGCAATATCTTCCTCTGCAGAGGCGTCAACTTTTGCTAGAATTAAAGGCGGCTCCCGGTGCACCATCATAAGCGCAAGCCCGTTGTACTCGGACATGGCGCGACGCGACCACACGCACCACGCCGCGTAAAACATCACCATTGACACTGGGTGAGTGCGGTGAAACTTCTTATAATTTTCCAAACCTGATATTTCCAGCGCTTCTTTCTTCTCAAGAATTTCCGCCTTGCTCGCTTCGATCGCGTGCCGCTGTTCTTCCGTCAAATCCCGCGTGGATACCCCGGTGCGACTGTCATCATCATTCCCGCGGCCGCCGCCGTCGCCCGTAGACGATGCAGAAGCTGGTAATCTTCCCTTCTGACCATCAGAACCTGCAGACGAAAAAAAGTTAGAGGCAGCATTCTTCGCTGAGTCGTCTTCGTTAACACCCCCAACGACGGCGCTCGCCGCGCCCACAGGCAGCAGAACGGGAAAAAAAGACACATCCCTAGTAGTGGAGTGGAGGAGTACTGCCGTGGGGGAAGACCAGGGATATAACCAAGACGGAGAAGAAACAAGCGACGAAGACGCAATTGCCACTTTTGAGGTCGAGGGAGATCCAACCAAAACAGGCGGCGAAACCGGAGAATAATACCACGAAGAGGCAAGAAGTAGGCTGACGAGCGTGCAGCCGTACGGACTTCTGTATAGAAGGTGCTTGCAAAGGAATGTTACTGGAAAAAGGACAACGGAACCGATAAGGAAAAGGAAACGCCAAGAAGCCTTCACGAAGGTGTTGCTCCGGCGCGCAGGCCTCACAGGCTGTCCAGCTGCGCCAGGCGGAAATTCGCAAGCAGCGGCGGCCTCGCTGGGTGTGCGGGAGCGTCTGAAAACGCTCGGTATTGGGTACAAATGATGTATGTCTGGTGCGAGCGCCATCTTGAGTAACCGGTGGTGGAACGATGCAACAGAGGGAGAATGGCACACACTACGGGCGTTTGACAGAACACAGCAGGGAGCGTATAAAAACCACGCATCACCCACATGGGATGGCGGGAGATGGCAGGGCATGAAATAACGCCTGGCGAACAGGCGTTCGTGGAGACCACCCGAGTTACAAGTGGAAGACGAAGATTCTCAAAACTCCGGTGCTCAGAGGTACAACCTCTATCTAAATACGCACGAACGAATATGAATGGAAGAGGTGGGTGACGCAATTCCTCAAACCAACACCACTCACAAAACGTGTTTCATTCCGACAAATCTGAATGCAAATTCGCACTCCGTGCCCGCGGAAGGAGGTGCATCCACGAGCATGTAGGAAGCACGCAGGTAAATCCTTTGCACCCGCTATGGAGAAGTCATTCGATTTCTCCCGTCTTCACAGCACTTATTTCCCTGCGGCGGAGGTAAATTCTCGCATCTCGGCTCCACGCATGCAAGAAAACGGGGAGAATTCGGTTTTCCTGCTGAGACGAAAATCACACTTTCATACTGCTGGCCGTTCCCTCCGGGCCCACAGTGGCTACACAGCTTCAGCAGCCAGTCCATCCCCATCCAGCCAGTTTGAAGCACAGGACGTTTTGCTGTTTCAATGACAAGAATTTTATTCGGAACTTGGAAGTGAAATATCTTCTGCGGCACAAAAGCGCATCATCCCCTTCGAAAGATTGAGCGACAGTGCACAGCGGGCTGATTCCCGGGGGCGCGCGGGTTTCGGCGTGACAAGCGGCGTAGCGGCGCGCTGATACGAGCTAGCCATGCGAGTGGTGGCAGGAGGGGAACCGGGAACTGGAACGGAGCCGAGTGTATGCAAAAAGAAGAGACTTGTCTGTGCTTCTTGGAGCCAAGATTCTGGCCTCAGTTGGGGGGACAGATAAAGACCGGGCTGCGGCAGGGATGCAGGTAGACCAACCACATCAGCGCACACAACATGGACGTCAGGAGGAACTACCTACGGGGGACCACCACCGTAATGCAACGAGCGAGTGCAACAGGAGGCCTGAGGGAGAAGACAAGCGAGGACACAGAATAAGATGTTGTTTGTTGGTGGGTAAAGGGGGATTCGCTGAATAGGCGGAGAACACGAAGGAGCTGGGAGGGCACAGTGGCGTAAGAACTACCAGACAGGCGCAGAATGCGAATCGGTGGTTCGCTATAGAGTACAGCCAAGCACGGAAACTAGGGAAGGATACGCCACGTAGCACAGTGCGAGAACAAAACACAGCGTGTCCGCGGGAAGCGTCACTGCTGACACGACGTAGGGAGGCTTCTGTATAAGTTTAGCACTCGCTGTGTTCGTCCGTCCCCCGTCACTGAAGAAGTCTACAAGAGATTGCGGCACAATTGAACGGAGTAACATGAAGTTGCATCGGGAGGTCCAGTGTTTCACGACGTAGTTGTACTGTGTCATTCACGCGTCGTTGTCGGGTCTTGTCGAACTTTGCGATGTCTGCTGTACACCAGCAAACACGAACCTCTCTTCACACCTGCCTGAGAGATGGCAACATTGCGGAACGACCCCAGTAGTGTGCTACGCGGGGCATCCGTTCGCACGTAGGGCGCTATAAAGACGAACAGCGCGCTTGCACGCCGACTCACAAGCTTGCGTACACTATATACACCACACACACATGTGCTTCACCAGAATAGCTGTAGGCTGCACCCGTGCAGACATTATGAATAATACTATCTTAGGCGAAAATCGAAGGCTTGGAAAGACGCTTTAGGCCTAGCTACTGCGAATCGTGTCGCCGCTTTACACAGTTTTTTTGAGCAGGTCAAAAGAGGACTTGTAGCAGCGGACCCCACTTTGCTTTAGTTGAAACTTGTACCCGCTTCCGCCTTTTCTGGTATGCGGAGCAGACCTTATCAACTCCGTAGGAGAAGGCGGTGAAGCTGGCTACCACTAATAACGCATTTGCGTCCCCTGGTACTTTGTCGTAGGCGGGGTAAACCAACGCGTGCTTCCCGCAGAAGATGGTGCTTTGGGAAGGCAAAAGGCTCCTCCGTCGCGCAAAAGTACTTGCCTTCCAAAGTCGTATGACGGAAGAGGTTCCTTCCACCAACCACTCTGAAAAGTAGAACTAATCCTGTGAGTGAGGAACGCCTGTGACACAAATAACTTTTGTCCAGTCTTCTTCGCGTACGTAGAGTGCGCCTATATGCGTTTCGACGCAACATACTTACTTTCCGTCCTGATGATAGCAAGACACCTGTCTTGATTCGAAGAAGAAAATGGATGAATTTTCTGATCGAATAAGAGTTTACTCGTGTGTGGTCTAATGCTCTATATACTACGTACCCGTACAGTATTCCCGTGATTCTGGAGGGAAGTGCGTGAGGATGCTGCTAAGACGTACTGTTTGGTGCCTGGAATTCAGGGAAGACATGTCCATTCTTCCCCTGCGAAGCAGCTGCGAATGTCAAGAGAGGGCCAAAATTAAACCGGATCGTCAGAGCAAATATGTGGAATTTCGCGAGGGGAGAGTGGGGCAAGGGATTTTTGTGAATGTTGTAAAGTGCGTCAGGACTTCGCGTCATCCACACAAGCGGAAGTCTTGGCACGCCTGGAATGTTACCAGTGGGTCTGCTGTGCTAATGGGACCGTCGGGAATCCCCGTCTGCTGTAGACAAACACGTAACTGCTGTCGCTCAGATAGATCGGTTGCTCCTAGGCAGCAACAGCTCTGGTTGCTCCACCGTGTGAAACCTGTATAATAATATGAACACCGAGCCCTGCGCAGCGCTCGCCGACTTGGCGAAGGATCACTACACACCAAACAGCGGCCTTGGACGTTGAATTTTAATGGACATACCTGTAAGTTGTGATGAATGTCTGATAAATTATCCCGACATCAAGCAACCGTCCGTGGAGAAACCCATCCGTGTGCGAGACCATGTTCCGGTCTCTCAGACTGTATGTTCATGTGTGTGTGCCACAAGAAGTCGTCGAAGGCAAGCTACCACAAAGAAACAACAGAATAAATCGTGACAGTTGTGGGGGGAACTGGAGAGATTTGGAGGACGGAGAGCTGTCAACGGCCACAAACAGGACACTTAATATACCTAGTATGGACATCCGGGCCTCTACATGTAGAAGTGAACCCCTAGGGAGTATTGCACGTCGGTTACTTCTGCAACTGTAGAGACCAGATTTTTCTCCCACCTCGCTACACAGGCGACTGAACTGCACGACTGCCAAGCCTCTCGCTCATGACTCCCCTTCAAAAAGACGACAACTGCAGTTTTGCAGACAGTGCTCGTCTATGCATGTCTGTGAAGAATATACATTTTCCTTTGTGCCTCGGCAACCACTTATCTGCCTACGGTCTAAATGTGGACTCAATACATTTGCGCACACAAGCGTAGAACAAGATTCACAATAATTCCTACGATGCAGCAGACCACAAGCAGTAAAGCTGATGATGCTGCGTAAACCGCTCCCCTGCACGCCAGCAATCTCAGCAGTGCGCAGAACATTGGGAATTACACATATCTGCGTTAAAGTATGTACGTGTAGGCGTATATATGCGTGCGCATGCAGCCGACTACGTGTAAACACGTACGTGGATTCTCTGTATATATTGTGACGTGCGCCAGCAGCTGGGTATTCCTCGCCCGGTTTGTACGTGTGTCATCTACACGCGTGGAGTACATGTAGATAGCACATGATGTGTAGGCGCACACCCGTACCTATATACATCTGGACGTGCCTCCAAATACGTGCAGCTGTTTACCGAACGTATATGCAGACTTGCGTCCATGTGCCTGTAGTTTTGCATGCGTACACCTGCGAATCCACGTGCCTCTATATAAGCCTACGCCTGCGAATAGATATGTTTGTACACGATTACTTGCATAAACACGCCCTCCTACGTGAATGCGTGTAACACACATGGCACACCAACGTTCGAAGAACACCACTACAAGGGTATGTACGCTTGTGAAACCGCAAACGTAGATTCATTGTTATACGTGTACGTGCGTAGAGGTACAAGTGTTTCGACCTCTGCATGCACACGCAGTCACGTGTACATACCCACGCATTCAAACGGACGTAAGTTTGTGTTAGATCTGTTTTTATATGGTACACATGCAGATATATACTTGTTGTCGTCTCCGTAAAACTAACTAAAACCGGCAAAACTACAACCATAGCCAGAAAGGAAAGCCAGCCCTGGAACACAGAATCCAGCACGACGGCAGAATGTTTCTCCCAGCTAAATAACGTAGCTGTTCGGTTTGCCTGGACCACCCAGAAGCAAAAGGCTACATCTGGGAAAGGGTCCGCCTCGTTTCTTCGTCTAGACGTGACCAGGGTAGAACGGTAATATGTATGTACAAATATATACGAAATGCATGTATTTCCCGAATTTTGCAGCTCCTAAGTTGGTGAGGGTCGAGACATAGCCGTGTGCTTATTCCCCATAACACGCGCGGACTTTGATACATATATATATATATAAATATATTCCTCCGTATGCATAGAGGCATACTTCTGCGCTTTTATATGCGTGCAGTACAGTAAACGTCCACAACAGTAGAAAGCGGCTTTTCACGAGAGAAACACCCCAGCGACAAGCAGTTCCTATTCAAATAAACAGGATTTCTTTAAAGGCAATGATCCAGGTCGCCCGCATGCTTGTAGAAAGTGTGGAAAAGTCCACCCTCAGAGATTTCGGCTTGGCGTGCAGGCTGTATTCACCCATACGCTAATATAAAGGGGGGCACGATATTCATATATATATATATATGTATACCTGTGTATATATATATAAATGCGTATGGATATAAAAATATATATGCAGTAGGCTGGACCGCACACGCGCGGAGCACGCGTGGTTGCTACTGTTTTCCTTGCTGCTGCTGGAATAAAAATCGCACAGTTGTCCTTACGTGCTTGCAGCCGACACCACCGTTTCCTCTCCCTACTGGAATAACAGCGAAGCCACTTTCTCGCACTTATCTGTACCTGGTACACAGGTGTGTCCCATGCGCATGCGCCGACAGTAGGGCAGCATCGACTTGCTGCGATACGTAGAGCTGTTATGCCGGTAGAGGTACGCAGCACCAAAGCTGCGCTTCCACTTACACTCACACGCACCAGCCTCGAACATCTAAACATTCTCATTCATCCTGCATGTAGCAAGGAGGCAACGCAGAGCAACCTTACTTCGAAGTATCGACACACGTTTAACGTAAATGCGAATGCTACTTCGATGTCAGTGTATAGTTGGCCAGGACCACCGGACTTAGGTTCTACACCAAAGTTCTTTAACCCAGGTACGACGCGGAAGTCTTCGAGAAGATGGAGTCCGTGAAGTTCTTTTATATTTCCCAATGTGATGCAGAGCACAAGCATTCTCCTTTGCGCGCGCGTATGCCGCAGGCGCGCAGGGGTCGACCAGATGCGGCGATAAAATGGAAGTACACACCAATGCGGCAGCAGTGTCACGTGTGACGCGTTAGTTCGGCGCAACAATACTGTACTCTTGACACAGCAGCAGGAACATCGCGCGTGCAGCAAAGGCGGACACGCTTGCATGACTGTCCAGCGTATCTCTGCAGAGTCCATGTATATATGCATATATCTGTATGGCCTTATGCACATCTATCCACATGTGCTTGTACACGCGTGCAGACACATATACACCGGCTGCATGCTTCTGCTTACGTATACGTAGGTGCGTGCATATACACAAATCCGTTAAATTGTGCGTGTACGCGTGTACTGCGAGGCCTGCTGCCTTCAGGCAAGATCAGGTATTTGTCGTGGAAAAGCACGGGTGTGCTGCCGCTGCGCATAAAACCCTTGGGAAAGACAATGAAGAAATATGCAGTCTCTTTCAACCCTCTCTAGCTGCCACTCTTCAAAGCCATCTCCCTTTCAGCCTCCCCCTGTCTTGTTGCAAAAACGCCGTGCATCAACAGAGATATGTGGCTCTCTCCAAGGACAGTGAAAACGTCCAACTGCATAGAGCGCATTGACACTTCACACTCTTTGGTCAGCCGAGCAGCAGAGCGCCTTCATCCTGCAGAGACAACACAGCAGAGGCAGCCAGCATTCTGCGCTCCGCCGCTCTACGCAGCATTCTGCGCTCCGCCGCTCTACAGAGATCTTATGCCAGTTACGGCAGCAATTCCAGCAGTGCGTGCCACCACGTGATGCTATGCACACACTTGTGGATAAAACATCAGTAGACGTATTTATGGGTATGCACATATCAATATATATATATATATATATATGTGAAAGAATTGAGTACAAGTATATACAGGTCATACTTATATGTACATGTGCGTCGGTGCACGCTTCCGAAAGAGGTTCGTTTTAAATCTGTGTGCAAATTATTCTTTATCAAAGAGATAACATCCCTTCGTCAATACTGGATGCCGTGTGTCCTGGTGTATGTACACCCTGCAAAAGAACAACACTCGCTGTATATATATATATATATATACATATATAGCAGCAGAAAACTGCTAGCTTTTCTTTAAAAATGTCAACATGCAGGAAGAGCAAGACGAGTCCTTATCAGAAAAAACCTCCGTCATGTGTGCCTCCCTGTTCACTCGAATACCACGTGACCCAGCACTTTCCCAGGCGCTCTCTCAGCTCCTTCAGGCACTCCCTTTCCGCTGCTGCACGCGACTTATTTTGTGTTTGTAGCACGTCTGAGCAGACGCAGGTAGACGCACGTGTACACACACGTATATGCACATACACGCACGTATCCGTCTATGCCTATCTAGGTGTGCGACTATGCGTAAAATACCCGTAATCTTATACATGCATGTACATATATACATATATGTTGGACCTATATACGCGTTTATACATATATATATAATTGTAAACTTGTATTTGCACATATATATAAGATTTGTAGACAAATATATATATATATATATACACGTATATAAATCTTGGACTTGTATATGTGTATATATACATATATATCGTAGACTTACATACTCCTGCACATAGATATATATATATATAAATCTAGACTCGAATCTGCGTATGTTTATACATATGTGTGTATATGTACAGACTCGTACATACATATAAATGTCTGATCTACACACAAAATATATATACACATATGTATATATATATATTTATGTGGTTCTCAAATTTATATGCGCATTTATATATATATATATATATATATGTCACAATTGTATTCGCACATATATATATGTATACATATATGTATATGTATGTGTCTGTAAGGCGTAATTTCATACAGGATAAGCGTGTACATACACACATGAGCATAAACATTTAGGCATCCATGTTCAAGCACGCATGTACGCATGTGTTAGACAGATGTACAACATATGCATGTGTGTATAAATATTTGTGTGTATATATATGTGTATGTATGGGTACATCGGTGCAAGTGTACACACACGGCAACAGGCTGAGAAAAGGAAAGGACAAGCGCAGCACCACTTGCAGGTATCTCAGTTGCACCGACGTGAAGAAGTCGCGAGGATCCTTGCTCTGCGAAAAAAATTTGTGCGCCTGTCACACTGTGCTGCGCACGTCGTTCGCCGTCCACCTCTGCCTCCTTAAATACATCCAAGAAGATTTCTACCTATCTAAACCAATTTACATGCATATGCCTCTGTAGTACGTCTCCACTTCAATACGTAGTATTACACATCTACACATCTCTCTCTCCGTCCCCTTCTATCGACCGGCTACATACGTACAGTCTCGGTCGATAACTGTACACACATATATATACATGTCTTCTATTACTGCACATATACATGTATACCTACATATATATATATATATATATCTTCTTCTGTCACTGCACACACACATATGTTTGTGTATAAATATATACATATGCAGATATGTAGCCTTCCCTCTTTACTCCACAAGTATTTACTGCTGCATCCATGTCTCCCTCTATCACTCCCAATATATATATATATATATATATAGGTCTCTATGGCTATACATGTATATGCATCCCTTCGTTGTTTACTCCACAAGTATCTCTACAAAAAAACTTTCTTCTTCCGAGTATGTATTTACCTGTCCTGAATTATATACTCTGTGTGTGTGTGTGTGCGTGTGTGAGCAGCACACACGGCACCAACAAAACGTTCTTCGTTCACTAAATGTAGAGGCCGCTCCTGATAGCAAGCGAATCGGCGGACCGACGCCTTTTTTTTCTTCACTTCACAGGAACAGGCAAGGCGGCGGGAGCTGCAGCAGCAGCAGCCACAGTCGACTCCTTTTCGAAGCGGAACAACAGCTGCAGCAGCAGCAATGCAGGACGTGGTCGAAGCCAGTTCTCGCTCAGTGACGCTGCGTGGACTGCCCAGCGGCGCGTGGGCGTGCGTGTCGGCGCGAGAACTGTTCGTTCTTCGCGTTAAAATGAAAAGCCCGCAGACGTCAACGTGCAACTGTTCAGCGTGTGCAGCAGCAGCCTGCAGATAGCTACATACGTAAACATCTGCATTCTCTCTCAAAAGAAGACAAAAAGAAGCTTCTCTCTTTTTCTGTGTACCTCCATAAACTGCGTTGATGTGTCCGTTCACGCCAGTCAGTGTTCACAACTACTATCATACGCACGTGTGGATGTATTTTTCTGCCTGCAGAGACGTCTCTCGTTCTTTCAAAACACATATGCAAACTCGCCGCACGCACGCGCGTGTCGTTGTTTCCTCGCGGCGACGTTTTATATCCGTCGCTCTTTCCCTCTGTGTGTCTTTGAGAGGCTGCTGCTGTGAAGATCGAGTCCTCACGCTTATATATCCCTGCATGTGAGTGGGTGTGTGTCTGTGGGTGTATATGCGTATCTTTGGCGTGCGTGGCATTTAAGACGAAGAAATCGTCTTCCAGGAACAGGAACACCGTCCGAATCAAACGGTGGAGGCGAAAACGTGCACCGCCCATGCATGTACGCATTGTGAGGCAGAGGCACAGCAATACGCAGACCCCTCTCCACAGGTGCACGTACAGAGACAGATGGCTAGACAGTCGCGTAGACGTGCCGGCACACATTGATACGAGGAAAGAGAGATCCAGAGATGGTCTGCATATATATATATATATATACATATGTATATATATATACAGATACCTACACGTGAAGATCGGCAAACCACCATCCATCTCTCGCACACGGCGGGGACGGGGCGGGCACCGTCGACGCTTCCATGTCTCACAAAGGGAGAAAGCGTAATGGAGAGAGAGGAGCGAACAAAGAGGGAAGAGACAGACAGACAGGCACTGCCCAAAAAGTGTGAAACTCGAGTTTGTACAGATGCAGCACCCAAGCCGAAGTCGGTCTTCAGCACGTCGTCGCGACCGTCTATCCCGCAAGAGGGAAGAATCGCTGCCAGTCGCGGCGGCAGCGCGTCGCGGCACTTACGATGCCTTTGTCTCGAGGAGTGCCGGAGGCCCACGCCTCTCTGAAGAAAGGTAGACCCTCCTCTTCACTGCCGCACGCGCGTGCAAAACACACGAGAGGCCCCCTGCTGGCGCCGTCACCAATCTGCACCTCTGTATCCACACGCGTGCGCTCGCACAGAGGCAGCAGAGCTCTACACAAACATTTCCACACATTTACCCGTCTACACGAAAGTTGACGCTTTTATATGCACAGGAGACACACACAAGCTGATACACGCGTTCGTGTGTCAACAACATGCACAGCGACCCCACACACACATATCCATATAGAAGAGATACACAAACGCAGGAAGGGAGACAGGAAACCGCTCCACGAAACAGGAGGAGAACCTCGACAGCAGCAGTCACACAGATATAACAAATCATAAAAAGAGATAGAGAGAGACGAAAAAAGAGACGCACAGCTTCAGTATCCACATCCACAGGCGAACCCTGGAAAAGAGACAAGGCGACACAACGAATTTGGAATGAAAAAATTCCTGGTATATCATTTGGCTCAAATCATCCCACTCTCTCTCGTCTACCTGCCTTGAGCACTCCTGCAGGGAGATAGAGAGAGAGCTACCTATGGTGCGTTCGTACATATATAAATACATATGATTGACGGGCAGATGGATGGATACGCGTCCGTGTGTAGGGGCAAAGAAGCTGCGGACGTTTGCAGAGGAGAAAACTTCTAAGAAGAACCGCCTTCCGCAAATAGACGGTCCCCTTTCCTTTTGACGCAGTGACGCAGTGCAGCTGCCACTGGCGCAGATGTTCGATCTGGACTGTGGACAACACCTTCTCCTCCTACTACTACAAAAACCGAGTGCTGCTCCGTTTTCTTCGCAGATTCAGACGGCCCCCTCGTCAGTGTGCCGGAGCTTCTTGTCCAGCGTCTTTCTTTTTCCTTCACGCTGCGTTCTGGGCGACGAAAGAGTCCACCGGCAGTCTCTCGGCCTGCATTTGTGGAGCGCAGAGAGAAAGACAGAGAGACGAACACACACACACACACACATAGGGAGAAAGCGAGAAATCTGCAGAGACGTGCCGGCAAAGAGGAAGCCGAGGCAGGCACCGCTGAATTGGCGACCGAGGAAAAAGACGCAGAAAAAAGGGAAACGAGAAACCCGTTCGTGGTCTTCAAGTATAGGCTGCACAAGCGTCCTTGTCCATGCACGCGCATACGACAGACGCTTGACACCCCATACTTTAAGCCCAGTACTTAAGAATATTTGTTCCTATAAAGCGCATATATAAAAATATTGTTTCTACAGGCGTGTAACACGTACACAGCAGTATCGCTCTTTCTTGTTGCCTCTTCTCGACATTCCTTCGCTGTTCGTGACTGTCCTGCCGCTTCTGCTGCTGCTCCTGCGGTTGCCCGCCGGTGTGCCTGCTGCGGCTGCTGTTGTACGCGCGCGCTGTGGTTGCCTGCGTGATGATCCTGCTGCTCCCGCTACTTGCGCTCGTCCTGCTGCCGCTTCTGCCGGGTGTGCTGCGCTGCGCCCCTGCTCCCGTCTCTCCTTCTGTTGCTGCCACTGCTCTGCTGCCGCTTCTGTTTCTGCTGCTGCTGCCCTCTGCTCCTGCCCCTTCCTCTCCTTCCTTGGCTGCTGCTGCTGTTGCTGGCGCTTATAGCTTGCTGCTGCTGCTGTGGCTACTTTGCTTCTGTTGGTCCGCCGTTTCCCCGGTGCTCTCCTGCCGTTTGTATCTGGCGTTGCTGCTGCTTCTGCTGCTGCACCTCTACCCCTCCTCGATCTTCTGTCTCGCTCCTCTGCTCTTGCTTCACCTCCTACTTCGCTCGCGTGCCCCTGAACAGACAAACATAAACTACTACTCACAGCTACGACCTAGCCCCACACCCACGTATGTGTACTCATATACATATATATATCTCACATATGTATACACATACCACGTATATATATATATATATTTATATATCACGTATACGATATGTATATAGATATATTTATATATATATATATCTATCTATCACGTATATATAAATATATATATCACGTATAAGATAGATATATATATATATATATGTATATCTATCACGTATATATATATATATACGTACGTCTTATTATGGTACGGCTACGTTGACGTAAAGACCAGTATTTACACAGACGGATTACTTGATTTTTCTCGGAGTTACTTTGCCACATGCCCAGCTGCCAGCTCTCCTGGTGCTGTGATTGTTTCTTGTGCTGCTGCTCGTTCTTCCCCTTGTGCATCGCGTTCTTTGCAGCAACCCTGTGCTGCTGCTGCTTCTTCTTCTTTTTGCCGTGTCGCTCCTGCTCCTGCTGTTCCTCCTCCTCCTCCTTTGGCTCTTTCGCGGCCTCCGTCTTTCTTCCGTTCCGCCGGAGCTGCACTGCTCGTTTCTCCAGCAGCTGCGGCAGCAGCAGCACCACGTCCCTCTGCCGCTGCTGGTGCAGCGGCAGTTCCGGCGACGGCGGCAGAGCCAGCTGCAGCAGCGGCCGCGACAGCAGCTTTGCTGGCGGCAGGGCGCACGCATAAGGCGTCGAAGAGAATATGCTTCCAGAAGCCGGTTTGTGTGAGAATATCTCGCGCAGTGCCAACTTGCAGTTCGAGCAGCTTGACGGAAAGTTGTAGCTGCTCCCTCAAGGGCAACGTGCTGGGAAGCCGGCGTTGCTTGATACACTCTCGAAATATAAACAAGTGTTCATGCAGCTCGACGGCCAGGACTGCGGCCTGTACGTACACCACGTGGGCAGCAGCAACTTTTGCTGCTTCAATCCGGGCTTCTCTATCGCTAAAAAGCACCTCCTCTTCCTCCTTCTTCTTTTCTACCACGTCGCTTTGCGCTGCTGTTTCCCTCCTCTCTTCCCCAAGACGCCTGCTGCTGCTCCCTTCCTCCTGGGTCGTCCCTTCCACCAGCAGCTTCCTCTTCTTCGCCGGTGCCTGCTCTTCTTCTTTTTCTTGTCCTCCTCCTCTACGCTCAGCAACACCCTCGTGTGACTCTGCTGCTCCTTCTTCGTCCTTCAGAGCGCGCCGTCCCT
Source organism: Sarcocystis neurona (assembly GCA_000727475.1). Lineage (NCBI taxonomy): Eukaryota > Apicomplexa > Conoidasida > Eucoccidiorida > Sarcocystidae > Sarcocystis > Sarcocystis neurona. The sequence goes on along the minus strand of KL647304.1, from coordinate 1,537,761 downwards.
CTTCGTCACTGCTGCTGCTCCTCTCCGGTTGCTGCTGCTGCTGCTGCGATGCTTCCCCTCCTCCACCTGCAGACGCACCTGGAACTGTTCTCGTCGCTGTTGAAGAGACTGCACCAGCAGCACCAGCCGCAGAAACAGCAGCGCTGCCTTCCTCACCGCTTTTGTTGCTCTGCCCTTCTTCCTGAAACTTCTGTGCCTTTTTATAGAGCGACGCCGGCTCTGCCTTTCTGTCTTCGCGTCTTTCCTGCGTCGCGCCTACTTCAACTTTGACTTCTTCAGTCGTCCCGCGGGTCGTCATCCTGCTCCTGCTGCTGTGTTCTTCCACGGACAATGCCTGTTCAGCTCCTGTCTCTTTCTGTTCCTGCTGTTGTACGTGTTGTTCCTGCTGTTGTTCTTCACTCGACAGTCTCTGCTGTCCGACGACCTCTACTCTTCTGCTGACATCCTCTGCTGCTCCTGCGCCTGCTGCAGGTTTGCCCGGTCCCCCTTCACTCTCCGACGTCCCACCTCCTTTCTTCGCCGCAGCTGCTGCTGCTGCCGCTGTCCTCTTGACGGCTGCCGCCGTTCCTGGGGGTTCTTCTCCACCTCCACCCGCTGCCGCCTCGTGCTGGGCCCCTGCTCCTGAGGCACTCCTCGTTGTCACCGTCCCTGGCTTCGCTGCTGGGCTACTCTCCTCGCCTGCTGCTGTTCGCGTCCCACAAGCAGCTGCCGCTGCTGGTCCCAGCGCCGAAGCAGTAGCGTCTTCTTTCGAAACAGCACGAGAAGGAACTGCAACGGCAGCAGTGTCTCGACCAGCAGCAGCAGTGTCTCGACCAGAAGCAGCGGCGTCTCGGCCAGCAGCAGCAGCTGCTGCAGCATCTCCTAACGCCTCCACTGCATCCACCACCGCTGCGCTCAGCACCATCCCGCCTTGCTGTTGCTGCTGCTGTTCCTCCCTCTTCACCGTATCCTCCTCGGCATCCTTTTCTTCTTTCCCTTTTGCTGCTGCAGCAGCTCCCCTCCCAGCAGGCCGCTCCCCCGCTTCAGGACTATCGGCAGCAGCGCCGCTGCAAGCGCCTTGTCCACGTCCGCCACCCGCAGCGGCTCCAGCAGGCCCTCTCTCGAAAGTCGTCTTCTGCTGCTGCTGATGCTGCGGGAGGAACGTGGGCGGCGGAATTCGTGGGTAGTCGGGAAAAAGTAGTGCGTGCTGCAGGTCTCTAAGAAGCGCGGTGAGGACGGCCTGGTAGCAGGGCAGCAGCAGCAACATATCGTCTCCCTGAAGCGCATGCGTGACGGCGTCGTCGTACATCTGCTGCAGCTCGACCTCCAGCACCTGCTGCCTCCGCAGCTGCACAGCAGCCTCGTACGCGTCGCGGGGCCCTCCCTCCGTGGCTCGGTCATACACATGTTGCCGCTGGCCTCGATAATAGACGGACCACCTCTTGCTCTTCTTGTCTCTCGTGACGCCTTTCACAACGGGCAGGTAAACTTCGGGAGAGTCGGGCAGGACGTAGTACTCAACGGCAGTCCCGTGCGGATGCGGCCCGTGGTGCTGCCGGCTGCCGGAAAAAAATGAACTACCAGCACCACCGCCCGACGCCGAGGAGCCAGTAGCAGCAGACGGGGCGGCCGCAGCAGCACCTCCTCCTCCTCCTTCCTCTCCTTCTCCTCCTCCCCCTGCAGCGGTGCCGGTCCTTGCTGCTGCTGCTGTTCGCGGAGGCAGACCCGGTGAAGGAGGCGCAGCTGCTGCAGCAGCACTGGGAGACGAAGACGTCGCCGTCGGGTGCGGAGATGACGATGAAGAGGATCGGGACGCCGCAGCAGCAGCAGCGTCGCCATCGCTAGAAGAAAACGCGGAAGAGGGTGAGGAAGCAGAAGCAGCCCGCGGACTTCGCAGTTGCTGCCGCTGGTCGGACGCTGTTCCTGTTTCCTCTGCGTGAGACGCTTCAGCACTCCCAGTCGCGCCGGCAGCAGCAGCGGCGACGTTCTCTGTGGATCGATTTGCCGAGGAATCTTCCGGCTGCAGCATCAGCGACCCCGCAGGCAAAAACAGAAGATGTCTTCCTCACCCACCCGCATGCATTGCACGTGAAGGAGTGCTAAAACAAATGCACCTCCGCAAAAATCTTCCTGGGGAAAAGTAAGGAAGACAAAAGCGAACACCGGACCTTCACGCATATACATACACACACACCCTGGTATATTTCCACACTTACAAGTACGTACCCATAAGGCAATACCACGCAGCAAGCATGTAAACGCACACACATACTCATGCATATATATACGTCTGTGTATCTACGTATACATATATATATATACAAACGAGAAAACGTGTGGACATATATACATGTATACCTGTGCAGACGTCTTCCCGTCTATACATGTCTGCGTACCCATACATATATATATGTGTATAGATGGGGAAGCATGTGTATATATATATATGTGTATATCCACGTGTGTGTCTGCAACAAATATACAAACTAGAGGAGACCCCAGGGACATACGAACACAATTTATTGCAACTCGTTAGATGTTTCTACATACAGAAGGACAACTTTACGTAAGTGGACGACTTCCCCAAAAAGTTGATGCCAGCCCCTGCAATGGCTGCCCCCGCACGTCTGCACCATCTGCCCATGCAGTGGCACCTGCGTCCGTAGAAAGGTCCGTCTCCACCAGCTGACCCACATACATAGGAATATATACAAGTGCCACCTCTCGACCAGTACATTTGTTGAATAAGTGTATGCGTGGACGCACTAGTGTATGCACAGAAGTATGCATATATACGTGTCTCTGTGTGCGTGTGTGTATGTATTCACATGTGTGTGCTTATTTATATATGTATGAGGGCACCTGGTGTTACAGAAGTATTTCACGCAGGCGCATCGCGTTGAAGCTGGTGCTGCAGCGCCAGCAAATTCGGCAGCAAGCACTCGCGCCCGTGAAAGACTTCTAGCACTCCTGCTTGCTGAAGTCTGCCAGTCGTCATCTACTATCCGTTCGCCTGGACGTCTACCTGTATATAATTTCTAAATACATGAGGATGAAAGCAGATCACCGTACACGTCCGCACACACCCTGATAGACACACATACACACATATTCATATGTATGTGTCTACGAACAGAGAGAGACCAACCCACACATGTAGAAATATACACACGTTCGTGTACGCTGATAAATGTGCGAAGATGTGGATCTGCAGAAGTCGAAAATGCCACAAAGAAGCACCGGCTACATACATCTACTACTTCTTTACGCATGCAGAGAGAAGCAGAAGATGCAAGAAGATCCGCGACACACTTCCGTACAGGTGTGGTGCGAGTCCCCACTTGCTTGAGGAAACGTCCCCGGTACGTGGGAGGTGGTGGTGGGCGGCACAGAGGAGTTCGCTGTCATTTCTTAGGACGGAAGTTTCTTCTGTGAGAAGGGACGAGGAACAGCGGCTGTCAGGTCTCAAAGACCACGTCTCGACAGAAGTGGAAACTGACAAGGAAAGAGACACACATGCATATATATATATATACGTAGGGAGAGCCACAGACACGTGCGACCTCCTCGAGCAGCGGCCGGCTCCAAAGCTTTCCTCTCTCTTTCTGTTCCTCTCTCTGTTTTTGTCTGTCTCGGTTTCTGTCTCTATCTCCCGGTAGTCAGCCCTCCCAGCGGAGACGGCACGAGGCGGATTTTCACGTACGGGCGTTTGGAGGGACGCCGCGAGAGCGCGCGATGCAGACGCCGCTGACGCAGGCGGAGGAGGAGAAGGAGAGGCAGGTGGCGGCGGACGAGGAGACGGCGAACGAAGAGGCGGAGGAAGAGGACTGGGCGTGCCGGTGGTAACGGTGCTGCATTCCTCTACGGGCATGATCTCTCCCTCTTCGAAGACGCCTGGTCGGGCGGCCTGCTGCACCACGTCGCACGCAAAGCGATAGCTCTTGAAGAATCCCCACCGGCGCAGGGGAAAGCGCTTCGTCACGGACGTGGCGCTGTCCTCGGTCTCGTAGTAGCGGGCGAGAAACTGGTATTGGTGTGCGTCGTAGATAACTCCTGGGATGGACGGCAGCTGCGCGGCTCTCATTGCCAGCGACAGCAAGCGACTGCCTGCGAGAGAAAAGCGAGACGGAGGAGGACCAAGTCCGCCCAGATAAAGAAAAAGAAGACGGGCAACGGAGTTTGTGGCTCAACGCGCGGGAAAAGACGAAGAAAACGGAAGGCAGACGCAGAGAGACTGCAGAAAACGTCGGAGCAGCAGAAAACGAGAGCGGGAGACAAACACATACAGATCCACGTGGCGAGGGCGCGACACGCGCGCAAAGGCGAGACACGGGAAGAGGCCGCGCCGGGAAAGGAAAACTCAAGGAAAAAGACCGAACGAGACAGAGAGGGGAAGAAAAGAAAAGAGAGCGCAGAGAGGAAGAGGAAGTCAGAGAGGAGAGTCCGATACACAGCCGCTGCAGCAGCAGGAGGCGTGCACACCCACGCGCAGCTTCTTCGCAGACGCAGGAACGCATGTACGGCAGCGAAGCAAACGGGGAGACACACCACCTCCGCACGACCGGAGACCGGCCGTCGCTCGCAGAAGCGGTAAAAAAACTTTCGCCAGGGCTGGGAGGACACCGCTGCAGCCGTGCGTACCGTGTCGCCCACTTGCTGCTGCTTCCCTTCCACAGTCAAAACAAAAAGAAAATCCACCTGACCCCGCTCCAAGACAGACAGGGAGACACGCAGCAAAGCGCACGGCTCCACGTGTCTCTCTTTCGGTCTCTCTCTACATCTGCGTAGCCAAGCCCCTGCGGTCCTGCGTCAAACCCACGGGGGCGAGCAGTCGCTACACATTCATATATATATATATATATGTGCATTCGAACAAGCACATACACAAAGACCTATAGGAGCACGTACACATATACGTATACATACACATATGTACACAGACGCGTATATATATTAACAAAGAAAGACGTGGACACCTGCACAGCTATACACAGGAACTTGCACACACATCCGTATTCTCACTCACATATCAACATATATATATATATATATATATATGAACGTATATCCACCTGTATCATTTTCCATAGGGAGGTACGCGTAAAATTTCTGCAGTCGTGCCGTTCGCGTGGGAGCGCCTCTTTTTCTCGGCAACGAAAATTCCACAGCAAGACGGCGGGAAAAACCCCCGCTTCTACACTGGTGTGCCCAAGGTGAGGTGTCTTTTCTCTCCCTCTTTGTCTCGCCGTTACTCTTCCTCCGTCTCTCCGTTAGTCTTCCTCCGTCTCTGTACCTCTCTGTCGGGCACACTTGTGTACAGCTGTCTACATATACCACACGCATGCATGCAGAGAAATGCTGCGGAGAAGTGCTGCAGAGGAACGCTGCAGAGAAATGCCGCAGAGAAACGAATCCTGCGGCACGAATTTGTAAAGGACAGCGTTCGAGAAGTCGTCTACACCCCCACCCGCTGGCGGATGAGTCGTCCAGCCTACGTTTTTCCATCCACTCGCGGCACACCAGCGGCAGGTACACACGCACAGGGACGGGCACAAAAAATTTTGCGCCACGCCCACGTACATATACAGAGATGCATATGCATGTACACACGCATATTTGTGTGTATATATATATATGTATATACATATATATATATATACATACATACGTGTATAGGCACATGTACTTAGGCGCGCACAGGCGTGTATACAGGAGTACACACAGCTGAAGGAGTTGACAACGGTTTGGGGGGTGCACACACCTTCAAGTGGTCGCCTGCTGTTTCTCCTTTTATTTCTCTACACCAGCGATATGGCCACGCTAGCCGTAAGACACTTGCCGCTGTCCAAGACCTTACAAAGGCGGCCAGCTACATCCGCCACTATATATATATACATATGTTCGATAGTAAACAGACGGAGGAGCTGCTATGTATGGCTGCACTTCTCTGTATATGGAACCCCGCCGGCAGCAGCAGAGGGAAAACGGGCTGTGAAGCACATGCCTTGGGAAGTTCGCCAGCATCGGCCTGCGGCGCTTCACAAGAAAAGGGCGAGAATTTGCTAACTGCGTCACACCAAGTGTAGGAGTTAGGCGCCAGCAGACAGTCTTCACAGGCAAGAGACAAACGTTGCTGCCAAGTGGAGGCAGCTCGGGCCCAAATCGGGGCGTCTGTTGGAGACGAGACACGCAGAGAGACACAGAGACGCCGACAGAGAGACACACACACGCACACACGCGGAGCCAAAGGCAGCTCCGGCAGCAGCACCTCCAACACGGTGGCAGCAGCGCAGGAGGATACGATGACGGCCAGTGCAGCATCAGCAGCAGAGGGCCGCGCAGGAGTGCAGAAGCAGGCAGCGCGAGGTGAGGCGCCACAGCAAAGCAGCAGACGACAGCGCAGCAGCGACTTGCAGCAGCCCAGCCACAGCATCTCTGGCTCTATACAGTCGCACAACAGTAACAGCATCGGCAGCAGCTGTCATCCGTGTGGACGCAAAGCAGGACCGCAGCGGTAGGAAAGGACAGCACCACATCTCCAGCCGTAAGGCAGCAGCAGCACTGCTACGACTGCAGCTGCAGCGTCCGAGCATTCACAGCCCAAGAGGAGGCGGGCGGCAGCCGCGTGGCAGTTGCAGCGTCAGCAGCAGCAGCAGAACCGTGCGTAGCAGGAGCAGCAGCAGGACCGTCGGAACACGAGCGCCAGCAGAAAAACACACACACACACACACACACCAGCAGCAGCAGACAGGAAGAGCAGCAGCAGCAGCAGTGCGACACCCGAGCAGCAGCAAGGAGGAGCAGCATCTGCAGTAGCTCCACACCAGCAGGTGGAAAGAGAAGCAGCAGCAGTACGACATCACAGCGGCAGAACGAACAAAAGGAGGAGCAGCAGTAGCAAGAAAAAGGTACCGTTGTTTGACTTCGGCGGAGGTAGCAGAAGGGCGTCGACGAGGAGACGCTGGAGGCCGGGAACACCTTCCCGGGCGACCCACTCCTCTACGAGCTGTGCCGCGGATTTCCTCTGTTCGCCGTCTCGCTGAGCAGCAGCAAGAGGGCGCGTTGGCACAGCGTCGGCTGCAGGGGATGACGTCGTCGAGAAGCTGCGTTTAGGAGGGGGGGCTGCCTTACGAGTTGCATTTTTCAGCTGCTGTGCTGCTGCAGCCCCGTCCCGTCCCTTCGCTAACCTTCCTGTTTTACTCTCTTTCTCTCCGACGCTGCTGCTGCTGCCACTTCTTTTGCTTGCGCCATTGCCTGCAGCTTTTCCTGCAGCGACCTCTGCTGCTGCCGCTTCACCTTCCGCCGCTACTTCTGGGTGTCCCGCACTGTCCTTGACTCCTTCAAAGCCTCCTCTACCTCCGCGTGCTGCTGTTACTTCTTCTTTTCCCTTGCCTGGCCGCGCTGTTGCTGCTGCGCTGCTGCTGCTGCTCTGGGACGCCTCCTGCTGCTGGGATGCTGCGTCGTTCACTGCTGCTGCCTTTCGCTTTACGCGCGTAGTTGGCGCCTGCTGCTGTCGCTGCTGCTTCTCCACACCTCCTCCTTTGCATGCCTCTCCAGCAGCGCCCTTGCTTTCTTCCTCTTCCTCTTCTTCTTCTTCTTCCTCTTTTTCGCTTCGACTTTCGTTCCTCTCCTCTGGTGCTCGACCCCCTCCCTTCTCTTTCCTCTTCCCGGCCTCCTTCCTCTCTTCTCGATTCTGCAGCAAAGTCTCGCCTGCCTCTCGCTGCTCTGGCTCCGGTTGCTGCTGTTTCTGCTCTCGCTGCTTCAGATCTTGGGGCTGCTGCTGTTGCGGCTGCTTCTGTTGCGGCAGCTGTTCGAGCTGCTGGTCAACGTGGTGAAGCTCTACGTGGGGAGGATCCCACGGCCGCAGCACGTGCAGCGGGGCTCGAGCAGGAGGAAAAATTTCGATGCTCTTTAAAAGCGTCGCAGGAAGAACAGGCGGAGAGGATGGTGAGACAGACGAAGAAGAAGTAACTGCAGCAGCAAGGGGTGGGAAAACCTGGTGCTGTTGTGCCGGCTGCCGTTGCTGTTGCCCGTACGCAGAGGTCGGCTGCAGCCGCGGCGGGTGGCGTGGCGGTTGCTGCTGCTGCGGCTGCTGAAAAGCCTCTGCCGGAGGAATGTGACTGCTGCAGCTGCGGCCAGGCCTGCCACCTGCTGCGCCAGGCAGACTGGTAGACGCTTGATACCCGTACACGAGCAGCGGAGGAGGTGGAGAAGATGACGACGTATAGTGGAAGTTGGCGGCTGCTGCTCTTCCGGCGTTGTCTTCAGCAGCAGCTGTTGCTCGGGGGACTCCTGCAGCTGCTGGGCCTCCAGCCGCTGCTGCTCTCGCAGGGAAGGGCAGTGGTGGAAAGGTGCCGGCAGCAACCGCGGCTGGAGGAGCAGCGGTCGGTACCATGTGCGGGGAGACGCCGCAAGCAGCAGCGACAGGTGGGGGAGAAGAGGGAGCAGGCGCAGCCGGAGCAGCAACAGCACGAGAGGGGACGGCAGCAGGCGCTAAAGAAGCAGCGGGGGCAGCAGGAGCAGTAACACAGGCAGCGGGGGGCAGGCCATACTTCGGCTGCAGCGCTGCATGCATCGGTGAGGAAGGAGCCGTTGCCGCATGCGCATAGAAACCGGAGGAAGGCGACAGCAGCACGCCTCCTGCTGCTGTGGGTGAGGTCACGGCAGAACGCGGCGAACACGAACACCCATGTGGGGCGCCACCACCAGCAGCAGCAGCACATGTAGGTGCAACAGCACCAGCACCGGCGGCAGGGGAAGCCGCAGCAGCAGCACAGGGAGCTGCACCTACTGCGGTAGGATGATGCTGCTGATACAGAAGGTGCGGAGCAGTCGGTTGACCGGTCTCTCCAGCAGAAGAAAACAGAGGAGAGTAGCTGCAGAGCGGAGTCCCTCCACCAGCAGGGCTGCCGCTCGAAGAGCTGCTGCTGAAGACTACGCTGGTTCCTTGAGCACTTGAAGCTGCCACAGGTCGATAATTCTGCAGCTGCATCTGCTGCTGCTGTTGCTGCCCCCTCTCCTGCTGCTGTAGCTCCTGCGTCTGCTGCTGCGGCGCTTGCTGCTGCTGCGCCTGCTGCTGCGCCCGTTGCTCTTGCAACATCTGCTGCTGCAGCATCTGCTGGTGCTGCAGGTAGCATTGCTGCTGCTGCACGTGGCGAGCAGGGAACTGCTGCAACTGCGCGTGCGCCGTCGCCTGCTGCAAATAGCGCTGGTGCATTTCCTGCTCCACGCTCTCGGGCGGGAGGGAGTCTTGCTGCTGCCAACGCTGCTGCTGCTGGTCTTGTTGTTCTCGCTGCTGTTGCTGCGGTTCTTGCTGACAAGGCGCAGGCTGCTGCCGCTGATGCAGCAGGTGCGGCGACTGAATTTGCTGCTGCTGCTGCTGGAGGTGCTGATGCTGCTGCTGCTGCAGAGCCTGCTGCTGCTGGAGAAGCTGCTGTTGTTGGTGATGCTGCTGATGTTGCATCAGCTGCTGCTGTTGCAGGTGTTGCTGCTGCCGGTGCTGCGGCTGCTGCTGCAAGGGGTGATGGTGCTGCTGCTGTTGCATGTGTTGTCCCTGCAGCTGCAGTTCCTGCTGCTGCAAGTAGTGCTGCTGCTGCTGCGACTGCTGTGCATGCGGCAGGCAGCAGGGTGCGGGGAGCAGCTGCTGCTGCGGGTGGAAGGGAAGCCGGAGAGCTCCTGCTGCTGCAGCTGCTGCAGGGGGTCCATCCGTCGCCGCAAGGAAAACAGGGGAACCAGGCTGTTGCGCCTGAGCTGCTGTTGCAGCGTTGGCAGCAGTAGCAGCAGTGGGAGAAGGAGGAGCAGCTGCAGCAGTGCAGCCCGCTGCCGAAGGAGAAAGAGCAGGCGAAGCACAACCCCTCGAAGAAACACCAACAGCTTGACACGGAGGTCCTCCTGCAGCCGAAGTACTCGGATTATAGCTGCTGCTGCTTATGAACACCGGCGGCTGCAAGTGCATGTGGGGACCGCCAGCACCACCCCCTCGCTCTGCCTGATGCTGCATCAACGCCGCAGGAGAGCAGCTACTCCCTGCTGCTGCTGTTGCTGTTGCGCCTTCTCCTCCTGCTTCCCCGCCTCCTGCTGCTGCAGAGAGAACTGCTTCCACTGCTTTGCCTCCTCCTCCTCCATCGCCGGCAGCAGCAGAGCGTGTCATGGTTTTGCTTGCTGCCGCACCAGGTGCCTTCTCGTAGTTATATCTCACCGACGAAAAGGGAAAAGGCGTGCATGCCTTGCACGACCTTGTGCGGCTGTCTGTATACGACTGTTGACCACTCCAAGCGTTCGCAACGAGCTAACACCTCTCCCCTCCTGCTGTTGCTATTGCTGCGGATGCCGCTGCTGTCTTCCCTGCCGACGCTGTCTTCGCTGCTGATGCTGCAGCAGCTATTACTGCGGACGCTGTTTCGGTTCCCGCTCGTGCTGCTACTGCTGTTCGCTCTCTCCTGCTGCTACTTCCTCAGCTGTTGCTGCTGCTGCCATTGGTGCTGCTGCTCGTCGGGGTTCCTGCTCGTGTTCGCAGGGCTGCTCGTTTTCTCCTGCTTTTCTCGCTGCAGCCGCCGCTGGTACTGGTGCAGCTGCTGCCTCCGTTCCTCTTTGCACGGCTACTGCTGTTCGTTCTCTCCTGCGGCGACTGCTGCAGCTGATGCTGGTACCGCGTCTGCAGCTGTCAACATTCGTGCAGGGTCTGCTGGTGCTGTGCTGGTCCGGCTCGAACTTGGACGACAGCGTGATGACACCCCCGCTAGGACGGTGGGGGCGGGCAAGAAGAGAGAAAATACGGCAGACACTTCTTCTTAGATACTGCCCTTTCTCTTTGTATTCCCTCTTTTGCGTCGATTCGTCCTCTCGTCTTAACTTCGGTTCTTCCTTCTTGCTCTCGTAGCTTTAAAATTCCTAGTGTTCTCCCTGCAGTTTAATTCTTGTGCATTTTTCTCTTCCTCCGGTTCAAAAAAGTCTTCCTTTATTCACCCCTTCCTTCCTCTCCTCCGTCCTTCCGTGTACTGTGAAATTATTGTCCGCCAAAAAGAAACGCAGGCACCTTTCTCGCCTTCATCTTTATCTCTTTTTTTCATATGTCCCTTCCCCAAGATCGACCTGCGAAGTTTCACACGACGGTCCCGATTGACTTTGGTGTAGGACGCGCGTCTACATTTCCTCGGGTAATCATACATATATACATTATCATCCCTATGCATACACACACAGACATGATACACGTCTATATACGTATGCGTCTGTGTATACACATATGTAAACATTTATACGTAGATGAACGGCAATTTAAAACATACGTATACACGCCTACGTCTTATCATACACACGTATTTTTGCACATAACCAGTGAGATACAACGGCGCGCCTGCAGCACTTTTTGAACGTAGGGTGTCTATTTCCTCTCCTTGTGTCGTGCATTTAGCGGTGAAGATTGATGAAAGAAAAGGAGGCAGGTACATGTGAAAAATAGGCAGCCTCGCAGAAAACGCACACGCACGCACGTAAAACAAACCCGTAGGATGTAGAGGTCCTTTCGTGCAGAGAGGGTGAGAAAACATGGCCACACAGACAGAAAGACAGACACGGCCAGTAAATCGCAGGCGACGCAGGCAGAAACTACGACGCCTGGGAGGTTGGAGGTGTGCGCGCGCGTCGGTATTAAGTCCCGCGTGGAGATGTGGATAGTTGCTGTCTCGAGAGAGCAGAAGCGAATACACCGTATTCACTCCTTTTATATATATATATATACGTACATATGTGCGTGCGTACTTGTCTGTAGAAGTTTAGATTAAAATGTATTCACGTGCGCGCAAGATGTTTTTAAGCACCTCGCAAAAGGGCTTCACAGGAGCGTGGACGACGTCGCTTCTTCCGACTCTCCAGCAGCCGAAAAGGGGAATTCGAAGGCGCAGCACACTAGAACTGCAATTGATGGAATGACCCATCTGCGGCCGGCCGTCCGCACATTTATGTATACGCATATTATCTTGGTCTCCGACGAATACACGCGCGTGTACAACCACGTAGGACATTGAGCAGAGATACACGTAATAGCCAGAGGCTTCGCGACCAAGTCAATCATTTGTGAGACAAACCACGGTGAAGGTTATGACTTTCTGAAGGATTAGCTGGGCCGCGTATCCGCGGCCGGCTTACAACATACGAGGTGCATCCTTTCGTCGCCAGACACCGGCTGGAACGCACGCGACTGAACTGTAAACGAATGACCGGGCACGAATTCAAGTACGGCGCTTCTCTCGAGCACACTGAAGAACAGTGTGAGACGCAGAGGTAGAATAAAAAAAATCCACTATGCTTGAAGAGGTTTGGCTGAGTATGCGGTATTCTCTCTTCGTGTAACTCCGGAATTTAGAGAGCGCATGCACGCAAGACCTTCAGAAGACCGCCACGTCGGTGCCGCAAGCACCCTCCAATTTGTCCGAGTAACGAAGGCAAATAAAGGAAGAGCACCCCAAGATAATTATGCGTTCCGCAGAAGACTTTGGGGCTGGAGATCTAGTGTTCGTCCGCCGACGACTGGCGTGACGAGAGCGGGGTAGATTAGGAAAGAAAAAAGCATAACTTACGTAGAAGAACTCGATAAATCTGCAACAAATAAGAAGGTTAAGAAGTGCTTTGCACTACAATCAAGAGTGCACTGCATCATGGAGGTAGAGTCCGGACCAGTGCTCTTACACGGGCATGACCATGCCCGTGGTTCTCATACATGGCTATTTGTGGTGGTTGAGAACGCACCTATGTTTCAAGTACAAGTACGTACACCTAGTTTTTTTTTCAACTGCGTACGTGCACCTCTGAGCTCGTGGTTGAAGCAGACACATGAATTTCCTATATAAATTCGCAACAGGTACGTCTGCATGTGTGTGCTCGTTGTGGAAGTGATGACTACCGAGGATGGTAGTTCGTGACCTGTTGAGCGAAAACTGTAGGCGTCCTAACTTGAGGCCAAAGCGGAGTCCCCTGGTTGACATATAGGGAGATATCGAATAATGCTGACTGTCGTGTGACTGCATGGAGCTGCTCTCGACAGAGACAGCGCCTAAGATGCGCCAGCAACGGTGCTGGGGGCTGCCCCTCTGTAGACACCGGCAATACGGAGATAATGGGGAATTTTACATAAACAGGGACTGATAAAGTCGTAGACGACTAAGTAGGTGCGCTCCGACGTTAGGCGATGCACTAACGGAGATAATGGGGAATTTTACGTGAAGGTAACCGGGAACTGATAAAGTCGTAGACAACGGAACAGGTGCGCTTCAACGTTGGGCGATGCACTAAGATATCTTTGTCAAAATGACCCGCTCCAGCGGACGCACGTGTTGGCCATGTGTTGGGTGAGTATGTCGAATACCAGTGTTACATGCGCCGGTGTCGAAAACTCGTTGACGCGTGGTCGTCACGAACAGGCGTGGTACGGGATACGCAAGGTCAAAGCTACGTCCGGTGACAGAGAGAAAATCCGGAGTCATATACACCTACTACAAGTGCATCTCTCTGCACGTGTAGGGACCTGCGGCCCCGCGTGTACCGCCAACGTTCAAAGACATTTTTATATCAGTACACTGCGGTAATGGCGTCTAGAATAGGTGTACGTACGCGTTGTTTATCGCGAACATAGCAGGTGTATACACCGGGCGTTTCTCCGCAGTGTAAGCGCCGACACAGCAGATGATCAGTGGAGAACGACAACAGCAGATCCTCCATGAAGGCTTTCGGGTTCAAGCGCAGAATAGCACTGAAACAATCCGAACAAATTAATAAGCGTAGTGGAAGTTGCGCTGCAAAACACAAGGAATGCGTTGCTCAGGTAGTCTTCCGGTGAAAGCTGAGAAAAGTGCACAGAGACAGTGTGAGGCAGGAAAGAGTTTCTGCGTCGGGCAAAACCTGTGGGCAGCCGTGACTGTTTAAATAATCGGAGATACGAAGGTTTGTGAACGTCCTTGTGGGCAGCGTCTGCCACATGCAGCGCAAACTCAATATTCCTGACTGTAGGCAGATAGATGGTCGCGCACTGCTCGCTCTACTATGGGATTATTCATGGATGCTAGTCGAGCTTTCTACTCGTTAAGATTTTTATTCATCGAGAGGAAAGCTTTCCAAATGTCTGGTCCTGCGCAGACAACTGGTGTGCAGATTCTTCGTAAAGCCTGTAGGAAGCAAAGGTAGATAGTACGTAGGCAAGTCTCAAGTTTCTCGGTGGTGGCCACAAGGTAAGCTACAGTTTATTCCGTTCCGCTTAGGAGTGTATGCAGAGCAACTCCAGTGGAGTCACAGCACACTCTACATATATATACATGTGTGCATGTACAATGACACTTCTGCGGACACACCGAAACTATTCAGCCGGAGGTTGCTGCAAATGCATTAAAGGGCGCGGAGGTCATTTATTTGCCTATTATGTCGAATGCAGTGAAGTATGTTGAAAACTGCAGTGACACTCATGTCAAAAAAGTCTAGACTCATGTTAGCGGAGTGCCAGTTTCAACCGCGTAGGCATTGCAGTATGAGTCCTGGAAGAAATCAAAGACTGCTGCTGACTTCAGGAATCGACCGAAAGACGATTTCTATCGTGATTCGTGGGTGAGAAACGACGGATGCCTGTATGGCTTGGCCCATGCCAGAATGTTACACCAGAACGGCGCGCTTCCTGAGTGGGAAGGCAGTGATCTACTTCTGGCCATTTCGTAGTGGGCACCCATCGCCGAATATGTGTGATGACAGCTCTTGTTTTGTCCACCTCACGTGAGCCACAAGACAGCACGTTCTAGATTCGCGCGCTGTTTCTTTCTCAAAACTGTATAACATATCGGACACGGTTCAGTTATGTACACCCTGCTGGTGATATACACACTATTGACAAGTGCACCCGTACATCGTGTGCCTCCGGACATGCCACTAGCTGCGCGAGGTAGGATAGTTTACGTATGTACATATGTGCGCGTCTGGGTCCCTGTACGTTATTATAGGGAGAGATTATGCGATTGAATGGACGCATCAAAGGCAGCGGACTAGTCCCACTGAAGTTTTTACCGGGTAACGTCGTCAAGTAGCTTGTATAAGAGGTACTCCGTGCGCGCTTTGCACCCCGCCACCGGTGTCAGCCTACGTTCAAAGGGAAAAATGGAGGTATACGCGCATGCGTATCTGCAGTCGTAACGGGTTAGTGAATTTCCCCCCTTCAACATCAACGACTGCTGAACGAATTGTTAAGTGAGAGGACCTTTCTCTTTTACCTCACTTTGCAATACCTGGGGCATCACATATAACGGTCCATTTCTGAGGCGATTTCAAGTTATACGGACTGCATCCTGTTGTTTCCATATTCCCGAAACTGGATCAGGAAGAAACTCCTCAGTCAAATCCGATCACCAGTTGATGGATATGCATTCCTTCATCTGTATCCGATACTAGAAAAGAGGGCAGTTAAAAACTGAGGTGAGGGAAATTCCGCCATAGATTGCCGTCAGTCACCGGATGTCAAGTTTAAGATCAACTGAATAATGATTTGTGTTTGGCACAATATGTACCTCCCTCCCGTCTAACTTTGGAGAATAAGATGGACGCGCCGCATATCTCAACAGTGAACTGTAGCGTGGGGTTCGAGTTGGAGAAGGTGTGCAGGCGGTATGGGCAAGATATTTTGTAATTAGTGCCCCCACTGCCTGAGAATAGAAGTGAGCGTCGGGCGGGCAATAAGTAGCCGCATCAAGAAAAACCCTCACTCCTGATTCTGCTTCTGGTGTGCCAGTCAAGAAGACAGCTCTACTGGCGAGAAACAAAAGGAAAGGTAATTTGTTTCGCGGCGAGAACGTCTGCATCGTACGATGGCGTAGAAAATGCGATCTGAGTGGACAGTGTGAAGCAGCTGCAGATGCGCAAGAATGTGCAGTAATTTATTGTTCTACTTTTCAGCTCCTGGGAACTCAAGCTTTCACCGTACGCCACGTTAGAAATGAACGCCTGCCCATTTGCACCTGTGCAAGGACGTACGACGCACGTAGTCCCACCATAGCATCTGTGGATTTCCCGCACCTTCTCTCAATCTCGTTCTTTCCACTTGTACACATATATCTTTGAGATATCACGCGCTCGGTTCTCCTACTCTCACTAACTTCTGTCTTACAGCAGCAGTATTAACTCACGAGACGGCACAAACAACAAAAACGATACATGCGTGCGCGACAGTCGATTCTACTGCACCGTGACACGCAGCAGTACAAGTATGCACATCGGTAGTTGACACGTAGACATGCCGTTCCGTTGCGTATCTATTGGTGTGGATAGATACGCTGCTCTTGCGACAATCTGTGGGGTCCCGTGTAATTGGTTTTTTTTTACGCGGGGCTGGTCTGCAGCCGCAATGAAGGCACTGGAACCAGCCGACGCGTGGAGTGTTCATAAGTATTGTACAATGTTGAAAGAAGTGTACCCAATTTTGGCTGCAACGAATCCACTGGTATATCCTTCCAGTGGCAAAAGTACGCCCACCGCAGCTGGTTGTATCGCATGCATGATCGAATCAATGTCGTCGCAGTCTGTAGTCGTGCTCCTGCACACCGCCCCTTGATATCTGTCCTTCATGGCAAAGGAAAGGAATGTCTCTTCGATAGTTTAGCTTTACGTACTTGCGGCCGAGCGTGCCAAGTTGTGCATGTTGTAGGAAGGCTCTACATTGTACTTCGATGATGCACAGAACAGATTCGATCTCACCGTGGGTGGTACCCTTTCGTGGAATGCGCTTATGTGCGGTATCCGGAGGTCTACGCGTATATGTATGTATACACGTGTGTGTATACATATATATTTATAAAAAGACGTCGACATGTGTCTAAGCAGACACATTATATGACTCTCCGTCTGCGCGCATAATAATACAGACCTGGGCGCTTTATCAAGTTCCAGTTACATCCTGCCAGTACGTATGGGACTCTGCGAAACTTATGTCGGCGCAAATATTGCATGGACAGGAAAACGCTCGTTTCGTGTCAACGCCATTCAATGCAGATGTGCTCCCTCTAAAGTGGAAATTCCTTGGGTGGATGCGGAGTTACACATTTTCGCGCACACTTGTGCATAGAAGCAAACCCGTGTGCATATGCAAGTGGCTAGATGATGTACTCAAACCCCAACATCTTCGGCGGGACAAAGAGCTGCATCGCAAATGCTATCTACTGAAGACTGATGAATTTCACAGCACACAACGGTCGGCTTTGTGTTTTCTGCGTACGCTGAAATGTGCGCCACACAGCTTCACATGGCTTCGACCCTGTGGAAAACGACGACAAAATAATAGCTTATGCGGAAATCTTTGCAAAAGTTGCTAAGCCTTCCAGATCTTCCCGACTGTAGAAGCGATTTGTGGCTCTATCGAAACACCCACGGGGTCGGTGCAAGGACCGATAGAGCACCGCATGTCATGTCAATTCCGCGACATAATTTTTTGTAGGAAGTTAATGCTCAAAACAGTCAGTGACTCGTTCAACATACGATATGCTGGGTGGCACGTAGAAGGGTTGCAGCGCAGCACATTCTTAGGAGAGGGCGCTAATTCTTGGACTGAAGGGCGTGTAGGGCGGTCACAAAAGTAGTCAGAAGGCGCCTCTGCAGCACGATGGGGCATGATGGAGAGACTGGTGTTGGTGGACGACCGGCTCCCCCGCCGGCCCCGAATGTGCACATTGAGCCACAAAGGGGGAAAGTTGTTGTCGACTGTGTAATCCATCCAAATAAGAACAGACGCCGCATTATGTGCTCTCCCTCCACATCCTTTTTTGACATCGCTGCCCACCTTGAAGCGGCGCTGGCCGTGCCAGCGACGGTCTGTTCCCTGTCAGATTTGGATGGCTCTGTAAGACACTCGGGTCCGCTACCATTTGCCCAGCAATTGAGTGCCTTTGGCCTTGAACCTGATGACCACGTCACAATAGAAGTTCATCTGCTTCGAAAACCTACCTGCATCCTCAAGGAGTCGCCTACTATCGAGGGAGTGCCTACTGGACACATGAAAGAAACACACAGCCAAATCACGAGCGAATGCCACGATGAACGCACCCACCGTTCGGCTGGGAGCAGCAACACGAACCAAGAAAAGGTTGCAGAAAGTAAGGATGACAGCGTCGAAACAGGTCAACGCCTAGCTGCTGGCGAAAGAGACATGTCGAACACAGCATCCGATCGTCGCGCTGAACAGATGACTTTCATGAAGAGTGGCCAGGAAAGTTGTACAGAAAGCATGTATAAAGAAGATGTTGAAAGGCCCTCCTCGACCCGATTTTTCGAAGCTGTTACCCGATGGCAGGCTTTCTCCGCAGGTAACGCCCAACGACCTTGTTCTTGTACTGAATACCAATGTCTAATTGAAAACGAGTCACCCAGGAGCATAACCGCGTCCGCCTCATAGCAGAAAAACTGCAGTATACATTCGGTTCCCATATCGTCGACAAAGTGCTATTTGCTACTGCTACTACTACTATTACTACTACATATCTGAAAACTACATCATACACGGATTCCCATATAGTGGGATCCACTGCTACTTGTGAGCAGGGAACTCCCACGGCAATGTTTCGTCACGCAGATTTGTACCAAAGAAATGTCAAGGAAGGACACACACCCTATATATATATAGGAGGCGTCGCATCCATTACAGAGTGTGACAAGAAAATCCTTCAGCTCAAACTCGTATATATGCATGCTCGTTAGATCCTTAGCAGCCCCAGAAAGCTTTGATTATTATTGCGTGGTGCACCGCTCCTCTGCACTGCACAAATCCATATACAGTTACGCACAGACCTATGGCTCTCTCTATGCGACAACACGAGGGCAAGGCTCGCCTCTTACTCAGCGACGTTCACGCACGGAATACACATGCTGTTTTAAACAGAAAAGCACGGATTTGTCGGATACACTTTACTAGAAGTTATCCTCAGCCCGATGTCCATGCATTTGGCAGTGGCTCCGCGTAGGAAGTGGTCATGGCAAGGGTCTTTCTCGAATGCCTTACGAGCGCAAGACAAGGATACACAATAGTAAGGGCTCCAGTCAATGGCTTTGCGCGTGGTTCCTTCCCGTGTGCTCCACAGCCTGGGGACATCGTCACACAGGTGTTCGGTTTTCGTAGGCGCTACACGCGTGATGGGCTTTTTGAATGCCCGTGCGCAGTGAGGACAAGTAGACGAGGAAACCGTAGCACTTGGCATCTTCTATTGAAGCCACCTTACTAAAGAGGGGAGGTTCGTAGCAACATGTGGCGAACACACACAAACATAGGGTATGGTAGTAGTTTTGCAACAGTTGAATTTTCAAAAATGTACGCGCCTCCATCAGTTTAAGGCAGCCTTTTTTGCCGTCGACCACGGTATCCACAAGGTGGATAATGTGCACATTAAGTCCTTCCGCTTGTCCACCTGAGCACTGAAAAAGGAGTTGTGAGGGACAGCAACCTTAATTAAGTCCTTCCGCTTGTCCACCTGAGCACTGAAAAAAGAGTTGTGAGGGACAGCAACCTTAATTAAGTCCTTCCGCTTGTCCACCTGAGCACTGAAAAAAGAGTTGTGAGGGACAGCAACCTTAATTAAGTCCTTCCGCTTGTCCACCTGAGCACTGAAAAAAGAGTTCTGAGAGACAGCAACCTGAGCGGACACACTGAAACGTAGGAATGCGGGCAGGCTAAGGGGCCATGTGCATCGACGCGACGAATTACAGTGTGCACATACGTGGAAGCAGATGTCGTTTGCAAGGCATATTGCCTCGCGAAGAGAAGCACACAAAATCGTGCGTGTACATCTACGCATATGCAGTTGTGTATGTAATTTTTGGTGTTGTTAGGTGTATCCAATGTAACGTGTCACAAATTCTTCACCGGAATTCCGTAGTAACGGAGAGTCTTCCACCACCTTCAGCGCGTGAAACCATGAGGTGTAGAAACCTCCAGTGTCCGGAAACCAAAGTCTTGCGTGCAACACTGTTTAGGTAGAGCAAAAACAGTACCTGCTGCAACACAACTGAGAGACTTCCGTCCTTCTTGCCACCTTCAAGTTTACTGTTGTGGAGTGTAGACGATGTACCAGTCGTATTTGCATAGAAGCCATACAAGCTGCATCCAGACATTCAACAGGCACAAAAGGAGTCACATCTGCCCGCATTACCCGACATCCAGACATTCAACAGGCACACGCAGAGTCACATCTGCCCGTTTTACGTGGTACGTGTACAGGGCAGTCTGGGGTACACCACGGATTATATAGGCTAGTAAATATAAGTAACTCTGAAAATCATCAGCGACTTCGTATCCAGGGAGTTAATCGACCTCTTGAACGTGGAAAAACATCGGTAGTCTAAACACGAACCAAGCAGTCTCAATAAGTTGGTTTTCAGTCGCTGCTTAGAATCCTTAGGCACGGAAGGACGTACGTAATTCTAATGTGACACGAGGCGTCAGTGCGTCTGCCTGGATCACGACGGCCGAAATCAACACAGGCAGCAGACCTTTTGAAGGAGACGGTTGCACACGGATAGGAATTGTAGCTTTTAGATTAATTCTGGCTCGACAGCGCCACGTGGGCCCCCCCCAGCCTGGCGGTGTACTTCACGTCACACGTGCCCTTTTTCAATTGTGCCAGACTCCGTAGATTCCATTTTACCGGAACCAGTCAAGTGTAAGCAAGCCACCCGTTCAACTCAAACAAGAGAAGAGACGACGCCTCGAAGAAAAACAAAGTTTCATACGGAAACGCAGACCTACGTTTGGGGCAATTCGGGGGTCCAGTTGAAGCGCGAAGCGGCAGTTCAGATGCAGAAACGTGGTCTGTACATAAGTGACGCCGAGGACAAACTGCTAGAACCTAGCGGCGCTTACCTGGACGCCGACACATTGCAAAAAAAGAAGTCTGAAAAAAGTGTTATCATTCAGGCGTCAGTGAGACGATTTCTGGCCCAGAAGAAGGCCCGAGGACTTCGCAAAATTAAAGAGGAACAAGAAGGTTTAACCGCAGCGTGTGCGGTTCAAGGAAGAAGGGAGAGAGAACTCTTTGAGCGGAGAGAGGAAACTCGATGCCTACGACCTGAAACGTACGAGGACTTTCGGACGTTATACGCTGGGTTAGAATCGTGGCGACAGCAAGAGGCAAAACGCATTAAGCAGGTGCTTACAAAGGAAGAACACCAGAGAGCATTTATTGAACTACTTCAGAAAGAAACGGAAGTGCTTCAACACATTGAGGAACTAAAGATAAAAGCCAAGAGAGAGAACAAACAAGAAAAAATCCGCCACATACTAGATTTGCTCGCCCAGCCATTCGAGTGGCTTTCGGCAAGCACCGGAGAAATCACGACCGTCTATACCCCAGAAACGATGCGTGCGGGAGAACTGAGAGATTTATACATCGAGTTGAGTAAGATCGACTTGCCGCCCAAGAAACGTCTAGCTGCTCTCCTACATATACGGGAACGTGTGACCGATGCAGCTTTTAATCGGGGAGTTCCAGCCCTCATCGGCGAGTTTAATGAATTAATTGAAAGGGAAATAGATTGGCTGCAGCGAGGAAGAGCAAATAACGAAAGACTTGGAGGGCTACGTCAAAGACTTATACACGCCTTCTGGTATCTCATCCAAACACCTCAGTTCAATCCTCAGGCAGCCAGATTTCTCAAGTTTCCCCACCGTAACCTGCTAGCGTGCTAAGGCGCTCGTATGTCTTACAGGTCTAGGAGTAGACAGACACGCGTGGCGATGCGCGATTAATTGGATTTTCATGTCGGTATGTACACACAAGTATATATGTATATACACGTGTGCGTGTATGCATTCTTCTACAGCATAGGTTCTCCCTTATGTACGGTGAGGCGTAGTTGTATTCGGATTCGACTGCCCTTGCATCCGTGTGCGGGCCCTCCTGCAAAGAAACAGGGGCACAGGGGCAGGGTCGTTGCTATGCATTATTTTGGTATGTACGTGAAGTATGCGTATTCGAGACTCTATGGGACGTATCACGGACTTAGGTAGACGGTACGGATATGACCTGGCGGTTATAATATCTGCAGAAACCGGGACTAAATATGCGCTCGATAGCTCAGGAAATCGCTGCCCTTCTGTTTTGCTCTTACGGTGAAGTTCCAGTACCTATTTGTATTCCACTCTATATGACTAGAATCTGCAACACGGCGGTGCAGGGACGGGTTTCTAGTGCTCTAGAATTGTGGATTGGAAGCCAACCGTATCGCAAAGTTCACTCAACTTCATCGCCAAAACTGTAACGTAGTGACATATACCAGGAGGCTGAGAGCCCCCTGCAGGAGTACTGAATGGCTCATCTGTCGGGCACCTTTTCACATGAAAGAACTGCGCGGAGACTCCTGTGAGCGAACGAACAATGTGCGTGGGTTAACCAAACATGTGTATGAGGCCTCGAGGGCGCGAAGTGTAATTTTTCGTCGCGACACACGAGGGCAGCAGTCTCAGGAACCATGAGGTCATTCGCTGCTCCCGCTCCGCAGCTCTGTCTTCTGCGCTGGCACGCGTCCGCATAGGATCCAAACACGTGATATACTCTCGCGTCGTGTGTTGCCCTACAACAAGTGCACATGGGTTGTGAAAAAGAAGCGTTTTAGTGCCGAGGCGGAAGTTTGAGCGACGCTCTTGCAGCTAAGTGGAAATCAGTGATGCATCTGCCAGTAGGACAAAGAAACTTTGACAAATGCGCGAAAGAGTGGGTTGGAGAAGGACGCAGATACTTTTCACAAATGGTGTACCTGTTTCTCCTCCCACGTGGAAATACTGAATAATCACGCGGTAGTGAAACCACCAAACAAAAAGCTGAAATGCTACCGCCGTCGTCTTCTTTTTCGCCCCGTCAACACCCCTCACGTGGAGTTGTTAGCGACGAGGGGGGGCTCCGTAATATGTGTAGCCAACAATACATATGTGAAAAACGCAGACTACAATTTGTTTTGCAAGTTGGGGATTTGGGGGGTTGTACTGCAGCCAAAGACGGGAAATATGGAGCGCTGACCGTCACGTACACTGTTTTCGCAACACCCCAGAAACGTGTCTCTGTCTATCTCATCTGACGAGAGAGTTGTCAGAAGGGTGCAGTAACGTAAGCAGTCGATTGTACACACACACGAGCGTGTGGGCGTTCTGTTGTGCCAATCAAGCACCACAGAATTGTGTATCATCCTGTGTGCTCGTATTGCGTGGCCTCGACGAACAACACGCACAGTCTCGTTTGGAGCCTCACGTGCAGCTCACGGCAGGTGAGAATCTTCAGAAGTCATCTGTAGATATCATGCGAAAGCATCTTTCAGAGGCCAAACTGTGGCTGGATGTGTAGGGTTCCCCACCCTGTATAAAGTCAAGCGACTGGTGAAGTATGTCTTCTTCACTGTAACGCAAGACTGCTATGGTTTACGAGGAGACTTCGCATCAAAATACCTGTTGTTTCTCGCGGAAAGCAGACGTGCGTGAAGGCAGCAAAATCTGCCACCACCGCTCGAAACCCTTTTGGGGGGTTTCGACGAGCGATATTCGTCAAGAACACTGAAAATACACGACTAACCCGAAGCTTCCCATCCCTTCTACGGATGAGACCGGCATCGCATACCAAGATTTCAAATTGTTATCACCATACGGGTAAGCTCACACAGGAGCGACGAAGTTGTCTACTGTTACGGAGAATCTCCTGGAAGCTCCGAAGGCGGCTACCGTCGTACACAATGTACAGCACAGCCACACTGAATCTTGAAAGCACAGCTTCACAATCTACTAACAATATCTGTATTTAATTGCCAGAGGAAGAAGGGTTCGTGTTTGCTTTTTCTCGCGACCAAACACGGACAAGATTCGTCCCGCCTTCGCCCGCCCTTCCTCGGTTGTATGCTGCTACATCGGACAGCGTCTCTCCGGATTGAACAGACACACACCACGTATATTCGCAGAGCTTGTGGTTTACACAGAAAATGGTACATGCAGTATGACGGAGAGTGTGGCATCCCTGGAAAAGAAGGGACTGCATCTGTACGCATATATAGTGTGCATGTTTAGAGCATCAACTTTTCCGCGTCGGCTGGCTAAACAGAACTAGATATGAGCGTGTCCGACGAGGTCGCCTTCTACGAAGTAGAAGTGTACACATGGGGACGGTATTTCCGATGAGCTTTTGTCGGCAATGGAAGGGGAGGGTGGATGCACTGCAGCGTCAACAACAAAAAGGGCAGAATAATATAGAGTCTCTTCTTCCATACAGTAGTGCGCCCTGCAAATGCAAAGGGCGCGCTGCACGTGGACGTTTCCATTTCTTCCCAAGTTGTCCCTTTGGCCTCCCGCGTCCTATTATTAGTACAGTCACCTTTACGTCCGTGTGATACTCTGTACGCTAAGCGCGCCCCTTATCTCTGGGTGAGCAAGACAAGGAGGCACGAGAATTAATACTCGTAAGGCAGGAGCTGAAAGACGGTAAATCAACGAAACCCTTCGCTGCAGGTGAATTTCTGCAGCAATCCTTCGGCATCCCGCCTTCACGTGCACAGGCACTTTCTTCGCTCAGATAGGCTGCTGCCTACTGCAGAAGCGGCCTAATGCGGATGTATCGTCACGTGTTACCGGCTTCATTGTCAGAAAGGTATAGCGGCCAACAAATGTCACCGTATACACAAGGTACGACTGAGGCATTTTCATCCCATACAGGGAGAGTTTGTGAAACGTTTCCCCGCTGCGTCAGTTAAAAGAGAAGGTGGAAGGATGTCGCTTCAGTGCGGGAGCAGGCACTTCTCTGCTAAAGACTACATCTCATGCGCTTCCGGCTCAACTGCGCTTTTGGCTCTCTCGCTTTGACCATTGTCGAGACAAATTAGCATTATAAATGCTTTTTTCGACGCTGGAGTGGGCAAACGTGCCTTAGTGAGCTTTTTCTCGACGTCGCCTGGTGTACAAGCGGCCAGATTGCGGGCTCGAAAAAGAGAAAGCTCAGGTGTTCATGACCAGGAGTCAGAGAGATGGTAATAAAGTCGAGAATTTGTCCTGAATTCTGCAGTCTCCCGCGCAGAAAACACTGCCGCCCAAACTGCACACTTCTTTCGGCGTAAGTACTTCACTTTCTCAATCTCGGATGTTCGCGTGCACGACGTAGTCCTTAAGTGCCCTTTCCACACAACGGGGCGTCCTGCACCTCGTATTTCCAAGTCTCACACCAGCATTCGCCGTATTTCTGGAAGAAACATCGAGAGGCACACGCCAAGAGGCGCGATTATACACGAGTGCACTTATATTTATACACACGAACACGTGTGTGTGAAGCCTTTTACGTGCAGGTCCACACAAAAATAAGCTTGACAAATTGAGTAGGTATACGAAGAGAAACACAAGCGTACATACAAAGTGATACCATTTTTCGTGTAACTATACGCGCATATACGCACATTTTCTCACACAGGTATATCCGTGTTTGTCGGTGAAAAAATAGTTTGCAGAACACTTTTTAACACCCAAACCTGTCCGCGTGCCTTAAAAACAACATCTAGAGGGGCACTTCCAAAAGTAACCTTCGTTTCCTTTTACGTGCATTACCGATGCTCGGCGGTGGGCACACAACTCGTTGTTTCGCAAGAAGCCGCCCTGCCCGTGTGCGCGCATGCTGGTGTCTGGCCTTGGTCAACTACGAGTTGCGAAGTGGACCGTCACCTGGTAAAGGATGAAACGTGGCAGATGCATCGTGCCAGTTGCAACAGCTACAGAAGGTGAGTCGGAAAGCACGAAGGAAAAAACGAGTGACTGGAGTAGATGGCAGGGAAACTGATCGGAAACAAGTCTGGCGTTGCTGAACGTGCTTGTTCCAACACGGTAGGAAGTGTAGAGACACTTAGCGGCGCCAAGCAGTCTCGCGGTGTACTCTCACTTGGACGACGCCAAGCGGCAAACTGCCTATGAGGTGTACAGACACTCCACCATAACGTGCGGCGTCCCGCAGGAGACTCCTGCTTACGTGACTTTTCAGAGCTGGTGCGTTCACAATGCGACACACGATTCTACTCAAATTCCTCAACAGCTGTCCGCAGATGGGGAAGAAAAGGCTTTCTCATATCCAGCGGCACGCTTATCACGGATGTAGTAAGCATCCGTCCACCTTATGCATACAAGTATACGTATGGTAGGAGAGGGACGCCAGGGGCGTAGTACAGCCTTGTTCTCACGTATCTTCAGAACCGAAGTAGACATATCTGAAGACAGCTCTTAATACGTATACTTGCATGTACACGTAGTCTATATGTAGCCACGTACTGCTCGGCTGGTGTGGCAGCGCTCTGCTCGTACGCGTCTGCCTTGTCAGCATCCTTTGTTCGGAGAGTGCGAGTGTCCAGGCTTCCGCACGAGGCAACAAGATAAAGACCAACTCTCGTGCAAACACCCCGATGTGTTCTGTGAATGTGCAAAGCTGGGAACTGCGCGACGCAATGAAAAAGGACGGTCACACAGTTAGTGCGCAAGTATTCTCGCCCAAATACTCCGGCGTGCAACCTATCGTGACATTTGCAAATCATCTGTAGAGGTGCAAAGACTGACACTTGTGCCTCACGCTGTCTGCAGTGACGCACCTCTTCCACTGCATGGGCAGCTTTATGTGGATCTGCTCTGATTGCAGCTGGCAGCACGCGCAGGGCAGCATGTATACATTTGAGAAGATTTCCCTTGTGGTGCTGAATGGTATGCCAGGTTTTAACTTGATGCCCGCAGTGTTTCCCTGAAGAAGAAAAAGTCGAAAGAGAGAATTATCGCTCTCCTCTGCCGCGCAAAAAACTACGCGCCTCACTCGAGGACACGCCAGTGGCCACTGTCCCCAAAGAAGACACTCCTTATGCGCGTTCATACTCGAAGAGACATCCGGACAGGAAGCGTGCCACACTCTTTCGGTGAGCTACAAATGTGTCTGTACACACAGGTGTACACATATGTACGTACACATTATTACATCTGTCTATATATGTCTGGGTGTATACATGTACCTGTGAGGCACAGGCAAGTCTGCTTGGTTGCAGACAGACACAGCTATAGATATCGATACGCACACGTACGTAGAAGTGTGTATATCTGTATTACCCTGTGTCTGTGAACTTGTGGGAGGCACGCGAAGCCCCTTGCGTTCAGCCAGACTCCTGAGTCACCATAGGTACAGAGAGAAGCACTGACGGAGAAATTACGCCGCCATGTGTTGACTCCAAAACACACATATAGATAACTACACAAAGATATTCCCGCACACGTGTGGACATATATATATATATATATTTATGCATAGATGCATGTAGATATATTACGTATACTTGTACGTGTAACATATCTCTATTTACGAACACATGTAACATATTGGGTGACACATACATATATATATACATATGTATGTATATCTATCCAGATATACACAAGTGTGCATACCTGTATACATGTTTCTGTCTCTCTGCATACGCCTGTGTTGGAAAGGCACCGATGGCTGCGCTGCGGTGTCTAGACGCGCCCCCAACGGACGGAGTGAAGCACGTGCGTTGCTGCGCTCCTGCGTGCATTCGAGTGGATTACACATATATATATATATTTAATACAGGTAAACGTCCATGCACCAGGACCACCACGGCGTACGTACGCTTCACACAAGCCTACACGTCCACGCATACGCGTGCCTCTCTGTAAGTGCGGTAGTTTCCCGGATTCTCACGCTCTGCGTTGACCGAACGAATAATTACAAAAAATACGTGAGGTGAAGCGAGCTGTTGCTCTACGGAGTATTCTTGTCAATTCCAACGCACGTCAGCACTTCTGAGGAGACGCGTGCTGTTGCAAAGAAATTTTCGCGGCAGCAGCCTCCACGAGGCGAAGACAGAGGTGACGACGCAGCCTTTGTTGCGGCATCTCACGAGCCACCCCCCCCTGCACAAACGGCTAGGCAGGTGTTTACCTGGATCTCCGTGATTGCCACACGTACACATATATACACATATGTACACGTATATTCATATGTATATATTTGCGCGTGAAAATGTAAATATACCTTTTTATATGCCTACGGGTGAATATATCTATAGATATATTCATAAATGTGTTATGCGTAGTGCTTGCAGAGTAAGCATGCAGAAGGGTGAAGCATATAAGGTGGGGGCAAGAAGCTTGGTCCACGACATGTGTGCAACACACACATTTATCCGTAGCCTACGCACAGACATATATTGACAGAGAAACAGCAATAAGACAAAGACGAGGTACCCGCATCCACGAATATGTTCAGGAAGAGAGTGACACGAATTATGCTTCTACATGACGCATATCGAGAAACAAAGAGAAGAGACAAAGGGTACGCGTTCAGCAGCATGTGCCGCATCTCCACGTGCATTTCCACGTGGACAGAGTCGAACAGAGACAACGACTTTCACACGTGCACATACGGATGTGCTGAATAAAGGCTTCTTGTTTCTGCTGCTTTAGATATTGCGCGTTTACAAACATTCAGGCAAGAAGAGTGCTAGACCCCTCACGTGCACGGCCGGAGAGAGAGAGACGCGAGCACGCACAAGCAGGCGGACGCAAGGAAATGCGTACAAGTCCGCCTGTTCGCGTCGGACACAGCAGTCGCAGCTGCAGAGACGAGTCTAAGCAGCACACAGAAGGAGATATGTAGACAGAGAGAGCCGCAGCTGACCCGCAAAAAAGTGCGCCACTTGCGCCTCTCCTGCGACGGTCTGAAAGCGTTCCGCTTCTTTCGCATGGGCTCCCGCTGCGGCAGCAGGATCAGCAGCAGCTAACAAGCAGCAGCACGGAAGCAGCCACAGCAGCACCGGTCGCTCCGAGCGAGGGCAAAAACACTGGCTGAGAAGCAGCGACAGTACCACCGCCGCAGATAGGAGCAGCGAAGTCACACCAGCAGCGAAGAAGCAGCAGTGCCTGAGGAGGAGGAGCAGATGCAACAACAGCGACGGCCGCAGCACCAGCAGGCGCAGAAGGACGCAGAGAGGAAAGCCAGGAGCAGCAGCAACTGCAGGAGAGAGACGCAGCAATGCGTGAGGAAAAGGAAGACCAGCAGCAGCAAGAAATGCACCAGCAGCCTGAACGGCAGATGGTGCAGGAGGACGCAAGCCGCAAGGCCAGCAACAACAGTAGTAGCGAGTACAGGAGAGAGCTCTCGTGAAAGGAAGTAGAACACACACAGGGATGGAGGAGAGAACACAGAAGCGAAGACGCCGTCAGCAACGAAGACTTTGCGCGAAGGCTCTTGCATCAGAGAGGTGGACCAGACCGTCGTGAACCCAGCCGCAAGAAGAGAGGCTCTATAACAACGAAGTCCTAGGGAAAGCAGAAGGCGTGCACCTGCAGACGAGCGCAGGTTATGGCGCGTGATTTTGGTGTGTCCTCAGCGAGAAAAAACGTCTACACTTCAACCAGCAACAGAAGAACAAGCCGGAACAGGAGGCGATGCAGCGACGCGAGAAGAAGGAACAGGAAAAGCACCAGCTGGCGCGCGGAGATCAATGAGATGACCGGAGAGGTGCCGTCGCGGCGCAGCACCTCGAGAAAGTGAGAGAAAGGCAGGAACTGTCTGTCCAGGAGATGGACTCAAAATAAACAGAGGAACCCACACACGAGCGAGAGACAGAAAGAGGTAGAGAGGCAGAAGGCTCATATGTTACGCATACGTCCTTACATATGTCCACATATATATACATATATACGCATACATACGTATACACGTTGATACATATATACGTACTAATATAGATACATGTTTGCATACATGCGTGGACACATGCAGATACACGTAAGTGCATGCAGGGATGCAGAGAGAGGAAAAGGAAAACAGAAGAAATATTATCTCCTGTCCGTGCGTGAAGAGTAATACACATGTGGAAGCAAATGTCGAGAGAAAGACAACATACACAGACGAGTAGTTAGGAGTACAGCAGCGTCTACAGAAACTACACGAATCCTGGTTGGACGTACGAAGGAAGAGAAAGAAGAAGAGAGAGGAAGAGAGAGAGGACGAGACGGAGAAAGAGAACAGGCGGATAAAGCTAACGGCACCCAGCTATAGACACGTAGGTGCGAGCAGCAGGCGCACGCAGCACACACGCATATTCGTCGATATCTGCTTGTAGGGGGGAACTTGATAGAGAGAGAGCTACACATTTTACGTAGACTCAGAGTACGTGAGGTGGGGTGAGTGAACGAGAGACAGAGAGACACAGAGAGAGAAAGAAAGGAAAGAAATTGGCATTATTCATACAGATAGGCAAGTTCCACAAGAAAGGGGACAAACAACTTGCGCCGATACAGGACAACGGCCTTGAGGGGCACACACATCGCTCATATACATTTGCGTGTGTGTACATATATATGTTGCTATAAATTCAGGCACACATTTGCATATACGCACACATATGGACAAGCATATATATATGCACATGTGTACATGTATACACATTTATATATATATATATACACATATACGTACCTGTGAAGTCACTTCCACATCAATTAATGTACAATTGTGTACACAGAGGAAGGGAGCTCATGAGTAAAGGCAGATTTCTATTTCTACAAGCATATATATACATGCACGCGTATACATGCATACATATATATATATATACATATACGTACCTGTGAAGTCATTCACGCATCAATAAATGTACACTTGCGTACACAGCAGTATTGACAGATTCCTCGTTCTACTTCGCAGACCGTGAAGACAAGGAAGGCAGAAGATGATGGCCGTTGCGACACGTGAGCAGAGCCGCAAGGAAGCAGCGCCCTCTTAGATATGAAGACGTCTACACGTCACGAAAATGATACGGATCAATTAAAAAAAAAATACATATATATGTATATATATATACATATATATATATATACCTCACGTACTCTGAGTCTACGTAGATATGTATCCCTCTCTCTCGGTCAAGTTCCCTTCTACAGGCAGGTATTGGCGAATATGCGTGTGTGTTGCGTGCGCCTCCTGCTCGCATCCACGTGTGTATAGCTGTGTACCATTAGCTCTATTCTCTTTCTTTATATACATATATTATGTATATATATAAAATATAATATATGTATATATGAGACAGGCAGAGAGGGGGCGAGAAAGGAGGTACGGAGCGCGAACTATATAGAAGAAGCTGCTTTGTCAAAATAGACGAGTAGAATGAATAGCACGCATGCAGTGATTCGTACGCAAACGATTACGTCCAGAAAACTACCAAATCTAACAGACGTGTACGCACATAGTACATTAATGTGTGCCTACGTACAAAAATATATATATATATATATGCATATACTCCATATAAATACGTATATGTAGACACCTTCCAGTCATGCGTACAACCTTGTATACATGTAATTCTATGAATACTACATATAATAGATATATATATATATATAAAATTTGTATGGACATGTGGTTCTCTTTCTCTTTCTCTGTACATATATGTGCATGCTTGTACATGTATTTATGCATATATACGTACGCGTGCTTGTGTATACGTACGTGCGGGTAAACAAGTAAGCAGAGGTACGGATATATATGTATTTTTGCGGGTGGGCGAAATCGCCCGTGGAGGGAGGGCGGACTGGCAAGTTTATACAGAGAAGGCTCTCTGTGTGTACGTGTCTGCCAGGCAAATACTTCCTGAAGCAGCAGAAGAGGAGAAAAAAAAGAAGAATGGGAAGAGAAAGAGAAGTGAGAAGCGAGAGAAGGAGCAGAAGATTAGGAGAAACGGTGCAGAAGAAGAACCGTGCACGGCCAGGGTGACCCAACGAAGAATTTTCAAGAAGGAAAAATGGGAGAAGACGCTGGAACGAGGAAAGCAGACGTCAGAGGTGGATCGGCGTGTGGTGACGGCAGACGTGTTTTGGACAAACGAGAGGCGCCGACAACGCACTCCAGTCGGGTGTACGTACACCCGAAGAAGAAGCCCTACAAAACGGCTACTCTGCACCCCAGCAAACATTACACAGTGTGAAAGTGGCGTCGTGGAAGAAAAATAGGAGATTCCCTCGATTGGTAGCAGGCAGGTGAGCAAACGACACCTGGAAAAGAGTACGCTGCTGTTGCAGAGGTCCCCAAGAGCGACATGCCAAGAAGATACTTCACAGTCACATGGACTGGCACGGAAGACGCTGCGAAGGACAAGGACGCGTCTTTTCCGTCCGCAAAGAGCTTCGCTTTTTTCTCTTCATTCTCGTCGCTCTGCCACTCCCACCTGTGACGGCTCCCTCTGCATTCCCCGGTCGCTCTGCTGCTGCAGACGCTTCGGGAGACGGCACCGGCGCTGCAACGCACGCACACACACGCACCGGCAGCGGAATCCCTCACACGCGACAATCCCGCTGCATGCGTTGCGGCGCAGATCCCCCGGCCGTATGCAGCTGCATGCACGCGCGCACCTGCATGCGAACATCTGGATCTGCGCGCGAGCTGCTGCCTCTGCATGTCACTAGCTGCACCCGCATGCGACCAACGTATGGGAGGACCTGCGTCCGCGCTGGGACAGCGGCCATCTGCACTCGAGTATCTGTGTCGCACGCGAGTAACGACGTCTACACGCGAGTAACTGCAGCTGCACCCGAAGTGCTGCATCTGCGTGCGAGGAGTTGCACCTGCACGCGAGTGGCTGTATCTGCATGCAAGGCGCTGCACTTGCATGCGCCTGGCTGCACGGTAGCTGCGTGCATGCGACGGTATCCTCTAGGCCAGCATGCGCACGCACGACGACGCAACCTCATGTAGCTGTAACCAACAGCGGCTGCATGTAACGTGCAGCTCCAGGCACGTGAGAAAGGGCGAGACGGCCTGGTTCGAGTACGCACTGGCAGCAGCTGCAGGCCTGTACATGCATGTGCATGCGTTTTAGCATGGCGAGCGGGCAGAGGCAAGCGCAGGAATGCATGCGTTCAAGTGCGTGCATGGGGGGGGGTGCGAGCGTAGTGGCGCTACGGAGACGCCAGTGCACGCATGCGTTTTAAAACTGCATGCGTGAACGTTGTCCTGCAGTCGGCCTCTGCATGCTTGTCCCTCTACGTGCGCATTTGTAGTTCCGCACAAATACATCTGGCTGCGCGCATACAACTTCGTGCAGAGGACTGCACGCGACGACTGTGTGCCTACAACTGCACGCTTACAACTGCATGCATGCAGCTGCATGGACACAAGTGTGGTTGGCTGTACGCGTCCTGCTGCGTCGCCCACGACTGCAAGCACGCGCCTGCAGGCCGGTGGGCCACGAAGCCAGCAAGTAGGTGGGTGCAGAGCTTTGCACGCGCGTGCGTCTACCACCTGCACGCCCCACGTATGTCTGCCTATATATACGTACATATATGCGTATTGATCTGTATATTTATACGTATACGTATTCATGACCGTGTGGCTGGACTCGTCGTCTCTATCTTTCGTATTCGTTTCTTTCTTGCTGAGTCCGTCTCGTGCAAAATAAAACACCCCAGGCTCCGAGAGGACGTGGGACAGTCCTTTCCCATGAAGCACACGGGTGGGACACGTCCTCTCTGCATGTACATGGCCGGTACAGACAGACCGCGTAGACGATCTGGCGTCTGCGACAGAGACTCATGCGCTTATCCACAGGCTCCACGCCTGCACACGCGTGTAAGTACTCTGCCACCTACGTTTCTTCCTCAAGAATTCCTTTACTTGCACGGAGGTCATCTTTCTTCGTACTCTCACATTCAGAAATACTCATTAATATGTAGGGGGGGTTGCGACTGTGTATATGTATGCGTACGTACGTATGTATGTACGTATGCTTCTAGGTACGTGTGCACGTGTGTACGAACGTACGTATGTTTGTATGTGTGTATATATGCATGAGTGTTATGTGTGCATGTATGTCCGTATGTATGCATGTGTGTATATATGTATGTGTGTTATGTATGTATGTACGTATGTATGTATGTGTGTATGTGTATGTGTGTTTCTACATGGTTGTACAGGATATCTGAGGTCTTACGCCTCTCTCCATGTGTGTACACGTGTATACATATATGTATATATATATATATACACGTATCAAGAGATATATATATGTATATACATACTTGTATTTGCATAAATATGTACACACGTATTCTTTTATGCACATGTATACACGTGTGTTATACTACAACTATATACGTACCTAGTGTTACACATGTAGATGTAGACACGTACACGTATATATACATGTACACAGACATACGTATACGTCCACATATATATATATATATATATATATGTATGTAGATGTAAGAATACATATACATATATATATATATCTGTACGTCTTTATGCATGTAAATGTATAGTACGCGTGTATATATATATGTATGTTTTTGTGAGAGAGAGTAGCATACAGATATACAGGCGTGTCCATCTAGAAGAAGTTTTCTGTAGAAGTCGCAACAGGTTGTCCTTTCCACTACGCTGGTCGTTCTTGGCCAAAGCTCCTTGAAGAAAACAGCTGCCTTTTTTTTCGATGATAGTCTTTAGTCCCACATTCAAGTAGGTCGCTGCCTGCTCTCCCTCTTTTACACAGAAAATTCACTCGTCACATAGAGATGGAAGACGCTTCTCTACACCTTTGATTGATATTGGCCACTCATCTCTCTTCTGTATACATACACACTCCCCAAGGGCAGCAGGCGTATACACAATTATACATGCAAACATGCACACATATATATGTATATATATACGTACACATGTACCAGCAACATCTGCATGAATACATATATATACATATATATATATACATAGATATGTATACGTATGTATATATATATATATATGTATATTTGTATTTTTAGCGCTTGTTGATTAGGGAAGAGAGATGCACGAGGGAGTCGTGTGTGTGTACGAGGGATGCGGCTAAAAATGTCATGCGAACTGGCTTTTCTGTCTCTTTTGCCGCCGGCGACACCGATGCTGCGCACCTCTTCTTTGTGGCGAAGGAGACGCCGCGTCGGCTGCAGCTTTCCACGTGGCTTCACGCTCTCACGTAAAGATACAAAAGACGGGCACATGCGCAAGAGAGACAAAGGGCGACCCATGCAGATATTTCATCTAGAAGTATCTGTGTCTCCACACAGATATACATATGTATATATATATATATGTGGAGTTGTTCCTTCCCAGAGAAAAAAATGAAAATACGCACATATTCTATTTAAATTTATGTGCCCTTGCACAGAAATATACATATATATATGTGTATATATATATATGTATGTGTATATATATATGTATGTGTATATATACATATATGTTTCTTCGCATTGAGAGAGACAGAGAGAGATATAAGATGTACGCCACACGCAGAAGAGCCGCAGAAATATCATTGGGTTTGGGAAGGAGGAACGCAGTCGTAGATCCCCCTGGGCACTTTTCATGTAAGCAGGAAAAAATGGAGAGGAGATACCTCTCCTCGGAAGAAGGCTGCAAATAAAATGCTGCATTGTGTACGTAATTCATACGCTGGCTGATTTGAAGATTTTTCTTCAAGATAGCACCGTGAAGATTGCTGAGAAATATATCTATATACATATAGAGAGAGCCAGATAGATAAATAGATTAGTACATACATATATGTATATACGTATTTGTCTATACACCCATGTATATATATACACGTATAAATGTATATACACATCGCTATACATACGTTTATATCTTTACTCATGTACATACGTATATATATATACGTATATATGCGTACGTAGAAGCATCCCTGTACTAAAAGGTTGCATGTTGGGACAAATTGACTTACGAATTGTCGTTGAAGGAAAGGCTTCTCTCCCCGCCCACTCGAGACCATGCGCCACGTGCCACTGACGAAAATCTCCTTCCCACACCTGCTCTGCAGCAGCCGCAGCAGCCGAAGCAGCATCAGCAGCAGTGAAACGAACGGCAGGAGCGGCAAGAGCAGGCGAAGCAGCAACAGCAGCAGCCGAAGCAGCAGCAGCAGTGAAGAAGACGGCAGCAGCAGTGAAGAGATCGGCAGCAGCAGTGAAAGGGATGGGAGCAGCAACAGCAGCCGAAGCAGCAGCAGCAGTGGCAGGGAGTCAGAAGGCAGTCTCCGCAGCCTCCTCCCCCTCCTCCGCAGCAGCAGCAGTAAAACTGACGGCAGCAGCAGCCGTGTCACCCGCCGCAGCAGTGCAGCACATGCCTCAGCACTTCTGTGGGAAGGCCCAGAGAGTCACACAGAACGAATCAGGTGCAGATATACACACGAGTGTACCTGTGTATTTACAGCTGCAGGATCAGCACACGTTTGTATCTAGACAGAGACGCGTCCTCGCACAGATCGAAGGAACTTCATGCACACGCATGTAGACTCTTATATCGAGCCAAGCAATATCTACCCATCCCCACCTACATATATATGTACTTCTGACGTACGTAGTACGAGGGCTCCACAGAGATCCGCGTGCGGCATACATACATGCGTGTTTATCTGCGCAGTGCTAAGTATATAGGCAGGCGCGTGAATCCACGCAAACAGATAGAGACGGCGAGACGTGGAGACGGAGACAACAAAACTGTAGCGCGCCTGCAACACAACAGTTTGGTACGCATGTCTCCCCGTAAGTGTCGGGACGTGCAGGACCGAGACGCGCGCCTCTCTGATAACGCGCATGCACTTCGCTCAGGCAGACACCCGCTCCTCTCTGACACATGGAAATACATACACACAGACATATACGTACGCTTTCTCTGTCTCTTTGTTCACAGGTGTACTATACGCAAGTGCTGGGAAGTTAGAACACTCCTGTATATATCTACGTCAAAAAGATAAGGCTACTTACCCACCACCAGCGCTCCACGCCTCGCCGCTTCCCCTAGATTTTCGTATACATATATATATATATACACGTAGGTGCATCTACATACGAAACTCTACAGACTTATATGGACGTACAGATACATATGTACACAGCTATGGATAGACGTGTATTGTCACACACATTCATCTGTATCGATACGGACATACAGATATATATATATATATATATGTAGGGAGAGAGGTGGATTTATGGAGGCAGTCACGGCTTTGCGCTTGTCTTGGTAGACGCGTACGGTGGGGTGCACATGATATGTATATATATTCATATGTACTTTACGTACGTATACACATATACGTATCTACATACATATATATGTATACGGACTTTTTGTATGTATGTATGTGTGTATGTATGTATACGCATATACGCATCTACTTATATATATATATATATGTATATACGTACTTTCTGTACATCTGTATACACATATACATATATATATATATGTGTAGATACTTAGATGGATGTGGCTATATGTGTTTCTCCTCAAAGAGGTGTGCAGCAGCACGCACGTAGCAAGGCGTCTCTCTACGCGTGTACGCGTGTGGAGATAGGGGAGGCTCGCGAAGAAAATGCAGCAGAATTTCTTTTCCTGGACGCATGCAGGCGAGGGCAAGGAGCTCACCAGAGTTATAACGAACACCAGAGAGAGTCAGCAGATGACGGGCCCCGCTGCGGCGGTGGCACACGACGCACGGACGGGCAGCACTGCAGCAGCGGCCAGAGACACACATCGTCAGCAGCAGAAAAACAGCAGCAGCGGTAGCAGCAGCAAAGTAGTAGTACCACCAGCAAAACCATAGCAGCAGAAAAGGGGCGGCAGAAGAACAGCAGCAGGAAAGCGGCGGCAGAAGAATAGCAGCACAACAGCAGCAGCAGCAAAGTAACTGCATCAGCAGCGTGACTGCAGCAGAACAGCAGCAGGAGCAGCAGCAGCAGAAAAACACTAGCAGCAGCACTGTGGCTCCAGCGGCGTCGTCGCTGCTCCAGCACCCGCAGGAGCAGGGATACAGCAATAGCAGCAGCAGGGAATTAGGATCAGCGGCAGCAGCCGCGCATTACAGTCACCGCACCAACAAGCGGAAGAGCAGCTGCAGCAGCAGGAGAGCCGCGCTGCCAGAAAAAAGAGGAAGAAGAGGAACAGCAGAAGAACAGGAGGGCGGATCAGAACCTATTTTGTAACGATTCACGTCTCGAAGAAACTTTTTAAAAAATGTTCTTGCGTTGTTCCGCTTGTCCTCGTCTTCGTAGCTACCAGCTGTCGTGCTTCCCCCGAGAATGCACATCTTCTCCGTCTTTTTCTCCTTCTTCTTCTTCTTCTTCTCTCCGTCGTCCTCCTCCCCATCGTCGTTTTCTTCCTTCCATTCACTTTCTTCGGCTCCTCTCTTCTGCTTCGGACCTGCACTTCCCCTTCGTTTTCGGCCTGCTCTTTTTCCTCCCCGGGCTTGCTCCCTATCACTTGGTGCTGCTTCGAGAAGAGAAAAAACGCCCCCGCACGCAGACAGCTCCCTGCCCAGCAGGCGGTGACGCACCCGTGCGGGCCACGCGTCTTCTGCTGCTGCGGCGTGTGCTTCTCCGGCTTTTTGTTCCCCTCCTGTTCTTCTCTGAGGCAGCCCCTGCCACGCGCAGCTCCTGCTGCCCTTTCATCAAGAACTGCAGCAGTTCTGCAGGAGACTGCTGCTGCCGCTGCTTCTCGTGGCAAGACGCAACTACTACGCACCCGTTTTTAGCTGCACACAGCACGCTGGGGCCTGCTGTACTTCTTCTAGCTGCTGCTGCTACTGGTGTTGCTGCTTCTCGTAGCTGCCCCCGGCATGCTACTGCTCCTCTCCTTCTTCTTCTTCTTCTTCTTCTTCGTCTCAGGTACGCAGGACTGAACGGACCTTTGGGCAGCGCCGCCGGTCAGAGAGACATAGAAGCGCCTCCCCACCTCTTTGCATGCGTCTTCGCGCCAGAGCCGCTGAAGTGGCGTGTGTCTCTCACCATAAACATGCAAAAACCCGGGACTTACCTCTCTTTGCAAACTTCCTACAGAGACTCTTTAAAAGGGACGAAAAACTCCATGCAGTGTCCACACGCCTTATATACGTAGATATAAATCATTTCCCATACAAAGTTACTATTTCTGAGAACGCCTCTCTTGTTGTGCACGAATGCTAGACACTGCCACCCCCGACGCGCATCTCTCTCTTTATCTGTCTCTCAACATTTGCAGAGTGTAAAACTGAGGGCTGTCCCAGCTCCGCGCGACACACGCCAGGGCTGCCGCAGTTCCCGCTGCTTTCAGCAGCAGCAGCAGCGGCGGGAGAGAGGAATCGGAGAGGCCGGCAGCAACAGGGCGAGCAGCGTTCTCCTCTACGTCTCTCTCACACTGCTGCTGCTGTTGTACTCCCCTGTCGTCAGCGCGCCTGCTGATAACAGAAACTGCTTGAGAAGCGTCAACAGCATCGAAAATGCAACAGCGCCGTATAGTCGAGAACTAACGAGATGTCGACTGACGAACGTCAAAAGGCTGCGTTCCTCCGTCTCGCAGCCGTTGCTGCTGCGTGCGCTGATGCTGCTGTTGCTCTTGCATGCGCCGGTGGCGTTGCTTCGCCACATTCCTCCTGCTGCTGCTACACGTGTCTCCTGCGTTTCTCACTTGGCTCCTCTGCGTGTCTCCGCTGCTTCGGCACTTGTGGCATTGCTGCTGCGGCGTGTCTCCCGCGTCTTCCCCCGTGCTGCTGCTGCAGCGTGCCTCCCGCGTTCTCCCAGGCTGCTGCTGCTCAGGGCGCATGCCCGCAGTCTTCTTACTGGGCGGGGTTGCGGACTATAGAGCGCCGAGGAACGAGGACGACGCTGCAGCTGCTGTAGGAAATTAATTGCCTTTTGAAGGCCGCCGGTAGAAGAGTCGTCTCCGTCTGCAGCAGCCACAGCAGCAGCAGAGACCAGCAGCGCATGCATGCGCAGGCGTCTTTTCACTTGCAGGAGGCCACGTGTGCGGCAGAGCAGAATGCTGCCCCTGTGGCTGCGCGGGGTTTGTCAGGGAGTAGTTCACCAGCTGCACACGAGCGGCTGTTCAAATACATATTCACACATACACCAGCACATAATAGATATACGTGTACACACCAGCGTCTATATATATATATATATGTGCAGAGACGTCTATGAAACATCTACGTATACCTCCACACATATGTATAAATATACGTGTGTGTAAAGTGTCCTCTATATATAGGCCTATGTACACATGTATATATAGGTGTACATACAGGTACACATCTGCACAGATACCTCTATGTATATCCCAAACCTATATGGTGTGTCTCTCTCGATATGTCCATGTGTACGTCTATGTGTCTGCCTCTACGCGTCTCCCTCTCCATACGTATATACATATGTGTATGTGTGTGTGTGTCTCTCTCTCTCTATGTGTGTATATATATATATATACACGTCAATAAATGTTTCTCTCTTTCTGTACGTCTGTGTGTATATATTTATGTATATACACATACATATGCATGTGTGTATGCAAATTCTCTTCTTCTATATCTGCGTATATCTGTATTTGTATCTCGGTAAATATTTCTTTATACATGTACGTTTGTATGTATATATATATGTGTGTGTTTACCTTTGTCTTTCCCTATATGAAGAATGTCTATGTGTGTGTCTCTCCATAAATACATATGTATATATATACATACAGTATCCACGTCAATATACATGTCCCGCATATATATATGAGGCACATATACGCGTATGGAGGCGGAGGCATATAGAGCCAAGTACTCATGGGCATACCCTGGGAGACAAGCCACAGAGGCTTGAGATTTACATAGACGTATTTATGTAGACATGTACCTCTATATATATATATATATGTACAGGCGTATATAGAGAGAACACTGTGCACACATATATGTGCGTATATAAATTTGATAGACATTTCTATATACACGTCTCAAATATACACATATACGTATATATATGAATGCATGTAGAAATCGAATACACATGCTCACCGTGCTGTCTCATATATATATATGAATGTATGTACAAATAGAATATACAAGTGAGTAGACATGTACCATATACATATATATATTTATATACATGTAAATAGGGATGTCTCATATATATATATATACACAAGATACATGTGAATAGACATATCTTATATACACGTATGTGTATGCATATGTTTGAATGCATTTATGTATATATACATAGAATATATATGTTAAGAGACGTATCTCTTTCTGTCTCCGTTTCTGTCTTTGGGTCACCACATTCGGATAGATTTACATCATACAAATATGAAGATGTCTGCCAACTTCTAATAAGAGGAAGGAGAGGGCCTACCGCTGTCCCGCAGATATTTCTGTTTGCTGCAGTTCATGAATTACGAAGACAAGGCCGGTTCTGGCGACGGAAGAAGAGAGAAATGTCTAGAGAGATGTCACCACAGGACAAAGCTGCTTTTTAGTGTAGCGCTGAGAAGAAAAGTATACGTTGGCCACACGGAAGAAGAAGATCTAAAATAATTCGAAGAAAAACAGAAAAAGAGAGACAGCGACAGAGACGCAGGGAGAGACAAGAATAAAATACACCACCCAGATCTACACAGGGGACAGCACAGACAGAGAAAGATAGACAGCCTGACAGAAAAAGGGAGACAATAAAAACATCAGGAAAACATCTGTAGATGCCAACATATACATTGGGGTGAGTAGACAGATAAAAATAGACATAGATCGATACAGACACAAGGATGGGCCGAGAGACACTGAGACACACAGGTACAAGCGTGTAGACACGGATGTGTATATGTGAAGAGATAGGTATACACACACATAGAGATATATATATATATGATATACACATACGTAGATATATATATATTTTAATATACATATACAGATATATGCGTATATATACATATATATATATACACACGTGTAAGACGATGAGGAGTATATACGCTGCAGAGGTATCTGTCGTCGTTTACTGAAGACAAAGTGACGTACGGAGCTCCTCATCGCGTCGCTAATGCGGTGGATCTTCTGTGCCGCCTGTAGCAACAAAGACAGCAGCCGCAGCAGCAGCAGGCGCTGCAAAAGCGCGCCCGGCAGCAGTAGCGCGGCTGCAGCAACGACAACACCGCAGCCACCAGCAGTGTCACACAGACGCACACAGCAGCAGCACAGGAGGCAGCAATAGCAGCACATGAGGCAGGAGCTGCAGCAGCGTCAACAGCGGGAGCGCCCTATACATACTCTTTCTCTATATCTTTCGCTCAAAAACACGTGCAAGTATACATACACCTATATGTATCCGTGTGTATAAACAGGCATACACTTCTTCCTATGCATAGGTTCAAAGATGTGTATATGTCTCTACGTTATATATGTGTGTATATTCACAATAATGTACACACGTATGTA
Organism: Sarcocystis neurona; assembly: GCA_000727475.1. NCBI lineage: Eukaryota > Apicomplexa > Conoidasida > Eucoccidiorida > Sarcocystidae > Sarcocystis > Sarcocystis neurona. The sequence continues at coordinate 1,495,470 of KL647304.1, read as the reverse complement.
TATGCATGTGTATATGCATACGGACGTACCTTCATATATAAATATGTGCCCACGCATATGTCTACGTAGCAGAGTCAACACACCTATAGCCCCTGCGTCAACTCATATACGATTACGCATGTGCGCATACATGTATACACATGGACATAAATGTATTCGTGGATATATACATATATATATATGTATATACATGTACAAATCCCTATATTGATTTATCTGCCTATATGTGAATGCATTTACGTCAGTATGTCTGTGCGCGTATATGCACATTGGTGTCTGCCAGAGCCCGACCAGCTCTTCGGGGTCGCGCATGCCTCACGTGCGAAGCGTGCCTCTCCATAGCCAGGAGAAAAGCAACCGCCTCACACCAGAAGCCACGTGTGTTCTCTCGCAATTACCTGCAGAAGGTACTGGTTGTCGCGTTCACCTATTAAGGCAGGAGGCAGCGCATCACCAGCAGCGCATCAACAGAAACGGCCTACTCTCACGTCTTCCCAATGCTGCTACCCTGCTACGGCACTTGCCGTGCTGCTGCTGCTGCTGTTGCATCTGCTTCTCCTCCTGCCTCTTCCTCTTCTTTCTTCTTTCTCTTCTGTGAGTGCGGCGCTCGCAGGCACCAGTGCATTGCGAGCACGCTTGAGTCTACTGGTATGTGTATGTGTGTGTGTGGAGAATTTTGTCAAGGCGCTCACGCAAGCAAGTGAACTGCCTCCAGGAAGTGGTGCGGTCTGGCAGGAGAGGCAGTCGCGTGTCTGCATGCGCAGACCTCCTCCCGGCGTCTCAGAACATATGTCGTGTCGTGGAAAGCGCGGTACAAAGAGGAGCCGAGTGTCGTACTTGGGCGAAGAAAATGTACCCCGTGGACCCCGAGTTGTTCTACGTGGAAGCGCAGATGCTGAGATCATCCTCCTGTGCGTGAGCCACCTGTCTGTGTGTATGTTTACGTGTCTGTCTCTCTTTTAATGATCCGTTTCGTCGCGACGTGCGTTTTCCTTTTGTGTCCCGCTGTCTCTGTCTGTGTCTCGTCTCTGCGTCTGCCTCTGTCCGCGCCGCGCGGCGCGCTAGGCGACCGGTGCGGCTGCTTCGCGTCGGAACAAAAGGCCCCCTGTTCCCCCCCTACACCCGCCCCGCGTGTGTGCACACATGCAGTGAGAGACAGAGATGTTTGTCTGCGCACTTGCTGCTAAATGAGCGACCTTTTTCTCTGTAGAGAGACGTGGGCGCGGAGCGCCGGTTTCGCGGCTGCGTGACGCGTGACTTGAGAAGAGTGTCATGCGTGTGGAGGTGGAGGGAGACAGAGACAGCTGTACCTGCAGCGGAGACACGCGCTGCAGCAGCACGAGGGAACGGATACGAGAGCGAAGGCGAGAGGAGACACAGCGCCAAATAGCGCACGTAGAAGCCGAAGGCCGTCTCAAACTCCGGTGCCTTTTTGTCTCCCTGCAAAAACACACGCATGCGTTGCTGTCGCGCCGCTCTTAAGCAGCGCGTGAAACATGCACTAGCAGCGTGCAGCAGGTGTCTCCCCTCTCTGACAGAGAGAAAAGGAGTGAAAGAGAGCTAACGACGCACACGTCCACACAGACCCGCGGTGCGTCTGCGTGTGTGCGTGTGCGTGTGTGCGTGGGGGTGGGGAGTCGTGACTCTCGCCGCATGCACACTGGATCCCGCAGAGAAGACGCAGGCCAAAAAAGAGTCTCCCAGAGCAGCAAGTAGCCCTGCAGTGGTACGCTCACGCGGGGGCCTGCTGCCGTCGGCCCCTGTCGGAACCGTGTGGGGCGTGCAGCATGCGCGCTCGTGGTGCCGACGGCCAGATACTAGTACGGGGCGTCATGTCTGGGTGCACGCGGTGGTGCCGCACACTTTTATTTATCTAGGGACGCAGGGAGGGAGACGCACAGGTGATGGACAACGGCGTGGCAGCAGGCCGCACACAGAGGGAGACGGTGGTCTGGATGCTGCAGCTTATTTCTCCGCTGGTGAAGTGATTCACGGACGGCAGCAAACATGCGCCGGCAACAACGCGTGCGCACGCTTCTTACTCGAAGCAGCGCTTCACTGCTTCTCGGGGAAAAAGACAAGTAAAACGCCCACCCCCACATGTATCTCCCTTCCACAGAGGTATTCCGTTCTTCAATACAAGTGAATAAATACGTGTCACTACACACGTGTATACAGGGAGAGAACGAGAGAGAGAGATAAGCATACATATATATATATATATATATTTTTATATACATGTATGTGTATATATATTAATATGGGTATGTGTGTGCTCACAGAATTACATGATGCGTGCGTGCTTCCTGGATAACGTTTTCAGTGTCCCTGCTGGTCTACACTTGCATGCGTAGAGGAAGCAGCAGGGAACGTTTTCTCTCTGAATCTCTACTTCAGGAAGGGCCTACTGAAGTTCTCTTCTGCTTCTTTCTCTCGCCCTGACGGAAAAAAATCCATATTTGAAGAGACGGTGCTGCATGCATTTCTTTGCCTAACACAAAAGTGCACAGGGGGGGAAAAGTCGCCCTTTTCCTCAGAGCAAATGCGTGAACGGAACAAAGCGCAGGTGCGACGTCCCGTTTTCTATATATGCACCTCTTTACAGTGAACGTAGAGAAATACATATATGTAAGTGGGTGGGTTTGCACAAGAATACGTAAAAATCTCTGCATGCAAACTAGTGGCCGTCCTTAAAAGAGAACCACGCTTCACGCAGTCTCCTACCGTGGACCCACCCACTGCACGCAACCCTGCATGCGGCCTCTTAGCCTGGACCTGTCCAACGCATGCAGCCCTGCGTGCAGTCCCCTAGCGTAGACCTGCCCGCTGCACGCAGCCTGCATGGGACTCCTAGCCTGGACCTGTTCGTTGCATGAAGCTCCGCGTGCAGCCCCGTCGTTTGGACCCGCACTGCAAACAGCCTCTCCTCACCTGTGCCTGACCAGTGCAAGGAGCCCTGCACGCAGTCTCGAGCTGCCGCCTGACCCCGGCAGGCTCCCTCCTCGTCCTATGACTACTCCTGGCAACTTACCCACCGCAAGCACCTGCCGAATGCATGCGGCTAGCTGCATCCCTACGCTCCTCAAAACTTGTACAGCCCACTCCTGTCGCGCTACCGCGCTGCTGATTGTGGGGCCCGCAGCCTCCCTCTCCCCTAGCAACCGCGCCAGCGCAGCATGCAGCCTTCTACTGCTGCAGGCCGTCTATCCCGCTGCGGCGGGCCGGCGCGGTGTGCAGGTCCTCCGTAGCACCGCTCTGGTCACTGCATGCAGCACAACCTGCGTAGCCGGCACAGCAGCTACGGCTGCAGTAGCTTCTCTGTTTCGCAAGAGAAGCGACTCCCCTCCTTATAGGCATGCGTGCCGTCTCGTCTCTCTGTGATGACTGTGTCTCGAAGGCAACATGCTCTTGTCTCGTCTCTATCTCTCCGCTTTGCAGCAGCCCTCAGGTGCCGCGCCGCGGCGCGCGTCCCCCCTGACAAAAAAAAGGTGTCACCCACTTTCCTGCGACGGGACCTAATTCACGCGTCCTTTTTCTCTCTTATTCCCTCTACTCCTGCGTCCTGTGTAGCAATTTTACAGGCGGCCCCCCAGTGCAACTTCCCTCCCTGTTAATCAAGAGAAGTCAATAACCACCCTGGTGCGCAGCCACACGTCAAGGAGACGAGGAGAAAAAGAAGAACGGGGGAGGGCCTGCGCCCCAGGTGGTCAGAAGGAGACGCGCGCCGAGAAAACGTATGGAGAGGAAGTGTTACCCCACCAAGCGCTGTCTCCGACGGGATAGAAATCGTTCGAAAATGGCGCGGCGCGCGACGAGGCCTCCGTCTCCTTCCTCGTCCGAAGAAGAGGAGCTGCTGCTCTCCTCTGGCGACGACGGCAGCTCTGCGCAACGTGCACCGACGACCGCACGCAGGCGAACAAATGGTGCGCCGCGAGGGGGTATACACAGCGCATGCATGCAAGGAGGCGCGCGCGTCGCCCATACAAACAGCAGCCTCTGCATATGCAACGGCGCGACGGAAAGGGGAGGAGGGAACAGTTGCGGGCAAGGCGTCTCGAACGCGTGATGAAGAAAACTAGACGCCCGCGCAGAGGCCGGCGCCAAGTTCTCCGCAGGAGCGAGGGAGCAGAGGCCGCGCATGCAGCCGCCCTATTCCCTCGCCCAGGGCTGTCGTTCTTCGCACGTGTCTAGGAAAGGAAAGGGAGATGTACGAGCGGGAGACGGCTGTCACGCAAAGAGCTGTGGACACGTGCAGAGTGCGCAAGCATACATCCTCGAGTCTTCTCCACCTTTTACACGCCAACAGCGGAGTACGCACGTCCACCAGCTGTATACATAAACAGGCCGCATGGGGGTAAAATCTTCCCTTCGCAGGTGTAGAGTCACACGCACAGAATTGCCCTCCGCATACGCGTTCCTCAGGAACTTCATCGAAGCAACTTCTCCTGCGGAAGGGCTGCACGTGGGACACGCACATACGTGTCCGTCTCTGTACACTGGCTTGCTCATATACACACATGTGCACATATGTAATATACGTGTGTGCGCACGGAGACATAGCGGCCCTGCTCATACTTCTACTTTATATCAGAGAGACAGAGGAAGAAGACACAGAGAGCTACACTACACATAAAGAGAAACAGAGACAGACGTATATACATATATATATACATATATATATATATATATATATATATATATATGTGTATGT
>KL647304.1:1312238-1489518 GCA_000727475.1 Sarcocystis neurona | reverse complement strand
GAGGGAGGGAGGGAGACACGGAGAGAGAGGGAGACAGAGAGACATAGAGAAACAGGGAGAGACAGAGAGACAGGGTGAGACAGGGAGACACAGAGACACAGAGGGAGACAGAGACGCAGAGAGAGAGTCACGGTGAGACAGGGAGACACGGAGAGGCACGGTGAAACAGGGAGACAGAGAGGGAGACAGAGAGACACAGAGAGAGACAGAGAGACACAGAGAGACGGAGGGATACAGAAAGAGAGACAGAGAGAGTCACGGTGAGACAGGGAGACAGAGAGGGGGACAGAGAGACACAGTGAGAGAGAGACACAGAGGGGCACGGTGACACAGGGAGACACGGAGGGAGAGAGGGAGACAAGGAGAGATAGGGAGACAGAGAGATAGGGAGACAGAGAGACAGGGTGAGACAGGGAGACACAGAGGGAGACAGAGAGACACACAGAGACAGAGACGGAGAGACAAAGAGAAACAGAGAGATGCAGAGAGAGACAAAGAGAGAGTCACGGTGAGACAGGGAGACACGGAGAGAGGGAGAGATACAGAGAGATAGAGAGAGAGAGACGGACAGATACAGAGAGACACGGTGAGGCAGGGAGACAGAGAGAGAAAGAGAGACAGAGATACACAGAGAGAGAGAGAGACAGAGAGACACAGAGAGACGGAGAGATACAGAGAGAGAACAAAAGAGAAACACACACGAGTATGTTCTGTTTTTGTTTGTGGCTGATAGGAAAATGAAGGAAAAGTGAACTTTTCTACCCGTGCCACAGAGGGAAATATACAGCGCCAGACCCTGCTCCTCCCACATCCCTCCGTCTACACACTTACACACGAAGGCATGCATATCTCTCCCCCGCGTGCACGCCTATAGACGGACTCATACATATCCACAAATATCTACGTAGACAAAGGCTTACGTATACCTTCCTGTCTCTCTTCCTGAACGTACCTACGTTGTATACATACATATACATACATACATATATATACATTCGTGTTTACGCATCATTGATACGTGTACATCCATATATATACATATCCATATATACACACAGATATGTACACATTCATATATGCACTTACATATATGTGCATACATACATACACACACATATATACACATACATATACACACACACATACACGTACATCCATATATATATATATATATATATACCTGTACACGTACGCACATACATATTTACAGATACTTATATGCATATATATTTACATACATACGTGTAGACATGCATACACAGAGGCATACATATATACATATATATATATATATGTTCCTTTGTGTTTCTCTGTGTGTGTATATATGTCAAGGTACGTTTCTCTCTGTACGTAGGTGATTCTCTCTCTCTGTTCGTTTCTGGGTGAAGTAGCCTACTCGTCCTCTGCCAAATTCTCTGCCGTCGGCCACAAGGCAGATATGCCGTCGTTACACATCAACTGAGCAGACGTCTGCAAGTGAACGTGCGGCGCTCACCCGAGCGGGAGAGCGTTGCCTCTAGTCTTCAAAGAAAAAGAGACTTCCGCACAGACGTACACAGGGAGACGGCAACAGGAAGAGCGCTGTGCGTATACATACAAGTACATACATATAAATGCACATACACAGACGTGTATCTACAGATGTGTGTACCCACGCAGAGGGAGAGAGGAAGAAACAGAGAGAGAAGGAGAGAGACACCAGAATGCGACAGCTGGCAGCAGGAAGTGCGCTGCGTATCTACATCCATATATATATATTCACGTATACAGATGTGGATCTACACACATGTATGTATATATCTGTATACAGATGTGTACCTATACACACATGTATATATATATGTATATGGGCGAGAGTGAGAGAAGTAGCACGGGCGAGCTGGCAGCTGGGGACAGCACGTCTCCGAAAAAGTAGGAAGCTCGCCTATTAACAGTACATGCGTGTTGCTCTACCTACTGACCAGGACCGCGTGCAGCGCTTGAAGACGAGCCCTCTATCCTCTCCTCTGCTGTTTCTTCTTTTTCTCCGTGTATTCCACAGAAATCCGCAAAATTGCTCGTATTTACATCTCCTCGCATTTCTCTTATGTGTACTCGTCAACACGTAGAAAAACACACACATACATACGCGTCGGTGTGTGCGCACACATATATATATTTATATAGAGAGAGAGACGCTATGTATGTATATATATATGTGTCGATAAGTGTTTCTTTTTATCTACGTATGTCCACACGGCTATGCACCTCCGTCAACAGCCAAATGTATGGACATCTTCGCAGGCGTAGTGGAGGGGACGTCGTCATTCAAAGGTATGTGTGGGTAGACGTACCTACACGTCCGCACACGTATATATATATACACGCAGATATGTATATGTTCACGTATTTTGCTATGTAGACATGTACGTAGGGGTATGCATCTGTGTAGACATCAAAGCTTACTCGCAGTTTTGCACGCGTATTGCGGAGCACGTATACATACATGTATATGTATATATTTGTGGATAGATGCATACATATATATATGCATGCGTAGGGGAGCGGATATGCTTGTCGAGCTGCCGACCTGCGCTCTTGAAGTTGCCGTGGGCAAGCGGCGAGGAGGTCCATGCGGCCGACTCTGCCCTCCGCCTCTCGCTGCAGTCAACACAAAACGCAGGCACGTACAACACGTGCTCCACGCCAGCATCCGTCTCACGCGTCTGAGTATATCTGCACGGGGTACATGCACATGTATTTTCTTGCCTCTAATCATATACACATACATCTATAGACGTATACGCAGGTATATACATACATATATGTACGTGTGCGCAGGAATATACACACACATATATATATACACACGTGTAGACAAGAACATACATATGTATATATATATGTATATGCACGTCTAGGCAGAAACACAGGTGTGAACAACTCTCAGGTAAGTATCTGCAGACGCACATGCGTCCTTACGGGCAAACACCTGGCACATATGTGACAGAAACAGAGACAGACAATACTGCTGATCACACATATAAATACGTATATATAGATACTACTGTTGAACATATATATGTATGTATAGTGCTCTCTCTATATGTCTCAGCAGGCAAGACTGGTTGCGTGCACATCTTGAGACACGCACATATACATAATGAGAGAGACAGAGGGGAAGAGAGAAACAGACGGAGAGAGACACACACATATTCATACACATACATACATACATATATACATATATACATACATATATACATACATATATACATACATATATACATACATACATATATATATACATACATATATACATACATATATATAGAGAGAGAGACAAAGAGATAGATACAGAGGAAGAGAGAGACACACAGACACACATGTTCAGGCACATGCATACATATATACATACATACATACATATATACATATATACATACATACATACATAACATACATATATATATATACATATGTATACATTGAGACAAAGACAGAGAGACAGAGGAACAGACACACAGACACTCGCACACATATTCAGACGCACACATACACACACGCACACACATGTGTATGTGTATATATATACGTATACAGCTAAAGACATACACACATATATATATATATATTTATATTGACACCTGCAGAACCGCTTTGATGTCTGCTGTTGTGTCGATGCGTAGGCAGCTGGGGAGGAAGGATTTCTTGTTGAAAAGAAGTCCTTCACGCATCCAGCCGTGGTTGAACTGCTAGAGTGTACTGGTATATACAGCCACATATGCACACGTAATGCGCAAGAGCTCTCGCAGAGGAAGAGACATACAGAAAGGAAGGAAATGCTTTAGAGAGCACGGACATATATGTATATATATGTACGTACGTGTACACATAGATATATATATATATATCTGGAGAACTGCAGAAGCCGAAGGCGTTCAACTTCCCTGGAGGCATGCACTGACGAATGCAGCTAGCTGCTGCCTGCGAGAAGAAGACTGGAACGTCTCTGTGCAAATACATATATGTATATATACACTTCTGTATGAACCTGCCGATCCCTGCAAGCACGTGGCTGCTATGCGTGGAGCGATACGGTCGTAACTTCACGGAGAAAATGGACTTCTACACAGGAATAGTGTCGCAGAAAACACAGGGACCGGGAGAAAGAGACAGAGAGCCATACAAACAGACATGGACAAAGGGGGAGAGAGAGAGACAATAAAAGATGCATGCGGAAATGTGTATAAATACACATACATATATGTGGATATAATTGAGTACACACAACAAGCTTTATCAAGTCTTCACATACCTGCGCGTATTATATATATGGATATACTATCGTAGAGACACCGGGATGTGGGTATGTGGATATACATGTGGATAATGTATATACATATATGGGGATATAATATAGACAGCGGTGGGGGTATTTGTATATACATGCGAATATATATATGTAGGATATGATACAATATAGAAAGCGGAAATGGAAGCGTGTATGTATATATATATGTGTGTCCATACGGATGTATCAGGCGCTTCGCACTTTGCTGTCAACTCACGGCCACGTCATATGTACAAACCTCCCCACACACCGGTGATTCTCCAAGTGTTCTGCTATTCAACTATATATATATACACATGAAGCTCACCTCTCTCTAGAGGCACGCATTTACATATACAGAGAGTGTATCGCTATTCACGTGTACATATATATATATATACGTGTATCGTTTTGTTGAGTCTCCTATGCGGAGACGCGCACTGCGCTTTCTCAGCGTATGCATATATTTATATATATATATATTTGAATATATGCATACACTGTACGTGTGTGTGTAGGCGCAGCTCAACATACGTAGAAGTTTACAAGTGAATACATATACGTGTCTTACTTTTCCCACGTGAATAGAAACAAATACATACACATATAGATAGGTGCAGATATGTAGTCTTATTTGCTTGGAAGTCTGTATAGGCGCCCCTATCCATAGAAATATATATTTGTGTACCTGTGTATACATGGCGTACCCACGTACAACTCTGCACCCATATATACATCTCTATGTTTCTTGCCTGTATCTCCTTCTATATCTACAGACACGTACAGGCACAGGGCGTTACACAGATGAATATACACATGTATATATACATATATAGAGAGAGAGGTATCCGCATGCATGCAGGTGTTGGTAGCTGGGGAGAGGATGATGGGAGAGACAGACGACAGCAGGTGTGTGCACGGGGAGGCGTCGGTACCTGCAGCAGCAGCCGGGCTTTCACTGTCCTCGGAGGAGGAGGAGGAAGAGGAAGAGGCGTCTTCTTCTTCTTCGTCCATCCGGCTCTGCAGCCGTCGATTTCTCTTCCGCGCCGCAGCGCTGTGGCGCCTGACGTAGTGGGCGAACGCTTTTAGTCGTTCTTTGCGCTGCTGCAGCTGCAGCCCCGCAGACGGCGGCTTGTGTGCCTCTTCTTCTTTTTCCTCCGCTGCTGCTGCGGTTGCCTCACTGCTCCTCCTGCTGCCGCTGCTGTTCGCCTGCTGCTGCTCCTCCCTTCCCGTCTCTCTGCTTTCTTCTTCGCGCTGCCGCTGCTGCTGCCGCCGCTCTGTTGCCACCACCTCCTCCTCCCCCTCCTCTGCTGCTGCTGCGTTGGCCTGGTCTTCCGCTGCCTGCTGCAGCTGTCGCTGCGGCCTCTGTCTTCCCTCGCTGCTGCTGCCGCGCCTGCTGCTTCTGCTGCTGCTGCTGCTCAAAAACGCGCCGGCGCTGCGCCGCGTCTTCTTCCCACAATCTCCCGGCACCGTATCAGGCGCTTCCTCCTTCGCTTTCTTTGCGTCTGCCTTCCCTCCTGCTGGTTCCCTGTCTTCCCGTCTCTCTCCTCCCCCGCTGTCTCTTTATCTTTCCTCCCCTGCAGCTGCTGCTTCCCCTCCTCTTGCAAGTGCTCCTGCTGCTCGTTCTCCTGCCCACGCTGCTTCCTCTCCTTCTGCTGCATCTCCTGCTGCTGACCCTCCTGCTGCTGGTTCATCTCCTTCTGCTGCTTCCTCTCCTGTCGTTTCTCCTGCCGATGCTTCTTCTCCGGCTGCGAGTTCTCCTGCTGCCACTGTTTCTGCTCGTTCTTCCGTTGATGCTGTTGCTGGCTCTTCTGCTGCTTCGCGTCTCTCGTCCCCCGCTTTTCTTGCTCTTGCTGAAAGGCTTCGCGCCTAAGTCGTCGTAGGTGATCTTCAGACACTGCCGTGGGCTGCTGCTGCTCCTCTGCATGCTGCTGACTCTTCTCCGGTCGCTCTCTCTGCTGGTGCTGCTGCCCTGGTCTTTGTTGCTGCTCCTGCTGCTCTTGCAGCCGCTCTATTTGCTGACGCTTCTGCTCGCGAGGCGTCAGCAGTTTCTCCGCCTCGCGTCTCCCCAGTGTCTGCTGCTGCTGTTGTTGCTGCTGTTGCTGCTGTTGCAGCTGCTGCTCTTGCAACTGCTGCTGCTGCTGTAGGTCCTCCAGGAAGACAGGAACTCTTCTCGGTATTTTCGTTAAAGGCAGTCGCTGCGTGGTATCTCTGTCCCCTCTCTGCGTCTTCTTCGTCGATTCTTTTTTTGCTGCTGCTGCTGCTCCCGTCTCTTCCTCTGCTGCTCTCCCGTCTCCCCACCTTTCTGACTCTGCGCCTCTTATTTTCCCTGTTGGCGCTGTCACCGCTCCTGCTGCTGCTTCCCTCCCTGTCCCTGCTGCTGCGGCCCCACTGTCTCGTTTTCCGCAGTCGCTGCCTGATGCGGCTCTGCCCGTTCCTCTCCTATCCGCTGTCCCCGCCGCTCTTGAAGCCACTTTCTCTCCCACCCTTGCTCTTCCGTTCCTCCCTGCCGCTGCTGCTGCTCCTTTCTCCCCAGTCCTTGCTCTTCCATTCCTTGCTGCTGTGGCTGCTTTTTCTCCTTTCTTAGTTGCTCTTCCCTTCCGCGCTGCTGCTGCAGGACCTCCCTCCCCCTCTCCTCCTGCTGCTCTCTCTTCCACTTCCCATCTTGCAACGCCGCCTGCCGCAGCCTCGGCTGCTGCTGTTGCCCGCCCACCCACGCACGCTGCTGCTGCTCTCTCTGCACCTTCTTCTACTCGTGCGCCTGCTAGCGCCGCTGTCGGGACAGTTCGTCTGCCGGTCGCCCACGCAGCTGCAGCAGCTTCTTCTCTCCATTCCTCTGTCTCGCTAGAAGCAGCTGCTGCCAGCACGTCTACATGCTTGGATTTACTGCTGTTGCTGCTGCTTTCTCCTCTCCCGCTGCTGCTCTGCCCCTCCGTCCGCAGACGGCGTTTTCCCCCCGGCTTCCTCTGCCGTCTTCTGGTCGTCTCTGTGTTCGTCCACGTCTTCCCTTTCTCTCTCCCCTGCTTCGCCTTCAACTTCTCCTCGCTTTTTTTTACTACTTTCTTATGCTTCCCTTCTATTTCTTCTTTTTTGCTCTCCTCCTCTTTTCCTTCTTTTTCTTCAGTTGCCTCTTCTGCTCTGCGTTTTTTGCGTTGACTTGGCGTGTCGTCTCCAGGAGCCGTTCTGTCCTCCTCGGCCGTCGTTGCCGGTGCTCTCGCTCGCGGACTTCTTCGGCCGTTTTTTTCCTTTTTCTTTGCCGCATGTCTTCCTCCGCTGGCACTTATCTCCCTTCCTCGCGAACACCATCTGTTTTCCTTTTCATCTCCTTCGTAGACTTCCTGCGCTTCTTCTTCTTCTTCTTCTTCGTGTTGCTCTCTTTCTGCTGCTCCCCTCCTTCCCTCACTTTCCCGAACATGCTTGAAGAAGTCGTCTGTTGGTGCTGCTGTTGCTGCAGCGTCGACTTCTCCGCGACGGTGCTGCTGTAGCCGCAGCTGCACGCCCGCAGCACCGGCAGTAACAGAAGAAACGGGCCCCTCTTTTGGTGTCGCTGCAGCAGGCACCGCCGTTGTCATGGGCCGGCTCCACGGAGCTGCTGATGCTGCTGCCTCCTTCCCGGCTGCTGATGCTGCTGCCTCCTTCCCGGCTGCTGCTGCTCCTGCAACACGCGCTCTTGCAGCTCTTGCTGCTGGTGTCGCTGTCCTCGGAGTTCTCTCTCTTCCTCTCGGTTCGTCTCCCTCTTTCTCTGCTGCTGCTGCTGCTCCATCGGTGTCTTCTTCTGCTGCGGCCATTCTCCTTCCGCCGCTTGCTGCTGGATCTTTCCCCACTGCTGCTGTCGCTGCTGCTGCCTCTTCCTCTTCTTCCTCCTCGTCACCTTCGACAAACACAGTAGTCTTCGCTGCTGCTGCTGTTGCGGCTCCGCCGGCAAAGACGTGTCCGGGGCGTGCAGCTGCTGCGACTGTGAACGTTGCTGCTACTTCCTCTCCTTCTTCTCCTTCTTCGACCCCCGCTTCCCCTCGTCCTTTGCCTCTCCTTTTTACTACGAAGACTTCTTCTTCTTCTTCAGTTTCTGCTTTCGAAGAGGGCAGCTCTGCCAGGGTGCTCTCCTCCCTCGTTCTCTTGACAGCTGACGCCACTGCTGCTAGGGAAAAAGTTATTGCCGTCTTCTCTGCAGCAGCAGCCCGTTCCTCTTCCGCTGCTGCTCCTGCTGCTTGTCCTTTCCCTGCCGCTTCCCCTTCGTTCAAACTTGTTTCCGCCGCTGGAGCGTCTCCTTCTTCTGCTGTCGCATGTTCTTCTGCTGCAGTTGCCGCGTCCCTTGTCGCTGTTCCTCGTGCATCTGGTGTCTCCGTCTTCCTTTGTTTTTCTCTATCTGCAGAATTTTCTACCCCGGCTGCTGCTTCGCACGCTGCGTGTTCCTCTCGCGTCTCCTCGAACTGCGCTGCTGCTACAGCTTGTGCTTCGTCGGCTGCTGTTTCTGCTTCTGCTACGCCTGCTCTTGGGGCTGCTGCTGCTGCTCCTGCTGCCTCCTCTGCTGATGCAACAAACCCTCCTTTTTTTTTCGCTCCTCTTGCTGCGAGGAGCCCCTCCTCCCCTCCCTCAGCTGCAGCTCGTCCTTCTGCCACTGCGAATCCTACGACTTCCTCTGCTGCCTCTGCCACTGCGCCGTGTGCAAGTGTCGCTGCTGGTGCTGCTCCTGCCGTAGCTTCTGCGTCTCCTGGCTCTGGTGCTGCTGTTGTCACTGCTGGCGCGGCGACTTCATCGGCGAACAAAAACTCACTTTCTCCCTCTTCCCCATCCCCTGCTGCAGCATTCTCCTCTATCTTCATATCTGCAGCCGTGGAGCCACTTCTTTCCAATACTTCTTCCTCATTTGCTGCTGCTGCTACTTCTCCCGCCACCAGCCCGCCTTCTCTTCCTGCCGTTCCGGCTGCTGCTGCAGCAATCTCTGCCTGCCCCTGTGCTGTTCCGGGCTCTCCTGCTGTTTCTCCTGTTCCTGCTCCAGCAGCTTCTCCCTCTTCTTCCCCCGCTGCTGCTGCTTCTTCTGTTGCACGTATTTCCTCCAAAGCTGTTGCTGGTTCTGCGGCTTCAAATTGGGCAGCTGCTGCCGCTGCTGCTGCGTCTCTTTCTCCTGCTTCGCACTCTTCTTCTGTCCGAGGTATTCCTCGCAAAGTGCCGCCCCCTCCTTGTCCTCGTGCCATCTCTGCTGCTTTGCTCCCTGCTACATGTTTTGCTGCTGCTGCTTCCGTCGCTTCCCAACCTGCTGTCTCTTCTTCCTCGCGCCCTCTGCAAGCAGGACCTTCTCCTTCGATCTCTTCGGCGTGTTCTCCTTCTCTCGCGGCTCCCGCCTTTCTTGAAACCTCTTCCCCAACATTTTCCTCTTCTTCTTTTCCCATGTTTGTGGCCGCCGTTGCCACGGCTTTGCTTGCTGCTGCAAGTCTGTCTTCTTGTGAAACTCCTGCAGCCTCACTAGCTTCTTCTTCATCCTGCTCGACGCTCCATCCTGTTGCCGTTGCCTGCGCTCCCGCTGCTACGCTTCTTTCCGGCGCCTTTACTGTTGCCTCTTCCTTTTCCCCGTCATCTTCTCTTTCTTCCACGTCCTCGCGCCGTCTCGCTGCTACTGTCGCTTCTTCAGCAAAGAAAATTCTCCCCATTTGCCTTGCCGACGGCACTGACGCTTTGTCTGAGCGTGGGCGTCCTGCTGCTTCTGCCTCTGCTGGACCTCCCATTGCTGTTACAGCAACTTCTTCTTCTTCGTCTACTGCGGCGGCTGTCTCCTGTAGTGAGGTGAGTCCCGTAGCCCTCACACCGGCGCCCTCTTCCTCGGCTGTTCCTCCAGCAGGAGCTGGACGCAGCAGCGTTGCTGCTGCGCTTCGACGTGCTTCTCTCTGTTGGTCTTCTGGGAGTATCTCCCCTGCGGCGTCCGCTTCTCCCTTCGCAGCGGGTTCTTCTTCTCCTTCTCTCTCGTTTGCTGCTGCTGCTGCCGCTGATGCTCGCCTCTCTACAAATTCTCCGCTTCCGGCTCTTCTCCGCTCTGCAGCGGCGAACTTATCAAGAAATCCCCTCTGCTGCTGCAGCACCACCTCGCCGCTCCTGTCCGTCCTCTGGCGCAGCCGCTCCTGCAGGTGTATCCTGACTTCCCCCGTGGACAAAGCACGTGCTGCTGCAGAAAAACGGCATAAGAGGAAGGAGAAGAAAACGAAGAGGAAATAGAAGGACTTGCACCAGAAACGGCGGCAGCAGCAGGAGAGAGAACAACAACGCAGTCGGCAGCAGCACGGAGAGCGAAAGCAGCAGGAGCAACACCAACAGCAGAAGCAGCCGCAAGAGAAGAAGAGGCAGCAGCAGTAGGTGCCGGCGATGCAGCAGCAGCGGAAGAAATTGTACCCGCAGGAACAAGACAACCGCCAGCATGGAGAGCTGCAGCAGAACGCTCCGCAGAGGTGGGAGGCTCGCCAAAAGGAGGAGGGAAGAAGAAGCAGCAGCAGCAGAGGTGGAGGAGGGAGAGCGTGCAACACAGGATAAAGCGGAGCAGCACAGCGCGTAGATGCAGAAGAAGATAAGGAATAAGAGGGGAAGGAAGATAACACAGCAGTGTGGCGCGAAGAAGAAGCAGCAGCAGCGGAGAGAGAACCGGGCGCGCTTTCAAAGACAGGGAGACCATCCGACACGGACAACGGAGCAGCAGCAGCAGCCCTAGCAGAAAAAGAGGAACAAGAAGCGGCAGCGTTTCTCGTGAACCGGGAAACAGCAGCAGTCCCAGGCGGCAACGCGGGAAAGGAAACCGCACAAGCGGGACACGAGGAAAGTCGAGAAGGGACACAGGGAACTTCAGAGTGTACAGCAAGTGCAGCGGCCTCTTCTTCCTTTTTACCTTCGCGTGTGCCTGCATCCTCTTCTGAGCTCTGCAGTGGCCTGACCAAGCGCCGCCGCCGTCGTCGAGGTTGCTGCTGCCTCTTCTTCATCCAGCGAAGCGTATGCAGTCCTAAACACTTCTCCTCTGTCGTCTCCCTCTGCTCCTGCTGCTGCTTCTGCGGCGGCGTCTCCTTCGGCCGCAGCAGTGTCCCCTGTTTCTTCCGGCCAAGCTGCTGCTGCTCTCTAACCTGCTGCTGAGGTCCGCGCGCCTGCTGCTTCTCCTGTTCTCGCTGCTGGCCCTGTAAGCAAGAAGATCCCCGCTGCTGCTGCCGCTCTCTCCACCGGCGCTGCACCTCGGCGTTTCCCCGCTGATGCTTCTGCTGCCCCTCCTTCGGCCTCTGCTGAGGCTGCCGCTGCCTCTCCTTCGGTAACAGCAGAAGCTGCTGCTCTTTCTCCTGGTGCTGCTTCTTTCCGTACTTCAGTTGCTTCTTCTGCTTCTGTTTCTGCTGCAGCTCTGGGCACCGCTTTTCATGTGGCTGCTGGGGCTGCTTCCGGTGCTGCCTCTCCTCTTCCTCCCCCTCTTCCCGCTGCCGCCGTCGCTTGCGCTCCCGCTGGTGCTGCTTCGTCCTTCTCCTCCTCCTCCCCCGGGGCTGCTGCTGCTGCACGGCCCTCCCCTGAAGCTGCCGTCCAAGTCCTCGGGAGCTGCTGCCTCCTTTCGAATCTTCTGACGCAACAAACGGAGAAGAAGGAGAGGAGGATGAAGAAGAGGAAGAAGGAGAAGGTGAGAGAGGGGAAGAAGACGGAGACGAAGAAGAAGAAGATGAAGAGGAGGAAGACGAGGAATACGACGAAGAAGACGGAGAAGAAGAAGAAGAGCTAGTAGGCGAGCTCGTGCGCGGCTCACCGGCAGGAAGGGACGGCCGCGATACCTCTGCATGTGTTGTAACTTTGACAACATCAGCGGCAGAATCTGCATCAGCAGCAGCAGAAACTGCGAGAGTAGCAGTGGCAGCAGCAGTCTTCGCTGCTGCGGCTGCTCCAGCTGCTCCAGCAACAGCAGTTGCAGGAATATCCATACCTGCAGAGGCAGAAGTACGAGCTGTTGCAGCGCTGCGACGTGCGCTGGCAACAACACCAGCGGGACCAGCAGAATCCCTACCAGCAGGAGCAGCCTGTTCAGCGGAATCTTCCCCAGCGTCAGGAATTCTCACAGCAGCAACATGAGCTCTCACAGCAGCGCCTGAAGCAGAATCTGTCACAACCGCAGCAGCAGTTCTCACAGCAGTGTCGGTGCCAGCAATGGCGGCAGCAGCAGGACGTCTCCCTGCAGCAGCAGCAGCAGGACTTGTACCTGCAACAGCAACAGGGGAGAGAACGCGTTGTGAAGAGGAGGGAAAGAAGCTTCTTTGGCCCGCCAAGCTGTTCCCAGACGCAGTCCCAGCAGAGGCAGCCGCGTGGAAAGGCGTATTTTGTGAGACGGTGTCTACGCATAGCTTCTCGTCAGGACACGTAGTCGCAGCAGCAGTATCAGCGCACGACGACGCTGGTAATGCGTCCCCAGTGCCAGCAGCAGCATCCAAAGGCGTGGCCTGCTCTTTCTCTGCAACGAAGAGACAAAGAGGAGGAGGAAAAGAAGAAGCAACAACAGTAGCAGCAGTGGCGGCACGAAGAGCTGAGCCGCAGAAGGACGAAAGTTATGACAAAACAGAGAGAGAACACTCCAACTGCTTCACAAACGCTTTTTCCCCACACAGCGAAGCTGGCCTCCAGCAGAGCTGTGTCCTCGAAGAGGATGTTTGTCTTCCTAAGGCACAGAAGAAGAAAGGCTGCTCGCGTGGAAGAAGCTAGTGTTTTCCTCCGTAGAGAGGCATTTGCCCAGATATTCAAAGCCCAGGGTTCTACAGAGGTACGGTGGTTGTGCGTAGATGTATTTGCATGTACAGATATACCTATGTAGATATATAGGTATAAACGCACACGTACATATATGTAGGTATACGTGTGTGTAGATATAAGGGCCAGAACTTGTGGTTACTGCAGGGCACGAAGTTCGCTTGTGTAAGAAGGCAGGGGCTTGACACAGGTAATGTGGCCGTCAAGGACATCTGCTTTTGTAGCGACCCTGTTTCTCTATAGAATACAGAAAATGGACCCGCGGGGGTCCTCGTGTTTCCCACGTCGGAAACAAGGCTGCCGCTGACTTTCTTTATATCGCCGCCAGAAGCGCTATAGAGCTTTCTCTACCTGCAGCTCTGTGTGAGGCCATGCTGCGAACAGGGAAGTCGCAGAGCGTCTGGCGACGGCGCCGCTGCTGCTGCTCCCTCGCCGGTAAAGAAGACGCCGAGCCACTGCTGCTGTCTCTTGTCATTCTCTCTGACGACTTCTTGCAACGCAGCTGCTGTCTTTCAAGTCGAAGCGAATTGCTGTCGTTCTTTCGCTATATTTTTCCCGCTGCTGCAGGGACGCAGCCTGCGTGCTGCGCTCTTTCGAAGAATTCCCGCAACTTGCTCTGGTTTACCCCTAAGGGGATCTGGGAACATATCCCTGAGACAACAACTTTTACCGTCTCTTCCTTGGCATTTGAGGCGCATGCGCAGGGCCTGAGTGGGGCGTGAAATGAGGCTGCAGTAGCTGCTGCTTCCTCCTTATCAGGCTTCCGAGCATGCGTTCCACCTGTCGCTGGCAGAATAACCTGCTGCTCTTCCCGTCGCCCTCAAACCCAAGGACTTCTTCTTTGTGGGCGTCCCGGAGTCAGCAGGTGTGCTGTCCGGCTATGACGCGTAATATACTGTGAGAGAAGTGTGCTCGAAGAAGACTTTCTTCTTTATAAGGCAGAGAAAGAAAGGCTGCTCAAAGGTGAGTCTTTGCCTCCACTGCTCCTCTTAGCCGAGGCTGCGGCAAAAATGACGCAAAGAGGACGCGGCCTCTGCTGCGTCCCAGCCAAGCGGCCTTGTTATACAATGCTGCTGCAGCTCGCCACGGCTACCTCAGACAATGAAACAAATCTACACAAAGAGATACCCACGGATGTGTGTATCGGCTACACGCGTACACGCATGCCTATGTACGCTCGTATACACCAGAAAAAACATGCGTACGTACATACATACGAAGGTATATGTGCAAATACCTGTACGTATACGGTGTGTACATACATACGTCCACACACACGTATTTTTTTAACGCGCGTGCATATATGCATACACGCGAAGATAAACATGCAGACGAATACGTACACGGACATTTATATTTGTACTTTTTCGTGTGTGTGTGTGTGTGTGTATATATACGTGTGCGTAGAGAGAGAAAGAAACACCGTTTCACAGAAGCACCGCTATCTATTCACAAATACACACAGATACACAGAGAAAGAGAGTGGGAAGTCTATTTACACAGCCAGGTGGGGAAAGACGTTGGTCGCTGGAGGCATTTCTCACGTGCACTGGGCCCCCCTCTGCCCTGCAGCGTGCCTGCAGCTGCCGCGAAGATTACCTGCGTGGAAAAAGTGCTGCTCCACATGTCAAAGCCCTCTGGTTCCACTAGAGAGGTACAAATTGGTACTACACCTGCCTGTATATTTATGCATAAATACTCGTGTCCGGCTCGGAAGGACGCATGCACCTAGATACCCTGATCAACTGTGTCCATGCATTTATCGATACACCCACCCAGGTACACCGCTCTAGTATAACACACACACACGTGTCCTAGCCGGGCGCTGACTTCGTCGCAGACTTCGTCTTCCTGATGCAGCAGCAGCCGGCTCGTCAGCAGCTTTGTTCATCTCGAGCGACGCAAGGTGTCCTGCAGTACGTACTTCTCCTCCGCATGAGTTGTCAGATCCTCCCAGGACGTGAGGATAGGAAGCTACACGCAGCTATAGGAAAAACTGCCCCGCTACAAAGAGATGCAGCAGTGTTTTCCTCCTGCGAATGCTGCGTCAGGACAGGCACGTGCAGCGGTACAAGCGGCTGCTCGTGTCGCGTCGGTCACGACGTATGCAGAGATTCGTGCACGCAATCGCGAACACTTCACCAGCACGCGTCTACGTACGTGCGGGCACAAGTCTCCGCAAAAAGCAAGGATGGATCCAACCACACCCGCGCATGTCTCTTCATTTTCCCGGATGGCCTACGCTTATTTACCTCTACACTCGTTGACTCAGTATCTGTCCACAAGGCATGCATGCAAAATACGTATTCCCACACATTCATGCGAGAGAGGCAGGTGTGCGTACGTGTGGCTCACGCCGTCGTCCGTCCACAGTTGCGCTACAAGCGCCAGAAGAAGGTCTGTTGCGTACGATTTCCGGAGCAGCGTGCACCAGTCGTAGCTGCCTCCCTAGCCTCAACAGTCGGAGGAAATTCCTCTCGAGTGACGAGGTGGAGCTGCACTCTCTTCAGCAATTGAAAAAGGTCCACTTATCAGTGCTTCTCACGCGCACTGCCCTTCTTATTCCTCTTCTTCTCATTCGTCTACATCGCCGTGACCATCTACGTACACAGACGTATGCAGGAAATCTGCGTCGATCCACGCGCAGGTATTGATGTTGAAAACGCGCGTGCGTCTGTGTGTACAGGCATATAACACATGCAAATCTACAAAACACATACACGTATGTGTCTGTGTGTGTCTGCAGACACGCGCACAGATTTGTACGCGTCCGTGAACGCACACGTACCTTTTGCAGTGACCCTGCAGGCCCCTCTGCTTGTGCACTCTCACTCACGCACGTGTGCGGAGACACGCGAGCAACATTTTACACACTTGCAGGCGGTATTTCAGCTCCTCCAGCTGCCAGTGCGTCTACTTCCATTTCGTGTAAGTGGCTTCCCGTTTCAACAGCGAGCGAAAGGCGTGCGCGGCGGCTGGATGCCAACTACGGAGAAGTGACGGCTTTATCGACCGCAGCGTCAGTGTCGTTACGTGTGGACGCCGGGTGAGGTAGCGGCTGCGCTGGCGTTTGCAACATCTCTAGTGCTACTCTGTTGCGCCTGCAGAGTCTTGTGGCGAGTCGTCTGCGGTGGACAACGAACAGCTACGTCTTGAAGGGAGTGCGTCGCAGAACGTCTGGAGAGCGCAGTATCACAAGTACGTTTTAGAAGGAGTGCGTCACACACGCAGTCTCGCAAGTGACGCACGCGGCCAGCAGGTCTAAAGTGCGTTGTTGCCGCTGTCGTGGGGCAGGCCGCCGTCGCAGAAGGAAACCTCGGTAGCCGCTGCTTCTGTCAAGAAGCAGAAGGTGTTCTTCGTCCTGCAAGAGGTCGTCACAGCGCCAGCCAGAGAAAAACTGCACGGCTACACAAGTGCAACGAGAGAAGATGCTGCAGCAGGTTCTGCAAGACGAACGTTCCTGCGCAAGAAAAAGCAGAACGACGACCACCAGGTGCGCCGCACGCATCTGCAGGTGCTGTCTGTGACATGCGGCCGCCTTCGGCGCCGATGTTTCCCGCTGCTGCTCCTCTCTGCGTCAGTCGCACTTCGTTGCAGCTACAAATCGGACAACAGTCGCTGCTACTCGAGTCAGCCGGTGCACCTCCTGCTCCTTCACCACGAACTGCTGCAGCTGCCGCATCAACCTGCCGCTACGACTGCTGCTGGTACTCGTACGAAACATCGGCGGCTGCTGCTTCTGCTGGTGCAACCCTATTCAACGAGGGTGGTGCTGGCCCAGTCTTTGAGTCCTGTCGCTGCTGTGCTCGTCCAGCATCCTCCTCTTTTCGTTTCTTGTGCAGCACCCTCCCGCTGCTGCGGGAGTTCCGCAGCGGCGCCTCGACAGTTTGCTGAGACGTGCGGCTATTCCGCCCCAGGCATAGCTCCGGCCGCGGGAGGATCTTTTTTGCAACACGCTTGTATTCCCCGGCACAGGCACGGAACTCCCGTTTCTTCTGCTTCAGAAGAACTGATAGAGAAAAGCATACAACAGTGACAGCCACGAAGAATACGTCTGCTGCCGCACACCTTTTCTAATCACCTTTCGGAGGGGGCGGGTGGGCAACAGTTCTTCTGTTGCTGTATCTGCAAAGAAGAGTTTTCGATTACATATATGCCTCTGTCTACCTCACAATACGAGCCTGTACGTACGTGGACGTATAATTGTATGGGCATCTCCACACGCGTGGACGGATGCGCGTGCATTCTCGACATTCAGGGTAGTAGCATCCCCCAGCAGTTGCTTACACTTTTTTAACAGAGGGATGCATACACGCGTGTACCCGTCTGCGCGCTACGGATAGACATAAGAGAAGACAGACACGCAAATACATTTATAGAATACATATATAGACACGCACGGCAGACCTGCAAGCCTCAGCTGCTTCTCTGCGTTACGACCTCATAGATAGGCTACAGCGCGGGCTGGCGCAGCTGCTTTACTGGCCTTTCCCGTGGAGAACAGGCGTAGCTGATCTGCTCGCAGTAACGATGTCCTTGCAGTTCTACCAACACAACAGCGTACCTGGGTTTCAGTGTGTGTTCCTGTGTGCATCTGTCGGAGAGCTCCACGAGTCCCACACCTCGGGCAGTGTGTAGAAAAACGTGTGTAAATCTATAAACGTGTATCTCCCTGTGCCGGCCTTTGAACAGTATCCACGCAGTTTCCGAACACAACAGTTCTTCGTCTCTTCTCCTCGTTTTGTACCTCCACACCGAGTCTCCCTAGGCTCTGCTTTTCGTCGGCAAGTCGCCAGCTGTTGATTCCGCGGCTGCGTCTGTTCACATCTAGTAAGTGGTGGTTGACGGGTTTTTTCCTCCCTTTCAACGAAGAAATTCTCCACTGGCAGCGTTGTGCGGGGAGGTAAGAGCTACACATCTAGATGCAACGCGCAAGGTGCTCCATAACCCGCGGAACGAAGACACGGCGACAGATTGACAGAAAAAAACTGTTGCACCAGCACCTACGCAGGCTTCCCTGTGGCTCGCGGAAGCACAGCGCGTACACAGGTCGCGCGGCGGCTTCAAGGAAGACGCGCGAACAGACGCACACAGTGGTCACTGCGTGCGCATTTTCCCAAAAAGTGACACGTACGTACAACACGACACGTAGAGAAATATATAGGTATGTATGTACGTGCACACACCTATACATATTCATCTTCTCCGAAGATGAGACTGTCTCAGCATCTGCGGCTGAATGTGTTTTTCGTCCGTTGGATGAGGCACAGCGGAGGAACACGAAATTCGCGCGTCAGACTTGAAGAAAAAGGTGGATTTTTCTGGAGTGGAGGGCGAATACGAGCAGGAGAAGGAGGCGCAGGCGGGGAGGCGGATAAGAAGTCAAAGGAGCACCACAAAGACGAAGGAGAATCGACGAGGAAACATTTCCTTCATCAGGCTGAACCGGCGCAGTCGCTCGTGATGAAGTAGTTCCTGCTGCCCTCGATTTACTGGCATCCACGCTCCTGAGTAGTCGACAAGAAAAGAACTGTCATCCCGTTGCAGAAAAAGCAAGCACGAAAATCAATGGTCCAGTCGCTGTCAGAAGTCGCGAAGCTGAGCAACTTCAGCCAATATGAATGTTGAAGCAACGAAACGAAACACCCCGGTTCTCCCTTTTCTTTCGCTGTACGCGCTACATTTGAAACATGTGCGCTCACCCGAAAGAAATCGGAAGTTTCTGTTTTCAAAGGAAGAGCCGGTAATACGTAGAGAGCCAAGATAACTCACTGTGACAACTGTTTTTAAATAGTGTGGCAATAATTAGATGTCCGTTAAGGAAAACAGACAAAAGATTTTCCGAATACCTTGTTTGTATCGCACACGCGAAGGGTACCTACACCTTCAGAGGGTGCGGTAGAGCTTACGCCCATATGGCGCGCTAAGAAAAAACCTTCTCACTTATCACGTAGACCTACGACTACTATGATGAATGATCTAGATGTACTCCGTTCACAGGCGAACTGGAACAGGCACGAGCCACGAGAATCTTGGACACTGTCACTAATAATGTAGTTGGCAAGAAGCCAGGCGGAACACAGCAACAAAAAGGGACTCTTCCCTGCCTTCAAAGGAGATGTCTGTGGTGTTCCTACACGAGACACAACGCGGACAGAGGACGCAGTGTAGCGTAAGGGTACCACATTCTGACAAAGAGATTTCACCCTCCGGCACCTACGTGGTGTCGTGCGAAGCTCGTGCGAAGCTTCTGCAAAAAATCGCCTGCTTTACACAGTTGAAAAACCGGCTGTTCACCCTGCGAAGACACCGGAAAATTCAATTCCGCACTCGCACGAATCCCTAGTGCCGTACAGCACGTCTCACAATTAAAGTTGCTTGTCTGTCACTTCTGGACTTCGAAAAGCAGTCCACCCCGCTACGGAGCCGGAGTATACATCCTCTCGTAGGAAGGGAAAAATTTTGAATTCACACGTGTGAATACGTGTGTAGCAGCGGTAAAAAAAATGGGGTTACACAAAATGCTTCTGCTAACTCATAAAAACAAACGGTCGGCACACGAAAGACTTTTTCGCCAAGAGCTACTAGTTGGGCCGATAGATTTTAGTGTCCACTTGTAGACATACATACATGCATACATACATACATACACGCGTATCTACCTGTCCACATCTATATAGACATCTATGCCCGACTCTGTAACGTACGTATCTACAAACTGGAGCTACGTATGCGGTTATAAAGCTTGCAAAACACATCAGCATCTCTGCACACGCAGACACTGACAGGAGAACTGAAACGTTACCTGCCTGGAAAGGCGAGGGTGTGAGCCGATGATGCTACACGTGCTAAGCTATCCTCGCCGTAGGCGCAGCGAGCCGCACGTTTGTGTAGGCAACCACAAGCAAACTCGTATGCTCTCCCAGTGCGTAGTTGTGTATTTGCCATGTGTGAGAATAGCAGAACACTTATGACGTGTTCTGTATCCCGTCGACGAAAAATATGCCGTTAGCAGCCCAGCACAGGAAAGAACTCCGGCAAAGGTTCATTCTGTAAGCCGTTCTACCAAAGCACGTGCATTTCCACCTGTATATTGTATCTATATATACATACATGCGTGTAGGTTTAGCGTACGAGCACTGATACTATCGTCCCCGCCGTATTGTATACACGCACAGATAACATAAGTATATCTTTATAGCCCGTGACTGTGTCAGCTCTGTCAAGCACCCTACTACTCGGTGCTGCAACTGACAGAAGGGAACCGACGCTGACGTGTCACAGTTCAATGCACAAGCACTTTGTAGTCATCTTCGTCAATAGCACCGCCCAGTCAGGTATCGATCATTTGAAAACATATCGTATACGCTGGTGGATGGAATCGTTGGTTGTAGGCACAGACCAGAATAGCGTTCTACTACGTACTGACACATGCCGCGCTAACGCATTCATTAGACACGCGGTACCCGTGTGTGCGTCGACGCTGCTGGTGGGGGTTCTATGGAAAAGCAAGAATTTCGATTTCGACCCTCCAGCCAGCGCAGCGGAGAGCCCACCAGGCGAACGAAACAACCAGAGGTAAGAACTTGTGCGTAGACTGGTATATACGTCTATACTTACCCGTAGAACAGGATCTTGACACTACGGGAAGATTGACGGTCACAAAGAAGAGTAGAGTGACGGCGGCTGCTGAGACGCAGCCGCCACCCAAGCTGCCCCCAGTCTGCTCCACCGCTGCCATGCATGTCCCCTACCATATTATGGGATATTATGAACACATTTGCTTCGGAAACGTACGTGTAGATGCTTGTGTGTAAATTGGATGATGTATTAATTTACTTAGTGCACAAGTGAATATTTTGCTGAGGCTGCGCGCACAGTTGTTGTCTATTCTTCCTTGTACTCGACTCTGAATACAAGTGAAAACTTGTCGGTACTGCCGACAGCATGCCGCGTTCGCTTGTACAGGCTTGAGGATATGTGATGATTCTGAACAACGGCCCCTTTCTTTCCTCCTTGCTACCACATGGAGATATATCCGGTATCTGTATACGAGCATCCGTGAATGTAAGAATGACTATAATATGTTGACAGTGTAGTGCAGAGGAGCAAATCGACGTATTTCGTAGATGAATCTGGAGAGTTGTCCTGTTTGAACGTTCTGTTCCTCTTTGAAAGAGACCACTGCGAGCAAACCCTCACTGTGCGCCGTGCTTTCCTGCGAACGCTGATAGGGAACGCCGATGACCGCAGTAACCCACCTTCTGAGTTCCTCCGTACTCGTCGTTCATCGATTACGCGCAGCGTATCTGTAAATGTGCCTGTTCGCTGGTATTCCCATGCACAAAGGTCCTTATATTGAGTTTAATCGGCATGTATCTCCACCAGCTGTTCTCCGGCAGTTTTTTGCTGGCTACTTTTTCCACTGGAGACCGAAAAAGGAGACCACAGAAAACTTAGAAACGCCGTCTGCATCGCGTTTCGACATTTGAACACCGTTTCGCTGGCACAGAGTGTGTCGGAAGGCAATGCTGCTAATGCTGCCGTGGCTGCAACGTACGTCCTTGTTGTCTGCCTTCACGACCTTGCCGGCGGAGGTGCACATGACGGATTTGTCTGATGACTACGATTTGCAATTTTTTCTCCAACGCTTCATGCGGAAGGCGGACAGCAGTCGTCTGGCGGGAACAAAAGAAGACACCGCTGCTGAAAAATACCATGTGACTCTTGCTGCGTGCGACTGCGTATTTAGTGGTTCACAATCAAGTCAGTTTCAACTGTCATACATTCACATATGTATATATATATATATCCTCTTATATTGCTCTTTGATACATATGTGCCCCTGGGCAAGACATTAGTTACCCTTTTTCCCTTCTTCAGCAAGGTGATGTGTCGTCGACTGTAAAGAAGGAAAATCGAAGAAAACGGGCGTGGGAAAGCTGGGACGCGCCGGGTTAGCATGGAAAACGTGAACTCCGGGCCCCGTGACGCAGAACCCACTTTGCGTTTGTCCAGGGTTTGTTGCGTCAGGGTGTGAAAGTTCCCCAGCACGTATTTTGGAAAATTCGTTCCTCTCGTTGTGTACTCTCTCATGTGGCTGTGTATGTTCCACAGGCACGTTTTCCTCCACTTTTTGATGCTTCGCCTCCACCCGCCTTTCATGACTCGTATATACGTATTGAGTCTTTGTCTGTCATCCCCGCCAAGGTAGTTTCTCCGTCTATCGATTCGTTTGTCCAGGTGTACCTTCATGTAGCTTTTCGTTCTGTACAGGCGTAGGTCAGGAAATTTCGGTCCATCGATTGGTAGGCAGTCTATACATGCTCTTGCAGAAGGACCTCATTACTCCTTCCCCATGGGATGCACCACCACGAATACCGTGTAGCGCTGGTACGCGATATTAAGGGATACAGATACACACACCTGCACGTACACGCATATGTATACCTGTCGCTCAACTTCCCGTACTTTCGCGGGAAGCCATGAGTGTTTTTGTTCTACTGCGGCACCCGCGCTTTCACTCTAGTCATTTATCAATACGTGCGTAAATAGTCTTCACTTGCTTGTGTTGGGATTCTTCACATATGAGGGCTCACCCTCAGCCGTCCCTCAGCGCATACATATGTACACGCATAAACCTACACATATATGTAGACAGCGGGTAAGTGCCACTTCTCTGTTGTCATTGGTTGCACGAAGAGAAGGAAGCGAGAAGGAAACAGCTGGAAGACGGAAGAGGACTGCAGGAACCGTCAACGTAGGCAGCTGCCGCTGAGGAAGGCTTGCTTTTTTTTTTTCGTACTACAGGCCCACGACGTCATAAGCACGTACATGCTGTTCCGCAGTGAGCAGCACGTCAGCGGGAAGGGATCCTCTCCCCCAGCTCGTGCACAAAACTTGCAAGTTTTCACCGACCACTTCGATCCCGCAGAGGCTGTCGGCCGCCTCACATTAGTTTTAAAGCTGTTCCACCCACTGCGGCGCGCCTCTCTCTATTGGCCTATCTGTAAAGGCATTTCCTTCGTCGTACACAGCTACTTAGCTCCACGTAGGTATACACATAATATATATATATATATACAGAGAGAGAGAGAGATCTACGGGTGTGTATTCCCTGCTTGTGTGTGAATGTATATGAGTGCGACGACAAATGCTTCCTGCGACATGAATACTACAACGTTTAGCAGGACTGCGATCCAGTTTGCGCAACTGCGTGTGCTGCTATTGCATGTAATGCTGCTCCTCCTTCTCGGAGAAGGAGGAGTCTTTCTGCGACCAGTCATTCTGTCGGAAGGGCCGAGCACGAGTTTCCTGCCTCTCCACAGCAGTGCTCGCAATGAACTGCAGGAGAAAAGCCGACTGAGTGCGTGTTTCTATCTGTATGCACTGCCATGGACTACTACGACTTGTCGTCCCAAGACGTTCGACAGCTCTGTAGAACTTACATACATATATCCAGCTGTTTCGCCACAAGGGGCTGTGCTTCTGCGTCGAGGCGTGCTTCGCGTTCCCTTTTGATACGGCGCACTGCCGCCGAGTCGAAGAAGTGGCAGTGACTTGTAGGGGGGAGGACATGGCGAGAAAGGCCATGCCCTTCTCGCGTCGCGCCTCCATCTTTACACCTGAGGTCTTCAGTTCGAAGTCCAGAACTTTGGCGACAGCGCTGACCTCGCAGAAGTTTTTCTTTGGGTTCGAAGTAGAGATCAAGTCCGAAAATTCTTTCAGGCCGCGCAGGAGAGCCACTGTGCTCAGTATCTGTCTCCTTTAAGTAACTGTGACGCACGTACACCTACACGTGGACGCATACTCATGAACGCACTCGTATGTGAGCGGGTGCGTACAGAATTCGATGCCGGTGTATATGCTTGTCTGCAAGTTTGTGCCCTGCTACGCGTATGTTTACTCGAGTTTAACTGCGAAGAACAGCTTCACACGTGCAGAGATGTGTGTGTCGGTCGCGAGTTTGCACTCGGTCGCCCTTTATAGACAAGCGTATACACGTGCGAATGCCTGCAACCGTCGCGCAGGCTCTACAAGTCTGAAGTTTTCTCTTTTTCCTCACCTCCTCTACATGTACGTGCAGACCTGCTGTTCGACAATAGGCTTCTGTGGAGGCACGTCTGAGTTTTCGAAAGCCGTCACCCCTTCTTTCGTATAGGCGCAGAAGCGTCGCCACACCCGTCTCGAATAACTCCTGCTAGTCGTCCTGCGACGTCGTCTTGCCTGCTGCTTATCCTCTGTACCGTCTCGTATTTCTATTTTTCCTGCTCCTGCCGTGCCCGTTTACCGGGGCGCGTTCTCGTGGTCCTTCCCTGTCCTCTCTCGTTCTTTCCTTTCTATCTGGGAGACGTAGCAATGGCACTCGACAGCTTTCGCAGGCGGCTGACAGATCCTGAGCGACCAAATTATCGTTTCTTCCCGAACAGAACACGCACCCAGACGCTGTACATTTCCTGGGGCGTGCTTCTTGGAGGTGCACTGCTTGGTTTCCTAATGCTGGACTATTCAAACAAGCGACAGGCGGAGCTTTCTGCCTATTACGCTGACCTGGAGAAGGAGGGAAACCTCAAGAGCAGCCAAGCGCGGGTAGGCTGAGCAGCAGAGGACACCCTGCGGCTTTCGGTGCTGTCCTTCCTAGGTGTTACGGGTGGATGCACATGTCAGACTCATGCTATGGAGAAGTACGTATATATATATATATATATATGTGTGCGTATGTATGGTCGCGTGTGTCGTATGTGCATGTATATGCGACCGTGCTAAAGTGGTGCCGCACCACCAGAGGTCCGTCCTTTTTCCTGTGGAGGTGGGAAAACACGAGTTTCTCAAGGCTGCTCGCGATAACTGCAGTTAGCAACTGCAGGTCAAGATTGTGCGTGCAGTGTTCAGAAAGGTGGTCCGGCATATGTAAATACACATATCTGCAACAAATAGACACGGATCTGTCTACGCAGAGGTAAAGTGGCTGCACGTAGGAGAAGAGTGGTATATCCATATGTACAAAAGTGTAAGACTGCGCAGGAGGGGGGCGAGGACTCTAGGAAAATATATACGTGTATATATATATATATATGTATAGAGAGAAAGAGAGATTTTAGAGTTACATGATGCAGCGGTGAACCTTGGCGCTGGGCTTCTCAGACTGCATGTCTACATCTTGGAGAGTAAAATGTGTGCGTCGGATCGGTTTTCCGGTGTACGTAACGCCAAAATGTAGGGAGCGCCGCGGAGCATCTTTAGTATAAAGAGTGCAAAAATGCGGACGGAAGGGCCAGTCACACAACGCGTAGCGGCACTGTCCACGTGTATGCATATATCCACCTGTTTATGTGGATAGATGGATCAACAACGTCGTCTCTGTATGTGTGCGTGTGACAGACAGATTAAGGGAGGTAGGTGGGTGGATAAGCGCAGATCTTTTAAATGCAAATATAGGCAAAGTTCCACACCAGTGATTGAACTCGTGAGTGTACTACACCAGTACTGCAGATGAGTGCATTCAAACATACACTGTATGTTCTCGTATGTCTTGACAACTGTAAGGTCCGCCGCCACGTCCGCAGTTTGTACGTCTATAAACGTAGGCCTCACCGTGTTCCAACACGATGTAGCTCTCTCCCGTCTTGCAACAAACGTAGTCATTTTACCTCTTAGTAGTTGCTCTTCTTTCTCATGTAGCTTCTGCCCTGTCCTGAACCGGCAGCAGGGGTAGGGAACGAACACATCCAGCGAAGACCACATTAAAACATAAGAAACGTCGGCTGCAGCAGCAGCGGAACTGTACCAGTTATGCTCTAGAATACCCATACTAATGCTCAGTTCATTCTGCTGTTGCGTAGGTGTTATCTGTACTGCTTTGTAATTTGAAGGTTTATAACCAGAACGCGCAGCTGCAAGACATTTTCTACCGTGCACGGCGACGCTCTTTGGGCCTCTCCGAGCGGCCGAAACCGGCGCTGGAAATTAGGGCTGAAGAGGAGAAAAAGTAGGAGTAGGCTGATGGAACTCTCCATTGCCGCCACGCGTGAGATGCCCAAGGAAAACCATGGCAACCGCGTTGAAGCGAAGGAGATTTACGAAGAAGGTGTATCGTGTGAAAGCGAAAACGAACGGTGATTACAGATCAGGTACAGCGGAAGAAACGGAAGGCTTAGCCGCGGGCAACCAAAACGAATAAGTTTTAAAAAAAGGAGAACAACCCACAATATTACGTGCGCGAAAACAAATGCTAGTGGAGTCCCGCTGGAGAGGAAGAACGGTGCTGGTTTCCTTCACGTTAACAGTGACGGCAAAAGTGTTATTTCTGAACTGCGCAAGTACCTGCCGATCTATACGTTGGTAGCCTACGCGGAAGTAGGCGGCGTGTGCACGTCCACTTATCGACTGCTTCAGTCCGGCGTGTAATTGGCGGTGGGGTAAGCCGGAAAATCAATTAAGTAGGAAAGGGACTTTTTCGGGACACGCCGTGCATGCGCAAGGTATGTATATATATATATATATAGCAGCGTGTATTTTTTAACTTTTGGGTACATCCACAATGGTTGGCGTTCCTGTTCACCACACTGCTTCCTAAGGCAGGATATAACAAGGGCAGCACTCGCACACCATGTGTTTTATACACGTAGAACCTCAGGGCTCGATTCTCCTACGCAAATCGCCCTCAATAATTTACATGTGCACTAAACGCCCGGGTATATTCGGTTGTGCTTCTATGTGGATATACGAGTTAAAGGACATCCTAAATGCACGTCTAGGATCCCAAACGTGCATCCTAAATGCACGTTTAGAATCGGGCAGGTTCGTGCCGACCAGTCTGCGCTCCCGTTCGAGGAGGTGGCCCTTCGTTCCACAAGCAAGTGGTATGCGTCCGTACGCATGCGGACGTGTTTCCATAGATGTGCAGATTCCTAATTCAGTGTGTAGGGAACAAGGTGATCTCAGATCTTTGTCGCTCTTCTTCAGGCTTCCTGGTGGAACTAAGAGGCTTGAGCGTGTTTGATTTTTCGTCCCCAGAGGTGAATACAAGGTGGAATTGTCAATGTGAAGGGCGAATTAATTAAACCGGAAGGGACAAGCTGATCTCAGTCTGTGTCGCTCTCCTTCAGGATTACGGGTGGTCCTGAGACGCTTGACTGTATTCGATTTCCCATCCTCAGAGGTAATTGCAAGCTGTAGTAGTCAATGTGAAGGCGAATTAATTAAACCAGTAGATAGACAATAGTGCTGTAGTCAGATGAAATTCACCATATCCGCTTAAAGTGAACCTGTACGCTTTCGTCGAAAGGCCGAAACGTAGACGTTGTTTGCAGGCGAAAGTGTGTCAAAAATGCGCTGAACCTGCCTGCGCTTGTTCAGGAGTTCCACAGTTCCTTCGTCGTATAGTTCATGTTCGCGGTTTACAAGTGCCATGTCTCGAGCATACCGGTATGCTGTGAGCAACGGTTCTCTTTTCAGACTGACACTGGAAGTGCTGAACTGGATAGCATGTTGCGAAGGCCGTATACAGGTACATCTATGTAGATGTGTGAGCACTTGAGCCGCTTTTGCAACTGTGTAGTTCGAGCGCGCACGTACGTCATTAGATCATCGTTCTCCACCTTCCGACGGTCGCGAGCTTTGGAACAAGTATTTTTACGCGTTGCTTGAGTGAGCAGTTTACGCCGTTTGCGCATTGACCGGCCCAACATGTTGGTAGACTTTCGCTAAGTGTCAACTCATACAAATTATGCAGTGCGGAACTATCCACTATGGAGAAGCAGAACATGAGGAGACAAAACATGGATCAGGAACAAAGAAAATTCTTACCCTTTCAACTATAATCAGAGCTTTCACACGAAGAACTGCTCAGCTCACCTTGGCGACGTATAACCAACAAATGTTGTCACAGTCTAGCGTACTCACTGTACATGGTAAGGTCGGGCTGACGTCTATTCTCTATTAGCACGACAGGCTATCTCTTCCACGGAAATTAACTGCAGATTGCTACCGGGGTTCTCCAGCTGAAATGCAGATGTCGGAGGCTTAGCGTCGAGTGCCCTATACTGTTCTCACGTGCATTTTACGGTAGGCGCAGGTGTTGTTACGCTTGTCTCAGGTACCAACTAAACAGGTTCAGCAGAAACCTTTTAGTCTTTTCATGATCAGCAGGGTTGGCAAATTCTCTCAGGGTATCACTTGTATTGGTTTACAATAGCCAATTCAGTCATCTCATGATGTACGTGAGTGGGATCGGCTGATTGCTGCCGTGGGAGGATGTGATACGCGCCCTCCAGGCAACAGATCGATGGTTTTACGCTACAGTGCTGAGACGTAGTCGTACACGTCGGCATCCCGATGCAGCCGTGCTCAGCTTCTTACGTTGGTAAGCGCGTGGAGTTTGTCGCTGCTGTTGGCTGATCATTGACATTTGACATCCAACTCAGTGCACAGGTACACTTCTGTGCAGAGCTACGTATGGTGTACTACTACTCTGCACCACCGTATACATCGCTCGTGTCAAGCTTTTACATTTGGCAGAAGGTTAGCATCACCTATTCATATCCTGCGACGGGTATAGTTCTCGCGAAAAATGCCCGACATCATTCGGCACGATCTGAAAAACTCATGCCAGGCCGTGTCGAGCGCGTAACGTATAGGGTAAACCCCGATGACGGCATTATCAATAGTGCACCTTTCAACCATGTTTGTAACAGTAGAGATCATTCAGCGGCTACGGCTCCATCCGTAGTACGACCTTAAAGTCCTACAGTGGATATGCGTAGTCCGCTTTGCGGTTTTCTTTGAGCGACATTGCACTCTTCCGTATTCATTCGGCCCATCCAAAAAAAGTGAGCTCCTCTGTCACAGCATTAGAGATTCCAAGCACGGGTTCCGAAAAGGCATTTTCTCCTGCGTACTCAGGGGTGATCTGACCTCCGGCCTGGAAGCATAGAGGCGAGTACGGAGTGTGTACCTTGCACTACGAAAAAGTAGGTTTCACGGGCTGGAATGGCTTAGTGCGGGTATGAAATGCGGAGAAGGCTCTATTTCTGGAGTTGTCGTCGTGCTGCCAACCTGGTGAAGTCTTGTGTACAAGGCGTTGCAATCGTGACCACGCACGGCACCTGAGTGGTCGTGCTGATGCAGCACTGACACGCAGTTGTACCAGCCTCAGTACGTCCCGTTGGCAAGTACACACACACTACACATACGCAGTGGTGTCAAATGGCATCCTAATTGCAGTCAAGCACTGCGTCGGCTATACTGAAGGGAAACAGGGGCAAAAATTTGGTCACGGCTTCATGCGTCGTCGGGCGGGAAAGTCCCACAGGTCTATTTTGAATCAACCGCATCTTCCAAGCCCCTTTGACCTCATCGCTAATGCAGAGTGACGCTCCAATCAGAGCTCGTCCATTGTGTGAACGTCTGTTTCGTGGTAATTCTCTATGGTTTCTGTCGACAATTTTCGCATTTGCTTCCCAGAGACGACCGCTCTCACACAGGTCAAATGTTGCTTGTTTGTGCTGGTGCGAGAATGGCGGGTGATTGGGCGCGCTCTTCTGATGTGTTTTGACCGCGTTTCTTTTGGGGCTCTTTTTTTTACTCCTAGTGCGAAGATGTTCTTTAGCCCACCACGGTATTACCCTCGTGAAAACAGGATTTACAGGTGTGTGTGACGTCCATACATTGGTGCACACAATGTACCTACGTGGGTGCGTTCGCAAGCACAGATGCACGCGCATTTGAGTGAGTTGACACGATTTTGTGCGATCCAAGCGTCTTGCGGGTAAACGACGATTTTTTACAATGAGGCTCTAGCCGAGAGCGTAGTGGGAGTGACTTTTTCCTTGTTGCGTAACGTGAAACTTTACCATTTTAGCGGTTCTAATGCTCTGGTATACCGTACGGCTCGAATGGAGGGCAATTCACGGAGAGTTCTTTTTGTCGTGACCTCTCATTAAATAGAGTCAGGTGCAAGATATTATTACGCTGCCCCTTAGTAGATATACTGTCCACTAGCATGTTAACGTATACGGGTGCATACGCATGCAATGTATACAAGCAATGTCTATGTGACGTGAACACACGCACGTAAATGCGACAATGCAGTCGTCCCGTTAAGCACGAACGGGATTTCTGACGCGCGCACCGCGTGTGCGTACAGTTGATAGCCTGCAGAGCGTGGCTGCACATGAGGCGGTACAGCGTGAGCTGGAATTTGCCTTTGTGCACTCATTCGGCCGTAGTCCTTTGCACCTGTACTACGTGCAGCATGCCTGCAGAGAGGAGAAGCTCAAAACACCCTTTCAAGATTGAAGGCAAAAGTGCTTTTCACTCGCCACAGCGCCCTAGAAAGTACGTAGAATCCACGGTATCCAGGTCCTTTATTTGTTAAGGTCAGAGAGTACTACTGGCTTCGCAGACAGGCGGTCGTAAGACATAAATAGCTACTTGTGCGTAATGTATGCTTGTATGGATAGGCGGATACACTTTATAGTCAGCATACACGCAGACGCGTGTTTATGGCCACAGTGGTCCTGCGTGCCACTCCTTAACGGCACACGTATATACAGGAGAGACATCGACGCTGTGTCAGCATCGTGCAGAAAGTGCAGCGAAAGCAAAAACATTGCCGACGAGCGTGGCTCAGGGTGTGTACGAAGTCTTGGTGGCGACGGCGGATTTCACTTGAAGCAGCCTGGAAGTCGACGGAGACACAAGCCCGAAAACGCACTTCTCTCTCGGCTGTCAGAGCGGAGATGACATTCTCTGAAGTCCTGCGAACGTGTGCCAAGTAGTCAAGGTAGTCAAGCATTGACAAGCAAGCTTTTCAGAGTAGCATCAAGCTAAATATTGATAGAACGTCGGAGCCGCTTTTTCGCACACCAGTTTACACTTTTTCCGCCTTTCAAATGCCGTGCGCTAGCTTCATCTTACAGGGCTACACCGATTTTTTCCGGTGCTAAACAGCATTAGAGGTCAAAATATCCGCCCACACGGCAGAACAAGGAGTACGAAAGCAGCTGATACTGCTACTCCAACACCTCCGTTTGAGCTGTGCTCATTCGCCGCTCTCGCTAATAGGTACGGAGAGATACCATACAGAGAGAGTGCGTATGCGGGCGGCTGCTGTTTCGTTTCCTGGGAGACTGTGACCGGCGGAAGCGCAGGAGATAATGGCGATAAAGTAGAATTCAGAAATGTAGGTGCTATTCTTGCTTAACTTCTGACTGAACTCAAAAAGTTTCCTATATCTTGCAATGAGCGCTCCCGCAAGCGCAAGAGGATCTATTGTGACCTTGTAATCAGGTGGCATTCTGGGAATCCGTGCACAAGGGCACCGAAGCGGCAGGCCACCTTACACCTCAAGCAGTGGTTGTCAGAGATGCATCGTGGCCTTCTTTTGCCAGTTGCAGGTATTGATGCCAACAGGCGCCCTTCCAGAGAATGTAGTGTGGAAACGTTTAAGATATCTTTGTCTGACTACGGTGAATCTAATCGAGGGGAAAGTTCGGCCACGTGAAAACGGTTTAGGATATCCTTGTCTGATTACGGCGAAGGTAACCGAGAGGAAACTTCTGTTCATTTAGAGAGATTCGATTCCCTCTTTGTAGCCTGCGTACCACCAGACTAACTTGTGACTAGTTTTCTCCTAGCAAAACTCAACATCAGGTGTAATTGTTACTGCTGCTTGTTCACTAACAGAAACAGCGTGTGATTTTGCAAGAAAACCAACTGTTTAGCAGTGAGCCTGGCTGTGTAGCACGGGCAGTTGATAGCAGGTGTAAACAATCTGATGATCCTTCATCGTATCCACAAACTGGATCGTTGATGGTGTTTCTTGCGTACGTTTCGCATTTGGGTGACCTCGTGAAAAGTGCACAGGTAATCCTCCTTTTGAGGTGTGTAGAATTTGGAGATATGGATCTGTACCTCAGTTCTGCGAATCCAGAAGAAATATGATGTGGCAGCGGGAAATTCCCGGAAAAAAAGGCACTAAGCATACACAGAGACTGTAGTACATTTGGAAGACTTATAGGCCTCATTCGGCAACTCCAGCATGTACGTACGAGTAGTTGATACACGATTCCGTCCAGAGAACAGTGGCAAAGCACCGCGACGCGTGTTGGCATGCGTACTACGGGCATGTCTTTCATTCTCTGGATACGGCCACCAGCCTTCGCAGAAGCCACAGCACTGCGTGGGACTGCCAAAGTTCGTGGAACCCAAAAACAACAACAAGGGGGCATATCTCGACTTCTTCCTGCTTCTGGGACTCGTGTCGCTCTTTGAGTGCCTACACGTGCCCCACAGCGTCTGACGCCGCTGCTGCTGCTGCAAGGGTCCTTCCAGCATCTTCGAAGTGCAACCCTACATCCCGCATCTCCTTAAAAAGAGATCCGGACCGCAGCTGCAGGCAAGTGCTCCTGCAGCCATCACACTGCTTTGTTCTGCGACGTTAGGAGTAGCTCCTCGTCCGCCCGAGGCTCTCAACCGCAGCGGGGACGGTGCTGAGAGAAGAAGAATAAAAAGTCTGGTCCCGCGAGGAACAACAAAAGATCCAAGAGCTAGAATGACATCCTTCCCTGGCAAGAAGTGCTAACACGAGAGGAAGAATTTAGCACTGTCCAATTCCAGCACGACGAAGACCTACACAGCTGCAGCCGCAGCAACCAATCCACTAAAGCGCAGAATTGGCCGACTTACAAAAAATGCATCAATTCCTGCAGCAACCAGAGCAGAGAACAGACAATGTCGCCAGCGACGTGTTCCCTGGTAGCTGTCACTTTGGACGATCTGGAGAAGCCACAGGTGACCCCACCACCTATCTTGGAAGCGACGCTTTAGGTCCCTACAAGCCAGAGAAGTCGGGAGACACAGAGTTTTCCCAGAAGGACGATATGTCTGGTTTAGGTTTCGGAGGGAGGACAAACTATTCCCCAATGTTTAAGAAGTCTAATGATTCAGAAACAGCACAAAAGCTCCCTCGCAGCAACGCGTCTCAGCATCAACCACAACTGCATTCAAGCCAATGTAGTGGCATGCTGGCATACACGCAATGTCGGAACCGTCAGGAGCAACAGAAAGGACGGAAGCTGCAGGGGCATCTTCACAGACCTTTTTTCAGTGGAATCGTCGTTTCGCCAGAGACGCAGTTCGAAGTGCAGATCTCAGAGGCGCAGGAGCGGGAGGAGGAGGGTGGGAACAAGCGGCATGATGACTTGAACAACTTGTCGGTGATGCCCCGTGCCGTGAACTCGCGCAGCCCACAGAAGTCAGCACCCTTGAACAACGCCTGTATACGGTGTTCTCCTCTCACTGACAGAGGGGTGATGACCCTGCGATCATTCGAAGCAACCTCGGAGACAGCGACAACTGAAGGTCTCCAATCGTTGGAACTTCAAGCCCCTGGTGAACAAGCGTCCGCCCGACTCCCTCAGGAAGCACTAGTGATAAAACTAGCAGTTAAGGGGAACCAAAAACGAAGCCTGACCGCTACAGCAGCTCACAAGTCTGCAGGTCCTCTTCGCGAACATAAAGAAGAAGGATTCCACCAGCAGTCGGCACTTCATCAGCCGCTGCGGCAGCAGTCTCCGCAAGAGGAAAACCAGCGAAAGCAACAGCCGCGACAGCAGCCGCGAAAACAGGGACCAAGCCGTGTTATGGCCAACCTCCTGTTCGGAACGGGGCAAAGTCAAGAACATGGACATACGTCGAGCCTTATCCACTCGCAAGAAATCTCACAAGAGACTTCGGCTGAAAGACGACGACTTCAGGAACTGGAGGGGAAAAACGGGTTGAGCTTTGGATACGATCGAAGGGTCCACGTTGAACAAATCTCTACGGGCCCGTCTACAGCTACAGAAAGCGCCCTGGAACATTTCAAGACTCATACGGGCATTTTTGTCGCGGAGCATCCTGCATCCGCCTCTGCGTCTTCATTTCCTGGGAAACA
Source organism: Sarcocystis neurona (assembly GCA_000727475.1). Taxonomy (NCBI): domain Eukaryota; phylum Apicomplexa; class Conoidasida; order Eucoccidiorida; family Sarcocystidae; genus Sarcocystis; species Sarcocystis neurona. The sequence continues at coordinate 1,455,526 of KL647304.1, read as the reverse complement.
CAACGATAAGTTCGGCGCGCACATACCTGTGTCTCTTGCTGCTGATTATCCTGATCCTACCTCCGAAGCCGCGCACTCGCGTGAGGCAAGTCCGCCTGCAGAAGCACATTTTCTGCCTTCAGCAGCGGCGACTGCACCAGTGCGGTCACTGTCCTCTGAAAGTGGTTACACGTTGCCTTCAAAGGCGTCGCCTCATCCTGTGAAATCCTCCGTCAGCTCCGGGATTACCACTGACCAGGCGGACGCATTCTACTTCGCAGCAACGGCTATAGGGTGTTCAGGGCTGCTGTGTGTCGCAGGGTTTATTCTGCTGTTCGCTATTTTTCGAAGCTACCGGCTGCGACAGCAGAAACACGAGGCAGCCAAACAGTTGATCCGAAGAATTCACTGCTCGGGAGAGCTACACACGCGAGAACTGGTCGTTCAGTGTTCCCGTGAAATGCGCAGCCACAAGCAGAAACACAAAAAAAAGTGGCATCACGGACCGATACACCCCTGTTGGAAGTCGTCTTCAAGCACGTACATTGCCGCTAGCCCCCCAACAGCGTCCAAGCGTGTGCCCCACCCTGCACGGGAGCACGGAAGTGAAGCACTGCGCGAGGCGGGAACCACGCAGACGGAAAGAGAAGGAGAACACGTTGATTTCTCGCAGAGTAAAGCTTTTGACGGTAGACATCACTGCAGGAAGTGGTCCAGCAGAGACACGACTGCAGGGTTGAATGAGGTCATTCGATCGGGGCAGCCCTCCGAAACCCTGACCACAGGGGCAGCAGGTGCTGTAGAGCTCTCTGATCACGGTAACGGGGGACTACCATCAAAGAAGCAGCCAGTCCAAGAAAAACAGGAACCGTATGTCACATGTAACGTAGCAAGCGCTCGAAAAGGAAACTACTCCTCAAACAGGCTATACGGCCAAAACGCAGCGTCACCGGCTGCTCACAGACAAGTGGGGACGGCAGGTGTCTGCTGTGTAACCAAAAAACGGAGCTTAAACCAAGTGGACACACGAGGGTGTCGACAAGCCACATCGTCGTTGTCTTCCGACGATGCTCCGGCCGTTCTGCCGACGCCAAAGTTGACCAGGCCAGAAAATCTGTCGGAAATAACGCCGCTGCCTCTGCAAGCACAGGTGTACAAAGAGGAAGTGCGGCCACAGCAGCCGCGCCCGTCGCAGCTGGAGAAGGACGACGAGCCGCAGTGCACTTCCAAGCAAAAACATTCTCAACTTAGCCGGAAGGTGACGTCCAGTGTGAATGAGCTGGCTCGCACCTCTCCAGACCAGCTGTTGCGCGCAGGGCCTAACGCCTCTCCTTCTGTAGTGCTCCTTGCCTTCTCCCCCTCGCTACCGTTTCCTCGACCCTTTCGAGCGACGACGAAGGACGAGCAGAAAGCTCAAGCAAATGGACGCCAGCTGGTTTCCCCTTTGCCGTTTAGTACGGGGAAAGCTGAGCGAGAAGCTTCTACTTTCAATTCGAAAAAGGCTACCTCCTCTCGAGTGCCACTGCATATCCTCGTCAGCCCTCACAATGACGCAGACGGCAAAAGTCGCGTTTCTGGTGTCTCCTCTGCTGCCTGTCGCCTAGCACATTTTTTACACCTGCGCTCCCGCTCCAGAGGCGATTCCAGCAATATCGGGGACTCTCGCAGGGATGATGGCTCTAAATGCAGCCCCACGACTAGCATCAGTCACTCCGAAGAAAGTAATAGACACATTTTCTTCGGGAGTGGTAGGTTACGGACTGGCAAAGCATCTGACTACCACAGTCGCCACAAGCCCGTCAAAGCGACCAGTGCTCGGTACTCTGAGGAAGGACAGCTACCAAGCTGCCTTGACGAGGAACGACCGATTTCTACCCCTCCGGATGCAGGGGATACAATTACGTGGGTTAGCGAAGTTTCGGACAACATTCCGTGTCAGCTTGGCCTTAAGAGCTCTCACAGCGGCCAATGCTACGCTCACGCAGCGTTAGCTGCAGCTCAAAAAACTGGCGGAGACGGAGGTTCTCCTTCTCCTTGTAATGCTGCATCGGAGTGGGGTGAAGGCACCAATACTGATATTCCTACACATATGATGACAACAGCCATCAATGAAGAAGAGGGTGATAGCAGCGAAGCAGCGGGGAGCCCAGATGGAGACGTCACAGAAAATGACGACGACGTCGTAGTTGAATTTGACAGTTCCAACATATCAGTCGCAACTGAAGAAGCAGGGCACAACCAGGTTACCATTTCTGAAAACATTCGGTAAGCCGAGCCAGCCAGAGCGCCGGAAAAAGGCACACCGGAGACAGACTCGCAAAAGGGAGGGTTTACACGGACAAACGCGCATGCAACTAAAGGAAGCGTCCACCAAGCATCCCACAGATAAAAGAGGATGGTGGACACAAGCTCTTTGGACGCCAAAGTTAGGTTGCTCTTCTCATGAAAAGTGCGGTTCGCAAATGGGTGTGTTACACGTGTTTTACTTTTGATGTGGTGCAACACGGTAAGAGACACGTAGACGACGGTTTAGGACTAGCGCAACTCTTTGTCACCACACGGCAGTGGGGCCACAAGACACGGGAGAATGAGCGTGAATTTTAGACTGCTACACTGGCCCGAGTGACTAACGAAGATTCACAAGTCGGCAAAGAAATCTTCTCACAACACCCGTTACGCACGTCGCAGAGCGACCGCAGACGACCGGATTAGCCCGGAAAAACTTCTCCTTTACGCGGGTGGTTCCGGCGGTACACACACTTCATAGGCAGGCGGAAATCTTGTAAAATGCATCTGATTATTGCATACACAAGTAAGGCCGGCTTATTGTAGGTTTGACGTCAGTCTGCCTGCCCACGGAACTGGGACGACAAAATTACAGCAAAGCGAGGCCTGCAGCTTAATCGACGGCAGAAGATACCGGTCGGCGCGGGTGGAGCGCCGTAAGCAACAAGCTCCGCAGAAGAGACTGACACAAGCGATGATGATGGGAAAGGAGAAACACGTGCTGTACGCCTACAAATCAAAGGTTCACTTCCACTGCGTGTGCAGAAACGGCCGACTACCGATATATTGAATGAGAGGGAAAGTGATGGATGAAAAGTTCTGCCAGAGAAGAGCGGCACTCTGTCAACGGATGGCGGGTGGGTTTGGGCACAGATTGCACCAGCAGCCAATTATCACCCAAATGCTGGATGTCTGCAGGACGACACGTGGCGTCTCAATTGTGGAACTGTATACCTAAGGGAGTTCGGAGAAACAATACAGCTGTGCCTAGTATGTAACATACTGTAAGACGCACACTCGCGAGGTGTTGGGTCAGATTCAACACGAAGCTAGCGCTTGTAACAATTAGAGTGGGCAACGCTGTGTACCTAGCACTGCATATATAGAAAGTGCTCTCTTTCTGAAAGCAGCTGAAATCGAGCCTGCCTCAAACTGCTAGAGAATCCGATAGTCCTTCATCAGTTTGGAAACATAAATTCAAGGGCCGCCAACGGCGTTCTCACCTGAACTGGAAGTATTGCCCAGCGATCCCATCGATCTTACTTACAGTCAGCAAGACCACAAAGAAGTGGAAGTCGTCCCGACAAAGGACTGCCATACACAAAATACTGTACGCCTGTGAGAATAAGGGTAATAAAACAGACAATCTGTGTTTTCTTGGAAGTATTTTCATGCTGCACTCATGGGGTGTGAGAGGCCGAGCCTTCTCTCTAGGTTGGACTTCTTCGACTGTAGCTCTGACCTCCATAACCTGGAGGACAACTCTGTCAAAAAGCTAGGTGCTAAGAGCTCTACACTTACCTTGATTTCCGCAAGTCTGGGGACCTGTGCTGGTGGAGCAAGTCCGCTGTAAAACACCCTCCAGAGGTGAACATGGTTTACAGCTGGTTGTCACCAGCTCAGAAGAGGTGATCACGTTGGAAGTTGCTCGATGGATTGCGTTTATACAGTTCAGTACGCCGATATACGTATCACTTGTTCAAGCTGTGCGTGCGCCTTCCGTCATCTGTTGTAGGAATGTGCGTGGGCTGGACACACGGCTGTGTAGTTGCACTTCCCCAGCTGTTTCCCCCGAAGCCCACACGCATCAACGAAGACTTACAGTCTCCTTGCAGAATGACCGTTTCGCTTGACAGGGGGGTCGCAATGTACACCAGCCCCTGCTAGGCTTGAAAGGCATGTGTAATCACTTCACACACACGCCTGTGTACACGCGCACGACTTTCAGAAGCACTCAAGTGTACGTGTGTATGTGGTATATGAAGAGTACGAATGAAAACGTTCTAGTTTTTCTGCACCACAACACTTCCGTGTTGTTCTGGAACTTCAAAGACCATTTCATACCGCATTCTCAAGTTGGATCGGTAAATCCTCCTGTTTAGCGCTTTCAGCAACACCACGAAAGCAGTATCCACTGTCTTTTCGTGGCTATTTTTCTCTTTCTTTCACTATGTGGGAGGGACAATTCTTTCACGCGAACTTCGTCGTGACTGGTATTCATCAGCGTCGCTATGTCGCCTTGCGCACAGCTCTTCACGTGTCGACAAGATCGTCTCCAGGCCTCAAATGCATGGAGCGACCGAGCGACAACCCGTCCATCCTGTAGAACTTTGCCAGAGCCGGTTTCCTTACCCCGGCACTTTCTTAGGCATGCATTATTAGTGTGACGAAGAGGAATTTTCGAGACCTCTGGCGTAAGCGCCCGTAATGAGGAAGGAATTCTCTTAGAGGGATGTCATGGATGAGGATCCCATGTCTCAGCACTGACATCGTTGCCGCCGTGGGTAACATATGGTCTTCGTGAATGCCGTGCCCTGCAAGGAGGACTCAACCCCAGAAGACGTTAGTACAGCAGAAGCTGATGATAGAAAAACCTATCAAAAGGGGGCGCCCCCCTTCGTGCACAGGCACAAGAAATGTCATATGTTCTTGCAGGTAAGAAACTCGCATTATTCTGATGCCCCTTTTGCCACCTTGCACGCCGCAGTGTTGCACAAACATCTGCCTGGCATCTGCCCGCATGTCATATTTAGAAGCACTCAGTTAGGTCCACTTCCACTAAAAAACTGACATGTGCGCATACTATTAGGACTCTCTTCAATGTAGCATTTACCCGAAAAACGACATTTAGTCTTACTCCTCATCGACTAGACGTCGACACGGAGACGCGCAGCAGCAGGTTGCCAGAAGCACTTTTGTTAGCAGCTGACTACATCATTCGCAGGACGATGCGGGCGTACTTCTGCCAGCTTGACTCAGCTGCGTGAGAGGTGCTTTCATGACTCCACTAGCACACATTGTTATGTTCAAGCCTTCGAGAGCTCTCTGGGAAAAAAAAGAGTACTAGACAGAGACCACTCTCCTCCAGAGAAGATACGATCATCATACGTGCTAGCGCGTAGGGCAACCTCTAGTGCACTTGATGACCCGGGAGGACACGGCTGACTGCAAAGTTTTGTGGAATGCGTAAAAGGCAATTTGATTAGACGGGATTTAACCACAGATACATTCATCTAGACCGATGCATAGCGCACCGGACAGCACTGACATCCACGTGGTTGTTGTGCAGCCCGTACGCACGGAACTCTTCGTGGGATCGCCACAGGTCCCTGGTTTTGCGGCGCTTGTGCTTTCACGCGTGTCTTCACCCGAGGGAGCCTGATGTGAAAGGGACGTCTTTCGTGTTTGCCGTAGTCATGTTGCATGCGGAGTGTTTTACAGCCACTGCGCACTGGAACACGCAAAAAGGAGACTGCACGTGCAATTCGCGCGGGAGATCACCGACGACATTGACGAACGCAGTGCCATCTGAGCAGTTTCGGCAGTCACACTACTGCTGAGTGTGCTTCACGCGTACTCGAATTACTGTAGTACAGTTATAGCTTCTCATTTACTGAGAAGGTGAGAGAAACAAGTGATACAACGAGGCGAAACGGTGACAGAGACGTCTCCTCTACGTGGGCGTCAGTATCAGGCACTGGATACGCACAAGCAGTCCTTACGATCTGTGTTTTTTAGATGTGCTGCGCCTTGCGGTGCGCATGTAAATCCACCTCTCTGCAGATAGGTGTATGTATACTGCCAATATCATGTGTAGGTGAATTCTAGCATACACCATGGGTGACGAAGGCGCAGAAGTCGCGTGATTGCTTGCTGCCAGAGCTGCACCACAAAGTTGTGTGGGGAGTCAGAATTCATTTGGCTTACTCCGACTGGCTCGCATTGGAGACCTTCGTAGCTCCATACTGACGTTCCGTCTTCTTTGAAGTGTAATTTCCAAAATTCAGACACTTTGACATCTTCCTGTCTAAGCAATTTATTTCCTGCATCTCGTTTGAGTCGTCGACAAAAGGTTTTCGCTTTCCAACAGCTACTGGTGCCTCGTTCACCGCCTGAGGTCGTAGGGGCCGGCGTCTGCTGCTGTTGCTGCTTCTCCTGTGGAAAAGATCTTCTTTGGCTAGGCTCAAAAGCATCCACTGATGACTGTGCGCGCAGCCCTACGCCGACAGTTCTTCTTTCGGGTTGGTACCCCTTCGCGGTCAAGTATTCTGCTGCCCCGCTTGCGTACTGCGCGGTTGGAGCCGGGGCGGTAGACCGCTGGATGTGCGGTGATACTAGCTTACCCAAACTGTCTGAGGCACCTGTACCATGCGAATCTGCTGTTTCGCCCATTTGGCCCTTGCGTCCATGCAGCGACGGTATCCCTGAATCATCTTCTATCCTTGGATCTGAGATGCTCGTTGGCTCAGGTCTTGCTTCTTGCCTGGCTGACAGCAAATTATAAGAACCAGCAAATGCTCCTGCGTAAGGCGACCCTGGCTGCGGGCTGGTTGGCTGTTGCCCAAGCAAGGGTTTTTTTGACTGAACTTTTTCTGACATGGCTTCCTGCTCATGCCCACACTCATTAGACTCCTGACGTAGACACGTCCATGAATTCCACGATCGCAGCGCTAAGTACCCGCATATACCGTCTTGTAGGGAACCAGCGCACCGGGGAAAGAGCTGGGTGGCCTCCCGACCGCCTACAGCGTCTAAAGTAGATGAAGATTTTTCACCGTTTATGTCCTCTCCAGCGTCTTCTACAGCTACGGATTCGTGGGACAATTTTTCTCCCGTTTTACTCGTTGACGTTACTGTCTCCTCAGACCGGACGATTGAGGGGCGCTTGAGGGTCGACAGTAATGGTGTATGTCTCACGTCCCAGGGCGCCCGTTTGATAGGTACCTGATTTATCAACAAAAAATCCTCCAGCTCGGAGAATATCCGAACATCTTCTGCTTCAATAGGGGCTCTCCCGTATCCGGGTGGAGGATGCGGCTTCAAGGCTTCAACTGGAAAGGCACATCGAGCCCGCTGAACGCCCAAACAACCGGCGACTTCCTCAGCCAGAACATCTTTACACGCACACTTTGACCCACCGGACACTGTGGTGTCTCCACCGACTGGTCGAGTCAATTTGTTCACAGGGGAAAGCGCCCATCCTCGGTCTCCCCTCCTCACTGCTGCTCTTTGTGCTGCTATAGTTGCCTCACCTGCCCTTGCAGATATGCCTGGTGCAACTGTGCTTGCTCCGGGGGAAGTGAAAAGCGTTGCAGTATTCTCTACCTGCCTTGTCCTTCCGCTAGACGGCAGCGACCAACAACTTGGCCATTGGGAGATTGTCGCCCGTCTATCCGACTTGCCTTTTGCCACACCGTAAGGGCTTTGCGAGGAGAGTACATTCTTCGCACCTAGGAGAAACCTCTTTCGCAGTCCTTCTGCTTTGGTTCGCAAGCGTTTCCCTGGAGATGCCAAATGCCGCCTTTCTTCCTCGGCTGCCTGGAAAATTGGCTCTGCAACTGCAACAGGGAGGCTCGCTGCCCACGTTCTCCGCGCGTAAACGCCTATGATGGAGTAAGGCGTCTGCGACAACACGACGAGTCGATCACCGAAGATGGAGAAGGCAGATGGTCCTTTCCAAAGGGGAATGTCCAAATCCGCCTTTTTCCTCCCCAGTCTGCGCGCGCGTTCCTCTGCTGCTTCACGGGTGTCTAGCATACGCTGCACTAATGAGTCTGATCCATAAATTAAAGCAATCCAGCCAGAAGAGAAGTTAGAAGATGAGCTTTGTTTGTACTCCTACACCAAGTAAAAAATGCTTGAAAAATGTACTACAGCGTAGACGCTGCCTGCGACGGACGGAAAAGTTGTCAACGAACCCATTAAATTTTCATCAAGAAAACTCTTGTGCGACAAAGTAAAACGCTACTCTATTCATACGATCTGCAACATAGTGAGGTGCTCGCAGCAGTCTGAATGCAAACACTCTTCATTCTTAGGAGAGATCGACGCAGCAACCGACGTTCGTAGACAGCGACATAATAAAATTTCAAGCGCCCCCGGATGCAGGGACGATCGAAGGTATGGCTTACAATATCAGTTCAAGCCATTCTATAATGCACTGCGCTGGAGTACTAGGGCAGAAGTCACACAGGTACAGTTGCAACAGCTTCCAATGTGCACCAAAAGGAACACCAGGAAAAAAAAATACAGGACTGCTAGGTAAGACTCACTGAGACTGCAACGACGGTCTACTACAACTGACTGACCACAGGAAACCTCTCGGGGTTCCGAGCACGAGAAACAGTTATCGGCTTTCTCCAGCCGATTCACGTTGTACCGATCTCCCTTTCCTGTAACTGTATTGGTCTTCCAACACACAGAGGTATTCTTGCGTCTCACTACCATAGCACCCAGCTTACACGTCGAAAATGCAGCAAGATTGCACACAACACACGGGGTGAGCACAGCTGTGAAGAGCTCTGCGCACCGGTACTGTAAATGACCCACTCGGGCCTAATGAGTTCTTGGAATTCTTTGGTGAGCAACTCATGAACTCGAATCAAAACAGCTTCAACAGACGATGAGAGGACATCAATTTCTTGCTTTTGTTCCTCATCCCACTTGGTTAGCGTATCCATTTGCCAGCGTTCCAGCACGGCTCTAGTTACTTTTATTCGCTTCCTTGTAGCCCCCCACCAGCGAGCAGGAAATCGTTCCCCGACCGACAGGCGTGCACTCGCATGTTCCGTCGAGGCGTCCTCAAAAGATGCCCATGCTGCTTCGTCGTCTTCTTCTTCTTCCTCTTCTTCTTCACCAATAGCTGCTGCGACACCTGGCGCTGTAGCAGGCTGAACAGGCTGAGTGTATTGTGACTCCGTGGTTTGCCTAGGAGTCGTCCTATCGCGGGCAGCAAAACCAACGAGAGCAAAGCGTGCATTGCGACGAGGCCGCTTTGCACGTTCTGCTTTCTCTACCGCCATGGACAGGGAGGCCGTAGGCGGAAGACGGAGAATGGATCGAAGAGGAGAACCGGAGCCTGTAGCCGCGCTTCCAGATAACGGCGAGGCGTCATCTGGACTGCTCCGTGGTGCGGCAGAGGATGGCGTGCTAGAAGATTTATCCGAAGAGAATGACGACAACGAGGACGCTGCTGATGCCGAGTACATCGCAGTCGTCGAAAACAATGCATTCCTGGCACTGAAGACGACATCCAAGGGAGCCCCCGGGTGAGCCTGCGTAGCCAGCGAGCCTACACCAACTGCAGTGGCCCTACTGACTACACTGCTCGGAGAGCCGCCTCGGACCTTTTTGACGGCAATCTGGCTAGCTCCTAGTGCGCGTTGCCTCGCGCCTCTAGCAGCAGCAGCAGCCGGAGAAGGCTTGGTTGCCCTCGAAGTGCCAGCGGCAGGACTGGTAGCACTCTGCTCTAGTAGGTCTGGCAGACGTGGTGTCGTGGGCAGGGCCTCTAGCAATCTTATCGCTTTTCCTGCATGCTGTTTGGTGCCTCTGCTGTTCTTCTGGGAGGTGGCAGCTTTCATCCTCGACTCCGGGATGGTTTCTGCTTTTGCGGCGCTGCCTGGGTTTCTTGCTGCTTCCTTTGCTGCCCTTACGTGGGCGGATTTGCGGAGGGCCTGCGCAGTAGAGAGTGGGCGCACCGAAGTGTCTTTTTTCAGCTGTGCGGGCGACTTCACGGTGGCCAAGGAATTCTGCACGCTCCTGGGTTGCTCTAGGAAGGAAGAAACAAAGGGGGATGAAGCAGAGGGAAAGGAAGCAGGAACAGAGGCAACAGAGACCTCAATGAGAGAGCCGGAGGAGACGACGGGGAACGGAGCCGAAGATGGTGCATCCGAGAGCGCACCATCAAAGGATGCACATGGAGAAACACAAAATAGACTAGAAACTGACGCAGAAGACGGAAGAGGTAAAGTGGCAGACGAGCCTCGGAGAGTAGAAGCTTTGGACGTGAAGGAATTAACTGTCAGGCTTTGACGAAGTTCGGCAAGCGTGTTGCCCCAGGATTGAGGCTCCGAGCAGGGCAAAAAAGTGGTGTTCATCGTTGGGGTGGGGCGAAGCGAGCGACGGAGTAAAGCGTTGACTCCTCTCCTTGACCCGGAGGAGGCTGCAGCTCCTGTATTTTCGAACGTGGCAGCATGGTCTCTTGCGCGGGTTCCTACATATAGATGTGACTTCCCACCGTGTATTACGGGCGCCGTCTGTTGGAGCGAACGATATTTGGTCTGGTGGGCATTAGACGACGAATGGGCGGTTGAACTGCGAGCATGCGAAGTTGTTCGTCTACGTCCTGCTGGATGGTTTTCTGTGAGTCCTCTTGTCGCTGCTACAGGAAGTACTACTGCGTCCGAGATTCTGAAGGGTTGTGTCGCTCTCCTTGGCGCTACCACCGCTTTGGAGGGCGCAACTACTGTTTCAAGCGATTTGCTGTGTTGCAGTGCTATCAGCGGCACTGCTGCTGTAGGATTGTCTTTTCTGTGCATATGGGTTTTTCCTTGCGTCAGCCGCAAGCCGCCGGAGCGGAGAAAGCGCTGTTTCTGTGGTGCCTCTCTTGCGCCTCTGGCTGTTGCTTTCGCCCCTGCCGTGGCTGGAGCTCCCGCCGGCAGTATTTTTGCACCTGGTGCACCTGATCTTGCACGAAGGAGGTGCTGTTCCAGCCTTCCAGTTGTTGTGGAGGCCGTCACCAGCTCCGGCTGGTGCTTTTCTCCTCGTGGTTCCATCGCCTTTCACCCCCCGCGTGTCCCTTGTGTGCAACAACTCAGTGCATAATCCGCGACCAAAGCATCGGCGGAAGAAGAACTAGACAAAGTCACATGTCCACGCTTGTGTAAACAGGTAGAAGTACCTGTGTACCTTAGCTGTGCAGTGTATCTTCAACAGGAGTGTCAAGGCATGTATCCAGAGTTGCCGAGAGATTGCAGGTAAGAGGCGGTTGCTACGCGCGGCCACGGAGCGTCGCACTTGATTCAACTTGTTTATCGTGTACACCTTTACAAGTGAGGTCTTAGTGAACTGTGCACCAGCTGGTACAAGCGACGAGCCATAATTTTCTCACGGTTACACATCGGCACACGCGCATCGATTTATGCTGACAAGTAAACGTTTGAAGTCGAACAGGCCCGTACCGATCAAACATCGGGTCTCCGCTGGGGCTGATACAAGTGCGTTACTCACGTACGCAGACGGTGAAGTCATATGCATCCATAAAAATAGAGGTGAGTAACGAGGCTCGAAAATGACGACACCTGCACCACAGGCGTTCCTCTAACTACGACGATCACACTGGGTCCGCTGTATGGTACTCCGCAGTACACGCGGCCTTCCGAGATATATCAGCACCTTCTGTCTACTTTCAGGCAGGGACGGGGTATTGAATTCTGTTCTAGACACTCACCTTATGCACTCTCAATGCGTGCGCATGCTGAGCCACACACACTGTTGTGACGTATATCGACTCACCGAAAGAAACAATCTTGATTTCGTTGACAGATTTGTCGAGCGACATCTGTGTGTACCAGTGTAAAAACTGGAAAGCACGGGTGACTCAGAGAGAGCTCTCCGATAGAGGTAAGATGGAACAAAGTGAATCCTCTTCACGTCTTGTCACATGCTTGAAAGACACAGATTAAAATGTTGACTCACTCTGTACACAGATACAACCGACGCGCACACATGTACACGGTAATACGGCTCCAAACATAAAGATTGCTCAAAGCATACGTGACCGAATACGCAGGGGAAGAGGCGCGGATAAAAGAAAACATTTCGTCACCGACTGTACTTTGTCTTCGTGGACACTTTAAAACGCCAGTTCCTCATTTCTCATCCGCTTGTTCCTAGTGCACTCACGTACGCTTTGACACAAACAGGGCGCGTAACCTCGAATTTACTCGCTCATTTTGTGTGCAGGGCTTCTAGAATACAGCAGAACTTGGTGAGAGTCGCTAGCAACACGTGGCCGAGAGGGGCTGCATATGTATATATCTGTCTGGGACCCTGGCTCTTTCACGACACGCGTCTGCCTCAGCGACGGCAGGCTGATCTGGCAGCATGGGACATTATCGACAGCACCTGCACAGGGCAAGTACACCACAGGAGCTGACGTAGTCTACATGGCGGTCTTCCGGTTCTTCCACAAAAATGCAGTTTACGTGTACGAGGTTTTATCTGACTATGTTTACGTAGCCAAGGGACACCCTTCTACGTCGGACCTGTCGCCGCACGAATACCAGCAGACGCAGCGGCAACAGCGGCTGCGACCGCTACACTGACGGCGACAGCCGGATAGCGAGCGAGCGCCGGACCGCTACGTGAGCGACACCTGTGCACGGACAGGAGCGCCAGAAACTGCAGTAGAAACGGCTGCGGACGAGGTAGCACTGCTTTCGAGCGTATGTGAGATTCACTTCCGCACTCGCTATTTTGTGTGAACAAGGCACGAGCGGAACACAGCCCGCATAAGCGATTGCACAAGCCGTGTTCCACACGCGCGCTGTCACCGCTAGACAACGTGCTTTGTGCTAACGGTGCTACTGCCGTTTCTGCACCTGCTGCAGATCCGAATGTTGTCCACGTACGCGACTGCTACTGCGATTGCGTTACTTGGTAAGCTCTCTCACGCAATTTTGCCAAGAGTAAAAACCCTGCGAACGCTCAGGAGATACTGTTCATGCTGTTTGTTGTCTCCTTACTCGTCGCGCACAACAGTGAAGAGTGCTCACGAGCTTGTACTCTAGCAGATGCCTCAAGCGGCGTTCCTGCTACCGTAGTGGGGACTTCCGTACACACACCGACGTAGTTTAAACAGAAGTCAAACAAGGAAAGAGACGTCGTTTTCCCGCTTCCTACAGTCGCCGCCCATATCGGTGCCATTTCACGGTGTACCTTCCACGTCCTAGTGACCTTGCTGGTGCGATATCTGTCGCGTCGGCAGCAGATCGTAGGCGTGGTTCCTTCTGGCACCGGCTGCATGTGCCGCTGCCGTCGTGGCTGGCACATCTTAAGCTAGGCGCTCGTGCTCAACGAGTCACAACTAACGCAGTTTGAGCGGAGTTGTTACAGACCGTACATTGCCGCAGCAGGAAAGAGCATCAACGAGCCCAGACGGCGATGGTAAACTCGAAAAGCATAAGAAGGACGTTCAACTGCCAAACAACTCACAGTATGTCATGTGTGTTGAACGGACGTACAGCCGTCCGAGTGTAGCTGTCCGATGTTAAATGTGATTCCAGCAAGTGTAACGCATAAAAGCAACCTCGTCCACAACAGGCCGAGAACTGGGGATACGAGAGTACACCGTTAAATGGACCTGTGTGCTCTGGCAGTCTAGGGAATGGAGGTCCGTGTAGCAAAGCGAAGCAGATTCGACTAGTTTGCCGATGTGTACTCCCCACACAGCTCCACAGTCAGGCACAGATATGTACTCGGGTACAGCCCGCAAAGTCGAAACCCCCTTAGCCAGAAGTGGTAACAGGAATGCCGAATGATGACTTCCGCAGAAAGGGAGACAGCGTGAGTGGAAGACATCCCGGCAAGTCACAGCACAGGGCACAGAACACACACGTATCAAGGATGACCATTCGATTGGAAGTAGTAGGCGGGTGACTTCTTTACGAGTCGAGATCACAGACTCTCACTGTGACAGCGTGGCGCAGGGGGGTATTTTCCGACACAAGGGAAATGTGTACACCTGTAAGAGTGATTCACACTTCTACCACCCACTGTTCTCGTTGACGCATAAGTAGATGCCCGAAGTGAACACACGCTGAAGATACAGTGTGTCTGGATGTTGACGGCAGTTATCAGACTGTGCAGCAACGTAGAAGACGTTTCCACTCTTAATGCACTCCTGCGTCACCCTTCTGACGGTGAGCACAGGATCGTCCTGAACTAATCCACAGAGACGCACCCTAGGCCTCAAAATACTGATCGTGGTGGATGAGAAGTCTACCTCTGTGGGTTACAAGTTAGTGCGATATACAGTGCGTGGTGGTTGGTCCTATGTGCGCGACTGCACAGCAACGGCAACAGCGACTGGAAAAGAAAACTGCCGGCAACACAGGTGAGAAAAGTGCAGAGATGCACAATATATGTTGACGCTGCAGGTGCATCTTTAGTACAACGAGCGCTAAGCGCCAGTGGTGCGTCTACAAAAATTCGGCAGCGCTACAGTGAGGGTACCACACGCGCCCGGAGCACAAAACGCTTGAAAGCCATGGGGATCCAAGTACCCACTGTATCGTCAACACAGGGTGTGCAGCGTGCAGCAGAACGTCCCATGCAATTCGCTCTTCGTCACACAGGGCCACTGCTGCGTGGAAACCACGCATATGTCACCAGCCGTAGGTCCGACGGCCGAGGATGTTTTACTTTATAGTCGATTCTCTTTGCCATTCTCTCACGCTTTTGGCTTCCGTGGGCATGCGCAAATGTTGGTTTGCTTTTTTGAGCATTTGTTTCTACGCATGGGCGAAGTTACACTTGACTTTGTGCACGTGTGTGTGCAGGTAGCTATTTTCTGCGATACGCCGGACCTTTCACACATTCGGTACTCATCTTCACTGGACAAGACGGTTTACCTTTGACAGCAGTTCAAGCACGTCCCTGCAGGGATCCACACATTCAAATATGCTATTGTGTGCAGGCCAGATGGCACCCTCCACCAACGATTTGAACGTACGCAATGCTTCCATGTCGGCTCTACACGTGCTGCAAAGACCCATATGTGATTTCTAGGGGAGTGCGGTTGAATTTACATTGCACGCCGCTGAACAGGATACACAGGGTCAACCCGAGCTTACCGTCTAGGGGCATGCTAGGGAATGTGAAGAGCCAACACCTAATGATTAATTTACTTCGGGAAGCAGTTCACACGACGATGTAGTGATTGCGAGCGCTACGACGTACGCACTGCCCCAAGAACCCACACGCTGGCACCATCGTTGGGGGCAGGCGGCTTTTCTTTAGCAGCAAGGCTCACGGCGACGCAGAGAGAGTGCCTGATGGAAAGTTACCACTATCACCGTCGGGACCCATATCTTGTACAGTCAGAAGGTGCGTGGCAACGACAAGGACTGCAACCGGCAGCGTCGTCTGCTACTGCAAAGTGGTCAACGCCTATCGTGGTGGAGAATACCAGCATTCTGGTGGAGCGACCGAAGGCAGATCAAGGTCGGTCGAGCCGTGCGCTTACATGACTGCAGCATTAACACTGAAGGCAGCCCTGATCATCCACCCAGTAATTTGACGCTACTACTCGATACGAGTTTTCTATACACCTTGATCCTTCGAGAGATGATGTCTGTGGACTGCGGACGGATGCGATGCTGTCAGTCCGCGAAACATGCACTGACCTATTAAGCGCATTTCGCAACAGAATCTGGGCTGCTGGTCTCAAAACCAATTTTCCGAATGTGATTCGCAACCTCAAGGATACGTGTCTACACCGACTTCTTCGCTTGGGCATTATCTTAAGAAAAAGTTGACGTTTATCCGTCTTCACACAATGATGCGCCCCGTGTTAATATGTCATGGCCAGATGCGTCCGCACCCAGCAATAGCAGGTTCCCTCCTGCTAAAGCGTACTTTTTTTCTACATAACTATACTACTTTCGTAACTCGAACACACCTCAAATTACAGCTTGGCAAAATTGGAGACCCGCCAGAAACCAGAGCCGCATCAATGTCTTACCTTGTCTCCGTTCAAATGAAACATCCATGTACACGTTGATAGTGAGAAATTACGCACATGTAAAAAGGAACACACGATGGCGTTTTAGCGCGTAGCCACTCGTACGCTTTTATCAAGGACAGTACGTACGGCAGAGAAACGGGGACCTGACATGGTAGACAAGGAGAATCCTGCGTACTGGAAAAGGCCTTCCCATTATCTTTTTGTGTGTAAGCAGATTCATACGGTGTGTCCCTCTCTCCACTTCGCTAGAGAACTTAAAAGCAGCCACACGGGTGCGCTTACTCTGTCTGTTCCAAGTAGGCAAGGAAATAAAATAACCCCAAGACCACACATACTAAAACATCTGTTCAAGACCCTTCGCGCTGTCACTCCGATATGCATATCAATCGACTGCAGCACTGACTCGTACCCACGCAAGTGTTGGCGGGCCATTCTCAAATGCAGAATCCGAGTCGCCAATCGTCCCTACTGCTTCTGTAACCAGGTGGGAACTGTTTGTCAGTTCACCCCAATGGCGCACTCTGTGCAGTTGAATATTTGTCTTCGCTCGCCTACACCGCGCACCCAAACGGTTCAGAGAGAAGAAAAGGCCGATGTTATGCTGTGACGTATACCTGCATTTTGCGATATCCAAACTGTTGTACTAGACGGCAGCAAAAGCGTAACGTCATCGTTCGCAGTGCTGCTTTGTCCTTTCCTCTTCAACTGCTCTACGCGTAGACGAACTGAAAGATTGCAACCATTCTGATCGTGTCGTTGATTCTGCTCGAGCACCTCCAACGAGGAAAAGCTGCGTGTAAGTACGTGAGACTGCACGAGAGGCACAGTTGGTCATTTACGCGAACATTTCTGCGAGTGCCCTGAGAAGCACAGAGGCCGCGCTCCACTGCGGAAGCCACGGTGCCAAAGCCTCGCCTGAGTGTCCTCACACTCGTCACTCTATTGCTTGCATTCCGCCGCTGCACCGCAAGAGCCGTTTCTTCCTTTTTGCTTAAAGGTACATCCTGCGCGGATTGAAGTGGTGCTCCTCAACCCGCGCTATTACGTTACGGGACTCTTCAAGTGTCTGACATCTGTATTCGTATTTTTCAAAAGGTGCACTGTTTCGGCTTCTCCTTTGCACGCAGAAATTTGCGCAAAAATGTCCTTTAAGTGTTAAACGCGTCCCCGCGCGAAAATATCATCTTGCAGAAAAACATTTATTCCACTCACGCACCGTCTTAGAAACTGAGTACAGATCTGCAAGGGCCTCCATAAGTTGCAAAGTTGCAGCTGACCGTATTCCCTATGATCAGAAAGTCATAACGTACCGTCAGTAGCCACCCCCAGGCCCCTGTTTTCCTGAAGCGGCACGTCACACAGACGGAGTGCTGCCGTAGTTTTCCATCGTATTGCTGCATTCTCGCCGTATGCGTAAGCAATGATATGTGTTTCAGCTGCTTGTACCTTCCTGCATGCGCTACAAGCGCTTATATCTTCATCCAGTATTTCGAATTTTTAAAAGTGTGACGCGGAGATCGCTACAAATACGGCACCACGTGTTAGCCGTCAACGCTCAGCTTCGAACACACGCTGTTTGCTGTCGCCTTCCGTCTAGGTGCGAAGAAGCTTTCAAAACTCCTGCCGTATGCACGCTTGAAACACAGAATGACCAACCGTGTGGAAAGCCCTCACGACGGCAAAGCCTTGGCGACAGCGATCTGAGTCCTGCAGCAACACTACGCAAGCGACGTCGACTGCTGTACCATATCGGAAACGTGCGTGGAGGGGCCCTGCTAGACGGGGAGCGCACAAACGATACACGCCCGTCGTCCCGTCGTGTAAGGTGTAGCTGAGCAGGATGGCCTGCAAAGCTTTACCACATGTGTCTACCTTATCTAATTCTCACTTACCAGAATACGTGTGTACCTCCAACGATAGATACAACTGTGAAAACGGTGCGGAACACCTGTGGCCCACAACGCTTTCCAGATGGGTGCGAATCCTGGCGCACACTGTATCCACGTATATTCACATCCATATATGCGCAGCACGCAAGTAGTCCAGCTAGAGGAACAAAGCCTTCCTACACAGATATTCATATCTGCAAGAGGAGCAAAGGGAGCCGACACGGTGCACGCGAAAATGTCATGCATGTTCTGACTCATCCGTCAGGTAGTCCGGGGGCAGCTGTCCGCGTGTCACCCAACAGGCTACAACCGTGATATCATCCATCTTTCCACCCACGAAATGAGTCTGAGCTCGTCGAGCGTGGCGCATAAATGGAGTTTTCGCCAGCGGATCGCGACTGCAGAGAGCAGAATAAATGGAACAACGAGTTTTTGAGTGAACGACCAATTCATCATACAGCACCTCTCAACCAAATTTGAGAAAACGAAGCAGGAACGCGTCGTGTACCCGAACAACAAACTAACTCGTCAGGGACGACAAAGAGATACAAAATGACGAAGGTGGAGGCAATAAAACGTAGGAATACAAGAAGAGATGTACGAATACGGAGGCTGCGTACTTCAAATTGCACGTGTATTCTAGCACTCTATACGCGTATGCGTCAAGCACACATACATATATACATATATGTAGAGGTGTAAATATATATACATATACACCTCTACAGACCTTTTACATACGCGTGTACATAGAGACGCACACATACGCAACAGGTTTGTACATATCGGTACAAACGTGTTATCTGCAGGACTCGTCTGTGGTAAACAGTCAGTATTCTCGTACCCGCGTTCCACGTGTAGAAAAATTCGCATATCACCATATCACAGTATGTGTGCATGCTTCGTTGAGCGTTTAATCCTCAGCGTCATTCACCTTCGCCCATGTGTGCACATATATAAGATTGATGATGTCTTGTTTCTGTGCTTTGTCTGTCGCAAGACAGCAAAGAGAACTCACCTTCTGTGTGCGGCCGCTTCAGCGACGGCAGCAGCAACGGCATCTGCACTGGTGGCGAGGCTTTCGTTGTTGAGAAGAGCAGCTTCATACGGGCTGAGAGCTGCATTAGCAAGTGCGCATATCTCGTGATCGAAGAGGTTGTCAAATAAGCCGTCGGTGCCCAGCAGGACGAGGTCTCCTTCGAGTGTATTGACTGTGTACACGTCGGCCATCTCAGGAGTGTCCTGGGGCAGCATGGTAGCGCTGCGCAACACGCGTACGAGTGAGTGCTTGCCGTCGTCAGCTAGCTGTTGATACTGGCTAGGAGGTGGCAGACGGCTGAGTTGGTAGGGGCAGTTGAAGTTGTGCTGCTGCTCTTTGCTGCGATGCACGCACGTCATCTTGTTGTAGATCAGTCGTGGCTGGTGCTGTCTCCGTAGGATGATGACACCGCTGTCGCCCAAATTCGCAATCCCCATTTTCTCACTACGCGTGTCTAAGCACGCCACCAACGCCGTGCAGCTACCGAAGCTTCGTGTTGCTTTGTAGCCGCGTTTCAAAACTTCCAGTGCTCGTTGCTCCACCGCGGGCGTCTCCCAGAACCAAGCTTCGTGTGCTGCTTCCCAGCAGCCCCGCATCAGCTCCTCTGCAAAAAGCCGAGGATTCAATCCGAAAGAATCCCACTCGCCCACCCCATCAGCCACACCCACACACACTGCGCCTCCCATTTCTCCTCCGCTGCCTATTATGACTCCCTTCGGTGAGCTGCCGTAGCCGCCCGCAATCATCACAGGCGCACCTGCTGGCCAACGCGGAGGCGTACACACCGCTGCACCGGCACATATAAAGCTGCTGCTCACTGAATACCGAGGCCCAAACTCTTGGCTTTCTTCCGCAGCTTCAGCAGAAAGACTACCGTAATTCAGAGATGGACAGGCAGACAACACCTGAGCCAAACCACTATTCGCGTTTTCTTCCAGCGCCTCACGCAAAAGCATCTGAACTGTGGTCCCCTCGTCCTCAGGCAAGTTCTTGCCGATCTCGAACGTGCACGAGCTCTCAACCGTCTCTGTGAAGGCGGCAGCATCTGCACCACAAGACACACAACCGGTCTGGGGAGCAGCTCTAAACGGGGTACCGTGCTGCGCTTGACGAGTTACCACACAGATTCTCGGGACGCACCGCGAAGACTACCCTGCCACTAAACTTGCAGACACAATCGCGCACACCACTGCGATCCCGCTGGCTCAGCAGCCGGAAACAGAAGCTTGGCCAGCAAACTTACCCGACAGGACAGCACCTGGAGCGACTGATGTCTTAGAGACAGTAACATTTTCAGCAGCGCCGACCGTGTGCGAAGAGGAATTCGTAACACGTGCCGCTGCTGAAAATGGTGCGGCATCACCAGTGGCGCGTCGAAGAGCAACCGCAGTAGCACCGTCCCTACTATACGCACACGCAGCCTTCCGGTAGACGGCTTGCCGCGCTGGCTGCTGTGGCTGTCCGTCGCCTCCTGCGGAAACTCCAGCAACACTATCACCGTTCGCCCCAATATTCCGTTTGGTGGAAGAGTCAGGAGGCCATTCTGCGGGCGAAGAAGAAGCAGACACTCCTCCTACGTTTGTCGAAGAGGAATCCAGAGATGACGTTTTGGTTAAGGAAGAAGGAGAAGGTGAGCTAAACGAAGAAAGAGGAGATGCGACAACGGAAGACCTTGTCGTCGCGAAAGCTTCTCCGTTTTTGTCATCTTCAGAGTGGGGAGACACCAGCGTACATGCACAGCTGGTGCTGCGGTCGTTAAGATTTTCCTTTCCAGCCTGAGTGTGTATTCCTCGCTGCCGCGAAGGAGGAATGGATCTGAGTGGCGGCGTGGAAGAGCGCGCCAGGGGAATATCCATGCAAGCAAAGCGCTTGGAATAGCGAGAGGACGGGGGCACAGGGGTAGCAATAAAAAAAGCGTCAGCGCCTCCGCTTTCAGTTTTGTCGGGGTGCGGTATCATGTAAGAGCCGCACTGCAGTGTCAGGCCCCTCTTCAAGCGCGCCCCTTCAGCTGCCGTGCGTCTGCCCGCTACATCCAGACTACTCAACTCATGAAAAACGTCCGGGGTCTGCAGGTGTCTGGTCACATTAGTTGGCCAGCAGCTTTTGCCTAGCGTGCTTACACGCCGAAGCGCTCCTGCTGCAGCACTCTGAATAGCTGGGTCTCCTTCCCCTGCTGGCGGGGTTGGCCCTTCTTCGGCCACACCCAGCGTGCTGCCATATGCAGAGAATCCTCGATTTAATCGAGGCGTCGAGACATCTGTGGCTGCTCTGCCTTCTCTTAACGCGCTGACAGAAAATCCGCTCTGTTCAGTGCCTGGTCGAGCACCTATTGCGCCAGCACCCGCAAGGACAGCAACAGCAGCTCGCTGGTCTACCGCTACTGCCCTCAAGTCTCTGTCGTCTATCCTCTCCCCTTCCCGTCGTAGACTACATGCTGGACCAGACACCCTCATTGTCAGAAGCCCTTCACATGCGGACGACGCGACAGCTCTGGGTTTTGCGGCGAATTCTTGAGGTGGACTGGGCCCTGCAGGGGTTTCGCCATCTTGTTTCCCATTTCGGATATCGTCGCATTTCGTCTCACTACTATCGCCTCGCCCTTCCTCCATCTGTTTCTCTCTTGCCTGCCGTGTTCCACCCGAAGGTTCTGACTTGGAAGCGACCAGAGGGACAGTAGCAGTGCCCACAGCTACAGCGTCGGCGTCAGCAGTCCGTAGTTGTTCCGGTGTGCCTGCAGCGGCTCGTTGTTTTCGTGACGGTGAAGGCGCCGCTGGGGGGTCTGTTGCTGCAGTCTCGCTGACATCAAATGTCTCGCCCTCACGCTGTGTGCGATTCTGTTCCACTTCAAACTGCTTCCATGTGTCTTCTCTCTCCTCTTCAGGTGCCTTTTTGTAGATAGCGTCGACATAATTTCCACCTTTAGACTCCCGTCGTTTGCCCCATTCTCCATCACCTTTCTCTTCGTCAAGGACTATCGGAGGCTCTGCACTCCTGTTTTCCCTTACTGTCCACTGATTCTGCTGAAGGATCTCTCCCTCCTCGTGACCCTCCCCGGTCTTCTGCTCAAGTGTTCCTCGTGCGCGATTTCCATCAGCAAGCTGACCTTTCTGGTCCCCGCAGCAGACATGCCCCAGGACGTCTTCTTCTCTGGTCAACATCTCATCCTTTTCCTCCTGTCGTGAAGGCAACGCAACGTGACTTTCTAATCCTGCAGCGCCACCCTCAAAATTCTGAGTCGCTGGATCGGCAGGCGGCGCTTCGTCAGTTGCCTCGCCACCTTCGTCTGCAACCAGGCGCTGCCGCTGCAGCTCACTGTGCTCACACTGCTTCGCCGTCCAAGTCCCGGGGCTTCCACAACTTGCAGTTTGCGGCATCTGCAGACTTGCTCCGCCGGAACTCCCGACTGTGCCCTTCCTCCCTTCTGCCTTCGCTTGTTCCTCTTCTGCTTGCCCTTCTTCGTCTTCTGCTTGCCCTTTTTGTTCTTTTGCTTCCCCCTTCGTCTCCTGTTCCCCTGCGTCCTCTCCTCCTGCTCCTGCTCTGTCTGCTGCCTCCGCTTTTGCTTCATCCTCGGTATTTCCCTCTCGGGCCTCTTCATCTGCTCCAATCGCACGAGGAAACGGTGCCGTCCCAGTCTTCGGAGGATCAAGCGTCGCCATGAGAGGACGGCTGGAGGGAGGATTCCAGCACCTGCGATGGTGGAACATCAGAGCCTCTTCCAGCTCTACATCTTCAGCAGACGGCTGCACAAGAACAGGCCCATCCGCCTGGTATGCAGGTGATCGCGACGGATTATATGTCAGCGGAGAAAGGTCCATGCCCTTGAAGAAGTACTGCGTCTGACCCGTTTGGGGCGAAGTCACGAGCTGGCCTTGATACACCACCAGCAGATTCACTGCGCGGCCCTGCTCATCCTGCGCAACCACACCAAGAAGTAAAAAAACGGTCTCTTTACTCAGGCAGAGGTTAGCGCCAAGAAGCATACAAAAAAATATACGCTATAGCGTGCGAGAGCGTTAGAAATAGACACCGCACACTAGAGGGGGAAGCGACACTGCGCGGGAACCGCGAGGGAAGTAATAACATAAACCGAAGGAAGAGCGGGCGGGCAAGCATAAAGCACAGGGGACGGAAGCCCCTTTCAAATGCTAAACCCGCCTGTGGACTTTCTAGTGCCACTTGCCATGTAGACGCAACTGTCCTGCTAAGCGCATGATGAGAGTTATACATGTGAAAAGATTTCTCCAGGTTTCAACGCCCTTCGTGTGAATTGGGAGCGGAAGCGTGCGGTGAATGCTTGGCGCCGGGCTAAATAAAAACTGCCGCGCTCCCGCTTTAAGCGACACAATCTCCGCTAATGAAATTTCTGGACGTGCAGGTGAAGCTGACTCGTGAGGAAAAGCCCGCAAGCAGACAAACAGGCACAGTTTTCAACAAGCAGGTGAAGGTCCGGTAGATAAGGCGGAAAATACGAATGAGTAGGTGTCGCAAAGTTGGCTCATCTCTGCGTCAGACGTCACACTCGGGGTCCTTCCCTGGGGCCGCATCTGGTTTCTACTTCGTAGGGAAAACGGCACAGAGCTTCATCCGTCAGCGCCGCCGCCGGCAGAGGCCGTCACCCGCGTCTCGCTTACCCGATGAATTGGCAGCATTGGTTCGCATCGCCACACGCCGTCGACTCGAAATTTCACAGCAACTTGAAGCACGGCCTCCTCCTTCGCTCTAGGATAGAAAGGGCACACCCACCACCCCCTAGACAGAACGTTCTTGTGTCTGTCATCCACCCGAAGGCCAACGAATCTCTCCTGCTGCAGGAGCATGTCCCGCGGAGCAACAGAATAAAGGTCTAGGGCAAAGCCCCCCAGCCAACGGTCCCAATGCATACGATACACGTCCTTCCATGGCGATGGTGAGAATGTCCCTGCCACCTGCAGAGGGGACCCAGTGAGACCGACGGAACGCCGCGTAAGAAAGAGACTGAAAGGGCAACCAACGCGATGGCCCCCAGACCACGAAGGAGGCAATAGTGGTGGAAAACAGGTAGGTGCGGGGACGGCACGTCTCAGGACTTCGAGGATTTCATGCAGCTGATATAGAAAACAAAGACCTCGTGCAGGATGACGTAACCAGGCGCCGCAGGAGTCGCTGAAAAAGCTTATCCACCAACAGCACATCAGTGGCGTTGCCGCGGCCCCAACTGAGACAAGACTGGGAAAGAAGAGCGGTAGTCGCACGTGCCCTACGCAGCTCGTCGCTGTAACTAAACGAGAAGGAACACAAGGTCCAAGCAGTGTTCTGCCTGTGTGCAGCCAACAGAAAAGTGGCACGGCTTGAAAAGCCTGCAAGTGTTCATCCGTGGACTCGTAGTAAGATTTGCTGTGCCCTCAGAAATAGCAAAAGGGGCCGAAGTGCGCTTTGTGTCCGCACGAGTGTAGTAGGAGCAGATACGTTAGCAGTACCGAGAAAGCCGGCCGTGCACTACATAAAGACAACTTAGAGGCGAATAGACATTTCACGTGTGTTGCGAAGACTGCCTACGAAGACGGCGCGCTGCTGACAGTTTTGTAGACCAACAGCGGAAGAGCACTGCTGTCGCGTCATCTGAAAAATGGACAAGAACCGCAAGCCAACCGCGAAAATGTGACCTGAGTTGACTTCGACTGTACCAGTGGCTAAGTAGCCAGAAACAATCTCTGTCAAGTTTTAGTTTTCCCTTATTCCTGCTGCCGTTCCCCAAGCCAGGTGCACGTCTACTGCTGTCCACACATGCGTCTGAACGGGCACCTGCTACGCCCCCGGACAGTCGCATAGTAAGCTCAAAAAGTACAGCTGCAGCAAAACGTCAAGAGCGCTCAGCCTCGGGCACGTCGAAGCAAGACAGAGCTCCGCAGAGTCGACTGCAAACTACCCACTGTATGTCTCCTGGTCAGTGTGAGTGTTGGAGCAGGCCTGTTGCCTGCGTTTTCTTTGTTCAACTTCTGAAAAGGACCAGAGGGAACCCTCCACGTTGCAGCTGTGCCTGCAAGCAGGGCAGTCTCAGCAGAGAGCGTCGATCCCAAGGCATCCTTACCTCAACCACCTGGGCATCTACGAGAGACCACAGAGCAATGAGAGGCGGACGGTATCTTTCCATGAAGGCGGGAGGATAAATTCGATTTGAGTAGGAGGCAGCGCCTGACAAAATTTGCTGAGTTCCTCGGCGCACAAGTGGACTGGGCCCCCTGGTCTCACACCCCTGCTGCGACTCCCGCTTCTGGTTGTGGAATGGCGCTTGCGCCTTCCTCTCGTTGAAATCCTGCGCCTCCTGCCACGGATCTGCCTCCTCCTGCAGTCCGTCTTGCCCCCCGAGTCGCGCCGACGAGCCACCGCGCTGCTGGTGCTTCCCTTCACTGCGTCCCTTCACTGGTGGGACATCCGCGGGGCATCGTGCTGCTCGGCTGCACCAACAGCAGCCGTCCATTAGCGCCAGCTGTTCTAGGCTAAGGCCACTCGTCCCACAAGGACAGTGACTGCCTTCTCCGCTGTGCGATGAACAATCGAGGTGCTGAGAGGCTGCTTCAGCTCCGCAGGAATTAGGGTCGCTGCCTTCTGCGGATTTCAAGTGTCTGTGGATCAGCGAAGACGCGTCGGCAAGTGAGGTGTCTGGTAGACAGTAGCCGCAGCCTTCAGAGTCAATCGAGCAGTGACACAAAGGTGCAACAAGAGACCCTGCAGCCATCATCGTAGCTTTTGTGAGCACAGCAGACGCGCAAGCATGCACGAAAGATTTGGGCCAGTAGTACATGGAACGCACGCGCCTACGGCTCAATCGAACTTCTCTCTGGATGCTCAGCAACAGGTTCTGCTGGATTGCGCGCGCTCGCATTCCAGCAGCTTGACTTGCGACGTACGCAGGGTCTCGACGGCGGAGAGGCTGAGGCGCCAGCCTGAAAGAATAACTGCGCTTGCTGCAATACCAGTACCCTCCACTAAGCATCGAGAGATCTTTAGTCGTGTATGCACCACCCCGTCCTCGTCTCCGCAGAAATGGGGCGACAGGGGTAGCGTTGCTAGGCCACAGCTCCGCCATTTTGGCTTCCCCACCGCAGCGGTCACACACGCGAACAGCTGTGGGCGTGGCTATGTCAGTGCTTGTATCCTTTTCAGAAGGAGGAGAGGTGTCATGGGCAGCTCTCCACGCGGTGCCTGTTCCAGCCCGCCTTGCTGCACTGTCGCCCCGTCCTTGGCCTTCGACAGCTCCGCCTGCGCCAATACTCCTGTTGCTGACTGTGTGACCCGAGACGTTTTGCGCGCCGATGGTGCGCCCAGGACCACACACGGAAGAGAAGACACGCTTCGAGGCAACCGCAGTTTCGAAAGTGCTCTTTTGCGTCTTTTCCGTCGATCCTGAAGTGTTCACTTGCTTCAAGGCGGAAGCTGTCTCTCCATCTGCTGCAGGTGTCCCTCTTCGTCCTGCTCTGTTCACATTTGTAGCACTTTCAACAACATTTTCTACCTTGTTTTCAGGAGCAGGATTTTTCTGTGCTGCGGGGACTGCTGTAGTCTCCACCGGCCCCGCCACCGCTGGGACCTCCTCGGACGCTTCCGTTGCAAAGTCATTCGGGGACGCAAAAATATCTGTTTTTCTTCTTGTCAGGACGGAAATCTGAGGACCGTCTTCTTCGAAGATATTTTCTTGAGAAGACAGCTGAAGCGTTCCGAACGAAGAAGGAACTGTTGTTGCCCTGCTGGCCACCCTAGTGATAGGGGTCTCAGTGCCGTCTTGACACCAACTCATGTGCGCAGTTTCTTGCGCTCTCTGCGGTTCGTTTACCTGCGTAGGCACGCCCTCAAGCTGGTAGTTCCCCTCCCCAGGAGGCGCTGCACGAGGTTCCAGGCCACCCCGTCTTTCTGTCGACACTCCTGTTCGCTGTTTCGGGTCGTCGCCTTCTGCAGAGGCTTCGATCTTTCGGCGGAGATCACCTGCCTGCGCCATACAAGTCTCACTCTGCCCCTTGAGGCCATTTTCTTTAGCAACAAAAGCCTCTTTCTGTTTCTCCACGTTGCCTTCGACTTTGACATCTTTGCACGAACGATGCGTCTCCTCAAGAATCCGGTCCTCTTTTTCAACGGATTCGAGCCCACAACCGCTGATAGCGGGCAAAAAAGGAGCAGGCAAAAATGCGCTGTCGCCTGAGATTTTTGCGTGTTGGGGTACGGATGCATTGCCGGCCACCGAAGCAGTTTGCAGGCCTACTCCATTGGACACGACGTGGTGCAGAGTATTTAAATCGAATATGTTCTTCTCCTGCGGAGCAGCTCCCGAGCCTGCGTTGCTCTCCTCAGGCTCTGCCTCTGCAAAAACAGACACCACGTGCCCACACCGAAAATATACACCAGCGTTGGCGACAGCTGTATTTGCAAAATTGCGGCTGCGTTCCAGCATCGGCTGCGGCTTCGTTAAAGTACCTTGGTCTGCATTTGGCGTGCTCGTCATCCTCATGTTGCCACAACGGTGAGGATTTTCTGCGTCGTCAAGGGGGCTAGAGGGTGAGATTCGTGCGCATTTGCTGCTGTCTCGGATGCAGACAATTCTCCGCGAAAACTTGCAGCCAAATAAACTGCTCGGACTTTACTGTACGTGCTCAGCAGCAGTTTTGCGAGGCGTCTTTCTTGCTTCTACGGGAACGTACCTGCTTTGCAGCGAGAAGAAATCGCACCAGACGTGGGGGTGTTCGCTTCCTCTGCTGAATGCGAACGGCTTTCAAAGTCTGGCATCCTCGTGCCGGAACTATTTCGTCGTGTACCGTTTACTTCCTCTACTTCCGTTTTCGCCGAGAGCCTGACACACTCCGTAGCCTTTGCCGACTCGGCTTCGGGCTTTCTCGCAACGTTTGAATTGACGTCTCTGGCTTTGTCCGCTGCCAATCTGCTCTCTTCAATTTCTTGAGGGTTTTCGTTGCTTTGAAGACCCACTGCACTTTTTTGCTCTGCAGAAATTTTTCCCTCAGACTGCACTAGAACAAGTTCAAGTGGTGCATCCTCAAAGCTTGCAAGATCTCTTTCTTCTTCTGTAATGTTCGCGTCTACATTCCCGTCTGAGAACACCTCTGGCTCTATGAGCGACGTCGCATCCAACGTCTTCCCGACTTTTCCCGCGCCTGCCATTCGCGACAGTTTGCATTCCACGCCTCCAAATTCACTAACTTTCCCTTCTGCAGCCGACACACGCTGGTCAACTTCTTCCGGTGTGCGCTCCTCCAACAGTCCTCCTCTGTGCTGCGGCAGGACGGGTGCTGCCTCCACGAAGCCACCTATATCGTATTTTTTTACAGATTTCGCTCGCCCTTGCCAATATCCCTCTCTTTGTGCCAATTCTGCACCGGATTCCCCTTCTTGGATTTGAAACTTAGCTCGAGCCGCTGCTCTGTTTGGCAGAGTCACGGGGAGGGGTGCCGCCCCGCCTCCATCTTCTGCGTTCGCGTCCATCTCGATAAATCGGTGTACTACTGCTAAATACGTCCGCAGCTGTTGTTCTGGAGCAGCTTCTCTTCTTTTAGTTCCTGTAATGACTTGTTTTTTTGCTGCCCGAGCTGCTTCTGCTGTTGCTTCTTCCAGGTCCTGCTGCCCGTCCTTGAAAGCTTCTCCCCAAGCGTGTCTACCGCTACCTTTATCAAAATTCATTCTCTCTACGGCTGTACACGTTACTGCTACGTCTGAAATCTGTTCGACCTGCTTTTGGTTTGCATGCCTCTCAGTGCGTCGAGGTGACCTTGCTTTTTCAAAGAAAATCCCGAGCGGGTCTACTGCGGAGGCGCATAATATTTGGTGCGGTTCACAGCGACTTGTGCTTCCACCCTTCACCTCCTGCCCTTTGTTGTACGCCGACTTCTTTCCAGTTTTATGCTGTTCCATCTTTTCTGCATTCTTCTCCGTGCCCCCTAGAGACATTTCAATTATTGTCCTTCTGATGTCGTTTTGCACAATCGCCGTCTCAACTGTGTCTATCCCATCGTCGGCCCAAATCCACTTCTTCTTCCTAGGCTGCGCTGCAGCTGATAAATGCAGTCGGTTCTTCACAGGAGCTGCCACTCCTTCAAAGGACGATATCAGACGCGGGCGAGGACAGACACAGGGGGAACTGTCTCTGCAGCCGCCTTCTTCGCTTGTCGTACCTGCAGGCACCTCCTCCCTATTTGATGAGGCTTCCATTTTCTCTGAGGCTCCTGCCTCCAATGCCGTCTCCCCTCCCCTTATTTCTCTCCCTACAACATTAGAGTCACTCTTTTCAATGCTGTCCTTTACTCCCTCCGTTGTGGTAGTCTCCTCCCGCGGTGGAATTTCAGCTGCTGCCGGCGAAGGCTTCGCGTCGTCTGCTAGGACCGTTCCCTGCGTATGCCCGGCGTGTGTAGAGACTTGCGCATCAGCTACGTTTTCAGTATCACCTGAAAACGTATCACCTACGTTTTCAGTCGGCGCCGGTGAAGAAGTGGGTGGTGCAGCGCGTATTCTTGTCTCGGCTGCTGCAGCCTCTGCACCTGCTGCATCTCCATTTCTTAATGCAGCGTCAACATCCCTGTTGTCTAGTGCTGCAGTTGACTTCATTCTCCCTCCAACATAAGCTGAGTTTCCTACCTCTCTTGCAGCATTCTTCTCCGCTTTCGTCGGTGAGACAGTGTGTCCCACTCTCTCGGTTGCAGACTTCCCTCGACTACCCACTTTATCCTCTGCCACGTTTCGCTTCCGCTTCCCTGCTGCATCACCGTCCTTGACTTTTTCTGCTGTGCCACCCGCCAGCCGTCGCAAAGGTGCTGCTTCTGGAGTTTCTCCTATAGCGACACGGCGGGTGGTGGCAGCCGCTAATGAGGATTCCCCTCTGGTGGCCGCGCATCCTGTGATTCCTGTGAGACAATGCAGGGCTGCATACGAAAGGGTTCCTGGCCCGTCAGAACTCTTTGCTGCTCGAAGCCGGAAAGCAGCTGTAGTCCGTCGACGCGCGTGCTTCGCTTGTATTCGGTCAAGGAAACGCAGCATATCTGCCATATGTTCTCTCATCCTGTTATGCGCTATTTCAACTTTAACACGATTTAACTCTTCGACCACCTTCCTTGCCGAAGGGTCCGTTTTAGCTCCTTGATCCTGCTTCCCCCTGGAAATGACTCCTGATTTGCCTTGACCTACCAAAGAACAAATGCTCTGTGAAAAATTCTCTCCGTGAAGGATATCGTCTTCGCTGCGAACTACCTGCTGCTGCGGCGCTCCTGCTCCGTAGATTCGATTCCTGGGTGACTCGCCGGGAAATGCAGAAGGTGTCGACCTGTGCACACACTGCTGAGGTGCTGGAGCACGGAGTGCTGTAACTGTTGGAGACTGCTGAATGTCACCTTCGACGCCTTCCGCAATGGAAGGGTCGTACGGCTGCACTTTGTTTTCTTCGCTGACGCGTTGCACACCTGCGAGTGGCTTTGGATAATCACTCTTTCCTGTGCAGAGTGAAGAATGCTGCGGTTCACAAACTGCACGTCGACATCGCTCAGCCGTCCGCGAAAAGCGCTGCATCTCGGCGTCCCCGCACAGGGACATATCTAGGGCAGCCAAATCTGTTTTGATTTCGCCTCCGCGTCTCAGTTTCTCAGCCTCTGCGTCAGAACAGCGGGCGCTCGACAGAGCTGCAGAGTACTTACATCTCAGATCGCCTTCTGACCGGACCGCAATCAACAGGCCGTGACCCTCTTGTCGGCGACGGCCACTGCCGTATCCGCCATTATCGTACCACCCACTTGCATCATTCTCATCAAAATTACCAAGCACACCTAGATCCTCTGTTGTAACACTCTTGTGTGGGAGAAGATTCGCAGTCGGCGAACGGTTCTCAGCTGACGACGAAAACTGCACGCGGTCGAGCTTGGCCTTCCAGAAAAGCGGCAGAACAACGGATGCGAAGCTGCAAGCCAAATCTGCTCTGTTGTCCTCCGGGCAACCGTGTCTTCCGTACCTCCATCGACAGGAGGTCTGACGTGCAGCAGAAGGCTGGAGGGACCTCTCAACTTCTGATAGTCCCATCTTGCATGCCCGCATATTCACATCTACACGCGGGGTCTACAGGACTAGCAGTAAGTCCTTCCACTGCATACAGCATCGGGGAAACCTTGGTTTTTGCATGCAGGCGTAGGCAGCAAAAAAGGCCCCAAGTCCGCACACGTAGAGGCGCCAGTGCACGTAGACCCGAACGATTTACACATATACACATACCCGGGCGTTCCGGTGTACACGCTGGTTCCAAGACTAGCTATAAGTGGATGGGCAGCGCGCGCAAGGCAAGCTGAGAAACGGCAACCAATTGCGATAACAGTGAGCAGGGCGCAGTCGAGGCGAGACTGCTGGAGTTTTAAGCCGATAGACCCTCACTGCAAGACACGAAAGGAGCCAAGACGACTGCGATGAAGACCTTATTTCGCGGAAACAGTCAGGAGGCCGACAGCTCAGGGATGGGAAGAACGCATGCGTCTACACATCAGTTCGACGTATTTTCACACGCGAGCGTGCCACGCACACCCAGGGAAATCGTGTTCTGCCTGTCCTCCCAAGGCGAACACAGGACTCAAAAAACCTGCGTGATGGCACGTATGCACGCCAGGAGTACACTCAATGAAGGACCTAAAAAAGCGCGTATTAGTGTATAGTGCGTATATGTCATACTCAGAAACAACTCCTTTTTTGACCAGGTTCGTAGTCTCGTGGCAAAGTCCGGCGTGCTGTGGGGGCCTTGCAACACCAGTGGACGTGTGCCACGACGTTCAGGCAAGTGCAACTTTCGAGATCCACGCGACGCAAGACGCTTTTGAGGGGTGGGAGCCGCCGACAACAAGCGTCCCACTTGTTTCTCCAGATGCAGCGGAGTGAATGTTGCGGCTGCATCGATTCATGTACTGCAGGAATGTACGAGCCACTGGTCCCGTCAGAATCTCTAGTCGGTCCTCTTCTCAGGCCTAATGCACAAATGAGATCATGAAAGGAAACCTGACCCTCCTGTACGCTGTGTACAGACTAGTGCACACTTTGTTGGAATCGTGCGAGACACACCAGCAGCATTTTGTGTAGATGAAGATGATAGCGCATCCGGAGGCAAACGGCCAACGCTTCATGAGTGACTCTACTTTTTACCTCTTAAAATCAATCGCTGCGGCGGAGCCACAGTGGTGGACACGGTACCGCGGTACGGTCTAAACTTAGTGCACACAATGTGAATATGCAGACGTTCGCCATAGCTCCCTACAGTGCCTCCCTTGTAAGTGACAAATTCGAAATTTACACGTGGGGAATGCAAGCTCTGTACGGCGCACCAGTGAATACACGTTGCCCGTGTAGCGACGATTTTGAGGACAAACATCGGGAGTACAAATTAAATGCTGCCTGAAGTCGGCATGAGACTGCTGGTACGCCCGTCCATACGCCCTAAAGACGACGGCCATGTGTGCTGCACCTTACACACTACGCAGCTCGAATACTATATATATATATATTTGCTGGTATAACCGTTCACGCTATTTACCAAAGATCCCCTTAGAAAGGAAGTCCCTAGCAGGAAAAAGGGCAGACTCCCCGCAGAGCGTTATGTTCCCTGAAGTGTAAAAACTGCAGTGGCACTGTCGAGAGCGACACACCCGCTTTTTTAAAAAAGAACTCTCCATCGCAGAGCGCTCCTCGAAACGACTTGGGAAGCACAACACTGTTCAACCGGCGCAGGTGGTGAAGGGCCACCTGGGATACACACGTAGTAGCACCACACCTTTCCCATATGTAAACTCCTGCGCACAAACGTGTATACATGGGCATACATACACGGAGATGTATGTAAAGGTTTTTTTTTGGAGGAGAGGGAAAAAGTGCAATCCAGAGGCTGCGTGAAAGAATCACCTACGACACGTGAAGCGTATTAGCAGAGCGTGCAAATGCAGCGCATACGAAAGAAGTGTACACGTGCGAACGTCATTGCACGAATGTTGTCCAAATACTATACAAGTCACTCTTTGTTACACGTGCGTCGCTTTGGTGAACAGCGTTTTTTGGTAGAGACGCGTCGCTGACGAGCTCGAGAGGAACGTCGCGCACGGAGGACACCTCGAGTACAACTTTCTAGTAAAATTTCCTGCTTGAACAGGTACTACTACATCGAATTGCTTGAGCAACAGATGCGGATGCTTCAATACTGGGGCGGCATGCGCTTCCGGTGAAGATGCTGGCCAGGAATTTTTTGAGCCATTGCCAAGAGCATGGCAGTCACAGCAACCGCACTGCACCCTCGTGCGGAGGAATAGAAACAGACGAAAGAACCAAGTTCGACGTCGCCGATATGCGGCAAATATCAGGAAGCACACCTACGTCAGGAAGCACGGTACCCTTGTTGGTCCGCAAAATATTCCATCAGCAAGAAGCGCCGCATTTATGCGGGTGATCCAATATCTTTTTAACGCCGCCTTAGAGTTAGTGGAAAATGGTGGACTTGTACCGCTTGTTAACTGAAGGGCGGATGAAGCAGAACGTTTTTTTTGTTGCGCGCGCTGAGCTGTACAGCCAAGTTCCTGTGCAGCGGCAGGTGTAGCGCTAGATGCAAACTTTCCATCACTCCCGAACCCCCCGTACGTGGGTGGTATTTCGCATTAGCGGTTGAAGTCGCTTGCTGCCTCGCAACGCTGAGTCACCAAAAGGTGGGGCATGCAGGACTGCAGTGAGTGTCCGTGGACATTGGCAAGCATTTACTTCTCAGCGTGAGTAGCACAAAATGAATACTTCAATCTGTAGGGTGCCGGCATGATTGCTGAGGCCTAACACGAATGTAGGCATCGTGTAGACTGCGGCAACATTGTTTCATAATGCTGGGGAAAACGGCGGAACAGGATAAAGGCACGTTCACGCTTTTGCGCACACAGTGCGCAGTAAAAGAGAGAGTAAACAACCGTCCGAATTGCAGGCAGGGGTTGCCAGGATCTGTGTTTCTTTAACTCCTCACCGTTAACCGTCCCCGTATGATAATAAGCCACCGCTGCCCCATAGAGTTTTACAAAAAGGTAAAGTTTCGAGTGCCTGGGCATGCTGTAGCTCCACCTCTCACTGCCACTAGGGCGGGTAACCTCCATCTCTGACCTCTTTTCAAGTCACCATCATTCAAGAAGTCTAGCTAGCCTGGCGCCGTGCGTGCACGCTCAACACGGGACAGTAGGGGCCTATGTGTGCGGTGGCAGTGTCTGTAGGAGGGTTCATTCTGCAAAAGTGGAGCGGAGAGCTCACAATTGCAGGGGGCCTTTTGCATGGTGTTGAACAGGGGACAATTCAGGGCATTAGGAAAAGCGGGTCTGCTTGGTGAGAAGAAAGTCGAAAGGTAGCCAGGATCAGTCAGCATAGGTTCACACTGGTGCTCTAGAGCGGGCAGCTCTTAACCGTGGTATAAGAAGACTATGGAAGGGGGACTTCGGTTGGGGGTGGGACAGCTGCGTTTGCAGCGCGGTGCGTGTGTAAGTAGACGTCAATTCCAGGACAAATCCTCCCCCGTGTCAAGAAATAGCATTCGCGAGCCGACAGGTGAGGAACCGTCGAGTTTGCAGACCTCATCTGTGCTAGTCCTCTCTAGCACAACCTTGCGTGTTTCTAGAACACACCACACTTTACTGAATTTCCCTTCCACTAATTGAAAAATTAACATGAATACACACATCGCCGGTAAACCTCCACTACACTAGCAAGTCCACTCTATTTGAAGGAGTAAATGGAAAACTTTGTCGAGGAGGCATTGCTTCCCACTTTCGTAGGATAAGGCGTTGTTAGAAAGAGCTAGCAGCTGGAGGGATCTGTAAAGTAAACGCAATGAACCGTGGCTGTCGCTGCTTTGAGTTCATCATAGCAAATCCTCTTCTCTGCTGGTGGTGGAGGATTTAAGTTCAGTTGTAAAGTAAGGAACTACTTAAGCGCAGAAAACACGATCAGCTCTTTCATGCTGTGTTCCAGTAATAAACACGGAGAGACCTGAGGAACCCTACGCATGAGAGAGTAGCTCTGCCTGCAGTGTTTACGGACGGGAGAACACCAGACCCCTCATGTGTCTTGTCTGCTGCTGCTGACCTGGCATCTCATTTCAGAAAGATTCCTTCTCATGTTGGGTGTTCCTCAGTAGTAAAGTTTTTGTGCTATTGACACAGTGTCCGCCACGTGCACTCCAGGGCGCAGACAATGCAGCAGCGCGGAATGTTGAGCACGATTTTACGCCGCAAGTGAAGCACGCTGTGGTAGGCGTGCGGCCCCGACCGGCCGCCAGTTTTTGGCCCGTTTATCGGACAACCCAGTCACACTCAGACAAAGCAGATTCACAAGGTATGTGTGAAGATATGACAGAACCTGTGTGCTATTTTCAGTGTATAGCAGTATACGTATGTGTTCATGCGATTCCCTGCAGCAACTGCGCACACACGGGCCATCGTAAACGCAGAAAGGGCACACGGATACGCGTGCACGGGTGCAGTTGAGCTGATGTACAGAAGACATCTGGACAGCGCTGCGGCGTTATTGATTTAGAAATGTGCTGAAGAACTAGACTTCTGCAATATATGATAACAGACTCTAGCACGCATATTGCTTTCGGGTCGTAGTTAGTACTGATGGATGCAACTCAAGTATTTGCCTTCGCGGGTTACAGTACGCTCATACAAATCTCATCCAAAAGCTCACTTTGCCTGCTGTACTCTCTTATCCCTCATACGCTTACAAAATATGTTCAACGACAACAGGTCAAACGAGTCCATGTGTCATTTAAAGTAAAGATGAAGTTAACGCTCTGAACTAAGCCGGTAGTCTGTTTCTGTGGGATATTACCCCAAGTACGTGTGTTGGAGAGAGCGTGCTGAAAAACAGGAGAGTACTTTGCCTCTACTCCTGATGCTCGGCCAACTGCGCGGCGACGCGTTGTGTACGGGACGTTTTTGTCGACGGAATCCAGTATTTTGTGCGGTGGACAAAGATGTCCCTCTATATTTGTGTTATACAAAGACTCTTCAGGCTCAACCGAAGCCTTATGTCACAAAAAAAGGTACCGCTCTCTAGGGAGATCAGCGATGATTACATAATGTGACGCACTGTGCTATTGCACGAGGTACAGAGAATGCATTCGTGTGCAAGCTTATCCGTACGAAGGTACTCTACTCTTACCCGACAACTCATGTTTTCAAATGGAAAGCAGGGAATGCGACGTGCGCTGCGTTGAGAATGCAACGACGGTGAGCTTTCGAAATGGGATACGAGCCTTGTACACAGAGGCGCCACTGGGCCACGGCATGAGGCGGAGAAACGTCGCACAATGCAGTAGTTTCAATGCGAATGCTACGCATTTTCTTCGAACGCATCTAGATGCAACCCGCTGTCAGTGAGACCAGTCAAGCGGGAAAAAAATTGGTAAATGGCTCGCTTGATCTCGTCTGACGGCTTCTATCAATTGTACTACTATCTACGCTGCGTGCGCTTCTGTATACCATCCAAAAGCGAGTTCCTTTTCGACGTGTATCGCTTTCGCAGTCCTTCCATACACAACTACGGTCGTACGCGTCTTTGATACCGTTCGCGCATCAGCTCCATACACAGTCATTGGACTACAGGCGCAGCGTCCGACTCTGCAGAAGCTGTACAGATTTGTCTGCAAAAACACAGCGTCCTACGCCTTGTTTGGTCAGCTTATTTGTACGCCGGTTGTATTTTTAGGAAATGTGGCCGTGTGCTCAGCCACTCCGCAAGTTAAAGCCCACCAGTGAACATAACGTGGCCAAAGCGTTTGACAGGCAGCACGGAGACAACCGGTTGAATTTCATCCCTAAGGATCCACAGGAGAATTAAACAAGCAGAATAGTTAATAAACTAAAACCTCTGCTTGATTCCGGAAATTCCCTTACCGTGGCAGTGCGTTGCGCCTTCGAGCTCGTAGTGCCCGATGTTTTGGTTTTAGACTAAAATGGTGACTGCACGGGTTCTGCATAAAACTATTCATTCTGTGGATCACCAGCCGCTTCTGCAAAGTACGATTTCGCTTTCCGTGTCAAAATGGTACAGGTATAATTCCTGTGGTGTCCCTGCAGACAGGTCGTCGGCTACACCCCCACTTCCTCCGCTGCTGTCTTTCCGCACTCACCGGGTTTGCTTCTTAGCAGAAAAGCTGTAGTAACCATGTCGTGCACTCCGGGTACAATGTCAATTAGCTTACACAGCAGTGTTCCTGCTGATGGAAAACTTGCCCCTGTCCTTCCACAGCCAGCACGCAAGCGAACTTACGCTTGTTGTCTTGTTACTTCACGACTGCACTTGCGCGTGAGAGTATTGTATTCGTCCTTCGAAGCCGGCTAAAAGAATTTCACACTTCACTAGCGTTGTACGGCACACAGCCTATGCGTGAACTCAGCCGTCCACTGTGCGCTCGCGTCGGACTGGGCTACGTACATTTATATATATATATATATATGTATACAGTCGTGTGCATACAGCGAAGAAATATCTTTTTGAGGATCGTGTACACGTACGATTATGAGATGTCCGCGAAAGTTGACTCAATCATATGTAAGCGATATTCGTCAGGGAATGAGAGTGGAACGTTCGTGGCGTTCGCTTCTCGGTTCTACCTAAGCATGTAACATTTTTCTCTCTGCCGTCGGACACTTTCTTCTAACTGACATAGTGGAAAACTGCGTATTTCATCTCGTGCGTTGAATCTGGTTTAAGGAAACGTGTTTTTATCACCTGAGTGACCACCTACTGGATTGCAAATGCAGCCTCGACGTCTCCCCACGAGTCCTGAGAAAGAATTGATCGCGTTCCTCGCTCCTTCGCAGTCGGCACACAGCAGAACCTATTTATCTCTTTAGTGTCTCCCTATCCCCCTCGGCGTGCGCAGCTCTGGTTCTTCACCTTGGTCTTGTGAAATCATGGCGCACGCAGGAAAGGTACCTTCGTTTCCAGCTGTCATTATCATGCAGAGCCTTCGCTAGTGTATCACGCTGCATTAGTAAAAGTCCGCACTTACCGTAGCTTTCACCAGAGACTTGACTATAATCTAATAGCGCACGGCGGTGCAGCGTGCCATTCACTGCGATCAATGTGAACGTTTTCAGCAAGTGTGGCCAACATTCTTTGAAGAAGACCAAGGCAGGTTCTTGAGTCTTCTCACTTAAACAGATGCTTCAAGTTGAAAAGCTGTGGAGATCTCAAACCTTTCTGGGAATTGTCTGCTTCTACGGTGAAATTTATCGGGCACGCCAATTGTTCCTCAAAGGGTCTCCGCCTTGAAGGTGCGGTACGATATGTTCCGGACCTCGGGAATTCCTACTCAAAATAGAACACGGTCATGCACTATTTTAAGCAGAGACCTCCTCTGTAAGCGTGCGGGAGTATACGCTCTGAAAAGATAGAATTGTCTGTGTGATACGGGGGGAGAATGTGAAAGTCCTTACTTGTCTTCAGTAAATTCTGTTACAGATGTTCACGCGAACGCACTTGACAGAGCCTTCCCGTGTAAGGACGGTGAGATCTACAGCAGAAGAGAGCGTTGCCGGTACCGCATTAGCCAGAGTCGTGATATGAGTCACAGTACAAAAGAATACTTTGCTTGTGTCGGTACCTCACCGGTACGATGCACTGCATGCGGTACGCGCAGCACGTGCTGGCACTTGACCAGTGGTACGTATTTCGACGACTACCCGGGTATGTCTGAACCTGCTTGGAAGACCGCGGAAACCTACACTTTGACGAAACGTTACCAGGACAATCTGATTCCATCATGCAGGAAAAAAAAATCATCCAAAGGCAAAAGTGGGTAGTGTGGTCCGTGAAACTTCCACTCACTTCACGGTAGACAAGAGTGCTGCCTCCGACCTGTACGTGTACGCACGTGTGCATTACCGAAGGGAATCCAGAAGACTTTCCGTTGTTGGCATTTCATCAAACTTGGAAAAAAGTTTTTAGTTTACAGTGGTGCAGTTTCCCTACTAACCGCTGCGCAGATTTCAGCGAAGCACACACATGCGACAGGTTGACATGCACCAGGCACACCTGAATTCAGAGCGGAACACAGGGAGACAGACAGACAGACGGAGAAGCTAGTTAACGTGTTGCTAGAAACACAGGTGGTTTCTGAGAAAAATCGGAAAATCGACAAAGGCACGACTCTGTCGGTTCATTGCTGGAAATGTGACTGCATACATACGACGACACAAGATACGTATTTTTGGAAAGCCTTGATCACACCGGGTAATCTTTCCCGTAGTGTAGACGCGTTGACGAACTGCAAACGCATACTACGACAATGATACGTATTTTGTGTCAGAGGGATGTGTTAACACT
This sequence comes from Sarcocystis neurona, assembly GCA_000727475.1. Classification (NCBI taxonomy): domain Eukaryota; phylum Apicomplexa; class Conoidasida; order Eucoccidiorida; family Sarcocystidae; genus Sarcocystis; species Sarcocystis neurona. Next base: position 1,416,243 of record KL647304.1, on the reverse strand, counting down.
TATACAGGAGGTGAGGATTTCTCACTTGTGTACGGCGGTTTGGCAGATAGCCCACCGCTGCCTGCGCTGAGTGCGCCAGCAGCACAGGGTCTGAAGAGCCATACTTTTTTTCTGCTGCCCGTCAAACCTGTACCGCGACGACTGGGCATGTAATTCACTTGAATACTTGTGTAGCGTGCCGTGCCTGCTGTTGTCCTGCTGCTGCCAATTATTGATTCACAAGTGAAAGTAAACGTGATGTCTTTCGAACTCCCCGCATTCGGAGGCGAGTGATGTAGATTTTGTCACCACAAAAGACATGCAACCACAACGTGAAACACGAGTAAATATTGTGCCGTTGAAAACAGCAAACCTAGATGGCGTACGCAGGCGGGCGTGCGCGTCCGAGACATCGAGAGAGGTACAGGGAGGCAGCATCGAAAAAATCAGACGTAAAGATGCGAGTGGTCTGCAGATTATGTAAACATGTGAAAAGCTGTTTAGGCGTGGTAGGTTGTTCATCCGCATGTACAGAGATTCTACAGGTGTACTTGCGCGTTTTTGTCTGTTTTCATACAGGGTAACAGAAGCCTCATGTTACACACGCTGTAGTATCCTCTCTAGAGTAACAGATAAATCGACACTCATTTTTCTTGCCATATATCCGAGTACCGTGACGACACAATTTTCTAGCTCATGATACCCCGTTTCTTTTGTGAGTTGGATCGTCTATAAAGTATGTGTAGACATGGGCGTGCATCTATTGGAGCCAGACGACACTCGCCTCGCCAAAAGTATTTGCCCGTGTAATTTCCTTAGCTTGCGCTATCACTCCGTGTACATTTGAGGACAGTGCAGTCTTCACGCGGGTGGAGCTTATTCATTCGAAAGTGCTGCTGTCTCGCTATGCAAGTAAGCTGGCCACTCAGTACCAGCACCTGTCGCATTGGTAGCCGAAGCGTTAAAGCGGTCCTGGTCTTTTTTGCTCCCTTCTCAAATGATATCAAAAACTTTTATATTGTGCTTCTCGTAATCGGGCCTGCTGCTTCGGCTTTTTCTACCTTGCGGTGTCTGCAGCAGCGCCCCTTTATGTGTGTGCTAAAGCGTCCGGGTGATTGTACCCGTGTAAAGGATCTCCTTCGCATCTAAGCTGTAAACTTCGATCATGCGTCACAACGCGCGCTGGGAACCCCGTTCCTTCTGACTCGGTGCAAAAAGCCAAGGGCCTGCGGAGGGGCATCAGATAGCTTCTGAATACACAGGCACCTATCAAAACCTTTTTACGGTTCCCTGTCCGCAGCCGACGTACTTCCGTGACCCGAGGCGCCTGTCAAGTATTTGTTGAGTTAAAATCTTAGCGCCTTCCCGTGGGCGGGGGTGGACATCCAGTAATGGTAAAATGCACACTTTGGCAGCAGGAACCAGCAGGAGCCGTCATGATAATCCCTGCTGGTGGTCCTGCTGCCGCTCGCGGTGCGGCCCCTGCCCCTGTGCTACTGCGAGCAAAGGGAATGCTTCCAGCAGCAAGAACGCATGTTGTCCCGGAGGAGACAATGTACTCGCAAAGAAACGGCTGGTGTCATTTTTGAACGACATGGACGACTCTTCACGACTGACTAAGTCGCAGCTTCGAAGACGCTGCCTGAAATGCCGTTCTCGGCGTCATAGCGGCGCACGAGCTCCCGAGCGGGCTACGCTGGCCTCGCCTTTTTGTTACGCGTGTACGCCGCATGCCACAGCTTCTGTTGCGTCACCCGCATGTGATGCCGGAAAGACACCGGCGATCGGTATTCCTGTACCAGTCCTAGCGCTTTCACTTCAACCCGCTAGTGCTTCTGTTGCTACTGCATCAGCCGATGCTGGTACCGCGGAGGCTGCTGCTTCTGGTGTTGCTACCTCCTATGATGCTGCCGAAGACGTCCCTACCACTCCTTGTGATACCGTGTTCACCAGCATTTCTGGGTTTTCCACAGTCACAGCCGGCTCTGTTCGACGCCGTCCTGCAACCAATGCTCCGGCTGCAATTGCTATATCTGCTGGTGGCGCGCCTGCTTTGCCTTGTGAGCGTGACATTGCTGCCGAAACGGGCGCAGCTGTGTTTCCTGGATCCACTTTCGGTGCAGTTGCTGTTTGGAGGGTGGTGTGCAGTCAGCACGCATCACGTAGTGACGAATCAGCAGCAGGTTCTGCTGATTGCAGTCGATCTCCAGTGTGTACGTGTGGTGGTAGTCTACGTGATCACTGCCCCTCTCGTAGTGTGCAGTCTGCAAGTCTCTCGTATTCGGATGCGCGCTCTTCGTTTCCGTTCACTGCTCTGCGTGTCACTTCGCGAAGTATAGCTGCTGGGCTCCGCCGCACGGGCTTCACAGTGCTTAGCTGGCTGTTCTGGTTCATTGTAGCTGAAGCAGGGGTTTCTACAACTTCAACCACTCGCGCGGCTGCTGCTGCAAAAGCTCACAAGTTTGGTACAGGTCCCGCTGTCGTGCGTGCTCTACCAACCGCCCTGGCTGCTTTTTATGGCAAATATAGATGTACGTTTGACAAGACGTCTCCATTTGCTGGAGGCAGAGGTTTTTGTAATTTTGCGTTACCAGGACTCCGCAGTGGATCCTCCCCTGTCTCGTTATCAGATAATACACGCGCCGACGCCAGCGCAGACTGGCACACAGTCAAAGCCTGCACACGTAGGCCGCTGCGTGTCTGCTTATGCGGGTCACCTGTTGGTGGTCGTCGTATTTTGCAAAAGGAGCAGATGCCACAGGATCAACAGCAACAATGTCAAACGCCGGATCAGAAGCAGCTGCGGGGACAGGGAAAGGCCCGGCAGGGGGAGCAGAAGAAGCCACCAGTACACCGGCTAGAGAAGACGAGAGAGCACCGTCGACAATGCCCAAAGCCCATGCAGCAGCAGTTGTGCTGGTGTTTAGAATCGAAGCAACAGTTGAAGCTCCCACCACAGCAGCACTCCGACCATCAGCAGCGTCCGCATTTACGAACTTTGGATCAGCGACCGCAATTCCAGGACCAGCGCATCTACTCCGGACATTTTTTTCGACTGATTCATTCGCCGAAGCTGATGAAGGGGCTCCGTAGCGAGCAACAGCCAATGATTGGTCAGATCGTCCACCGCATCCTATCCCTAAACAGGAGCCGCGCACTCGATTACAATCTCGAAAGTGGACGGCACAAGAACTTCGGGTGCAGCAGCACCAGTGCATCTGGAACGATGGATGTCAATGGTAATAGTTCCTATTTCGCCGGAATGCTTTTGCAAGTTGTGCGACGCAGCCGGCTGCTGTTTGTCTCCAGTGCACCCAGCACTAACTCTTCTTCATGTGTATTTCTGCGCTACCCTACTGCCGTATCACCTTCCTCCCCTATGCGCTTCCTGTGCAGACTGGGCTTCCTCGCCCAGTCCTCCACGCACAAAACCTCGATTTTACGTCTCAGTTCATCTTCCTTGCTTTTCAACTATACAAATGCACATTCTGCGGTGTACTTGTCTGCGCCTGCCAGTTGTCCTTCACTCACTTTGGTCTTCGCTTCGAGCGACACCGTATACGCTGAAGCTCACTCTGTTGCACCCCTGTTCCCAGAAAGGCATCTGCTTACAAAGTTCCGAAGTTGTCTCTCTCTATCGAAGTGTTGTACTGACGTTGTCGCTGGTTGTTTATGCCTCTTTCCACTGATGGCTGCGAGCACTTGCTCTCGCACGTCGTCTTGGAAACAACCGCTTGCCACTATGGCAGCGCCGCAGCTTACGGTCACCGCAGCACCGGCTGTATCGCCCCTAGCAGCCCGAAGTTGTGCACGGCCGAAAACTCCCGCAGGTAATACACGTAGGATCCCACAAGGTATTGAGGTTGGTGAAGAGACAGCAAAAACAGCAGCAGGCCCAATGGTGACATGGATAAAGCAGGTGAGAGGTATTACTTCGTGCAGCTTGTTACGTACAGCCACGCAGGACACAGCGAGCAGATGCTGCGTAGTAAATGCAGAAATTCCCATCCTTGGTAAAAGGTGTTTCATTCCTTTGATAACAACTGTAGGGATCTCGACAGCTGGGTCCGCCGCACCCGCCTCTAGAAGCACAGCCACCCGCAGCATATACCCTGACATCAAACTTCTCTGCAGGTCTCGCAATGGCCACTGCAGGATCTTGAGCCGCGCGTGCAACAGGAGAAGAGCGGTTGCTGGAGAGCTCTTAAATTGCAGAAGCATCACCAGCATCTTCCGAACTAGCGTGGAGAGCAACACGCGCAACAGTCGCCTGTGGGGCAGGTACAGCGGTGGCGGTTCAAGCATCCGCCACAGCAACCATTGTGCAATTGCCACCTGCTGTACTCGGACTCGTTCGCTGAAGCTTTTGCGCAGCAGGGCCGTTCCCTTCTGCAAAGGTGCCCCCCTTCGGTTTCACGCACCAGCGAGTGGAAACCACGTTGACAGAGAAGCACTCAGTAGAGGTACACAGAGCGTTTCTCCTCTGGCTGCTGGAGACGCGTTGCTGAGCAGTAATTTTTCGGAGAGGGCGGTGCCACTGAGTCGGTACCGTAATATAGGCATCATGGCGCATATCGACGCAGGGAAGACGACAACAACAGAACGCATTCTGTATTACACGGGGGTCTCCTGTCGTATTGGGGAGGTGCACGATGGAGAGGCAACCATGGACTGGATGGAGCAAGAGCGGGAGCGGGGCATCACAATTACTTCAGCAGCAACAACGTGCTACTGGGAAGGTATGCGTCCAGGCTCTTACCCTCGACATCGAATCAATATCATCGATACGCCCGGTCACGTGGATTTTACGCTGGAAGTGGAGCGAGCGCTACGGGTGCTGGACGGAGCAGTGGGTGTCTTTGACGCAGTGGCGGGAGTAGAGCCACAGACTGAGACTGTCTGGAGACAGGGGAACAAATTCGGCATTCCCAGAATTGCTTTCATAAACAAAATGGATCGCATGGGTGCTAGCTTCGAACGCTGTGTTCAGCAAATTAAGCAGAAACTACGCAGTCGGGGTGTGCCCGTTCAGCTGCCTGTGGGGAGGGAAACGGGGTTCCGCGGCGTTATAGATCTACTGCGAATGCGTGCCATCTACTGGGAAGAAGAGTCACTGGGAATGCAGTTCGAAGAAGAGGCAGTGCCTCAATCCATGCGAGACCAGGCGATGCAATATCGCGCGGCACTGGTGGAAAAAGCGGCAGAAGGCTCTGATGAGCTCCTTGCCAAGTATCTCGAAGGCGGAAGTGCTGCGGGCGAGGAACTTACCACATGTGACATTCTTCGAGGCTTACGCCTGCAGACACTCAAAAACGAAGCTGTTCCCATCTTCTGCGGTAGCGCGCTCAAAAACAAAGGTGTGCAGACACTGCTCGATGGCGTCGTTGACTATCTTCCCTCTCCTGCAGAAGTCCATCTCGCCACCAAAGGACTTTGCCGAAGTCAAGAAGCATGCGAATTTGATTCGAAGTCGGAAGATCCACCGTTTTCTTCGAACAGCGATTACGGTTCAGCTCCTCGCGCGAAGCAACACAGAAGGGCCTTCACGCAAAGCGGCGAAGGCGCAGGCAGTGCCGTGTCGGAAGGCGGTCACAGGTGTAGCGGCAGCAACAGTGCTGACGGCAGCAGCGGCAGCAGCAGAGGCCGAGGTGACAGCAGTAACAGAAGAGAGGACGGGACTACGAAGGACGGAGTAGGATTGGCAGATGCACATTATAACATCGAAAACGACACCGTTCTTCGAGGGCTAGTGTTCAAGATAATGGCCGATCAGTATGTAGGCATGCAGAACTTTGTGCGGGTCTATTCAGGGACAATCCGTCCAGGGCAGTGGGTGTATAATCCGCGAACAAAGAAGGAAGAACGCGTCCAGCGACTAGTACTCATCCACGCAAACACGCGCAAGGACGTGCCTGCGCTGCGTGCAGGCGACATAGGGGCTGTGCTGGGGCCAAAGGATTTGCTCACGGGCGACACGCTATGCGAAAAATCATATCCCGAGCAGCTCGAACGAATTGATGTCCCCGACACTGTGGTGAGCGTGGCGGTAGAGGCGAAACGAAAGGCAGACGCAGACAAGCTGAGCACCGCCCTGAGCAAATTAGCACGCGAAGACCCTTCTTTCTGCGTGTCAGTGGCGCCCGAGACGAGACAACTCATAGCAGGAGGCATGGGGGAGCTGCACCTCGAAATTGTGCTCGATCGTTTAAGACGGGAATTTGGTGTAGAAGTCACAGCAGGGGCTCCCCAGGTAGCCTACCGGGCAACCGTAACAGATGAGGCGAAAGGCCGGGGCAAATATATCAAGCAGTCTGGCGGTCGTGGCCAGTATGGAGATGTCGCTTTGGCTATTGAACCGCTAGAGCGGGGTGCGGGAATAGAGGTAGAAAACGCCATACGAGGCGCAGTTATTCCCAACGAATTCATCCCGGCTGTTGAGGCGGGTGTTCGGGAGCAGCTGACCGCAGGACTGGTGCCAGGATTTCCGCTCACGGACGTGAAAATTACCGTCTTTGATGGTACATACCACCCTGTAGATAGTTCAGAACTGGCGTTTAAGATTGCTGCTTGTTTGGCTGTGAAAGAAGCTGCAAAAAACGCAGCGCCTGTCATCCTTGAACCCATTATGAACGTACACGTGGTGACACCTCCTGATTACGTGGGGCCACTGATAGGAGATCTGAGCGCTAGAAGAGGCATCATCCAGAGCGTCACAAGCCACGACGCTGCCCGGGCGGCTGCCGACGCTGGCAGCTCCACGAGCGAGCAACATGGCAGCAACACAAATAATGTCGCGGAAGGGCAGGGAAATGTAGAGAGGGGAAGCAGCCGCTTCCCAGACGCTGCGTTGGCAGACGGTGGGCCCACTGAAATCACTGCTCAAGTGCCCCTGGCGCAGATGTTCGGTTACACTACAAGCCTCCGATCTCTGAGCCAAGGCCGGGCCACCTCGACCATGGAGTTGGGAAGATATTGTACGGTACCCAAGTACTTGGCGGACAAACTTGTTGAAGAACGAACGGGGGGCATGCAAGCGAGAGGTGGACTCTCTGAGTAAACCGCGTGCAGATCTTGTTAGTATTGTAGAAGCGCGCGGCAGCGGAGTGAGAGTAGGTTCGAGCCGTTGTAGACTACTGACTTTGGGAGACGCAGAAGCTGCGTTCAGGCTCCAGGAAGAAGAAAGCGTCGTTACAGACTGCAGAAAGCACTACAGCGCAGTTGACTGCCGTGAACCAGCAGGCAGCATTGAATGTCTAGAGGAAAAGGACAAAGTAGTATGTGTGGGCGGGCACACAGCACTTCGATCCGGTGCAACGTAGAAGATAAGTGTGCTGTATTTCATCGGTAGGCGCCCGTCAACACGATGTGTCCAGACTGCGCAACCTCAGCAGTCTTGTGGGCTCCCTTATACCTCAGTGTGCTGCGTCTATACGTTTGTAAGCGGCCTTACGCGCAACTACTTCCTGCGTGCAGACCCTGCGAACAAATGCGCTAACTCCGTGGCCTCTGCAGTCCCCTTGACGAACCTGACTACGTCCGTGGAGGTGTCGCGATAGTACAAACGTCTCCACAGGATGTGAGGTCGAGACGCGTGTTGCCTTTTCGGTCCAAAGCCGCACATACGGCACGCTGCGAGTGCATTATATGCGGTACCTCCTAGGCTCATTACTTTTCTGCCGTTAGCTTTGCTACGGCAAAACGTCTTGTTTACAGCCTCCAGCAGTTCCAGTGACATTATGGCGATTACTGGAAGTGCACAATCCATGTGCTCGCCGGGAGTCGTACTCGAGTGAAGATGCGCTTTTTCCAGCACGTTACGAAAAACTAGCCAAGACGAGCAGCGTCATTCTGTCGTAGCGCCCACCCTGCGAAGTTCAACCATAAATCTTCACAGTTACCTGTGTGCGTGTCCTGTGGTTCGAGTGCACGCTTTACTGCGAGGTAAGGCTTTTGCGTCGCATCGGTGTTAACCAACACTTTACTGACAGAAGCTGAACGAAGCTTTTGGGCCATCACTGGCTTGGCTTCCCACCTCTCCCTCTGCTTCTGCTGCAAACAATATCAGTGAGAGATCTTCGTGTCATTTGCTTCTTTATACGCACGCACACGGTTGAGATATTTTGTACGTTACCCTCCCACCTAAATGCTGTGCACCGATCCAAGTCGACAGAATAGAAGACGGCGGTTTCCATTAGGTACCGAGAAACCGTCTGCCCTTGAAAAATAGCTTGTTTAAGAACAACTAGTGTGTCTCCTTCGTAACGTATGCAAAGGTAGTTTCGCAGCACATCGTCGAACAACTGCTACCATCATCTACGAAAAAGGGAAACCGCGGGCTCATTACAGTCGCGACTGCACTCTTGATTTGGGTTACCTCGTTATCATTCATAACCTCCCCCGTACGTGCACACGTCCGTGCGAGCTTCGGACCGGGCCCTTCTCCCGTGGCCCACCAGGCTTGCGGGGCCACGCGGTCCCTCCCGACGACCTCCCGCTCTCTACTCTGCAGGATTCTCGTGTGAACCGGTTCTGGGTAGGTCCGAGTCTCTGCGGTTTGTAGAGCTCTTTCCAAAACAAATACCTGCAGCTACAAACTGTGTCGTGAACACAGTTCTTTCGTAGACCACACCATTCAACGAAATATACACAGCTATGAACTCGGAAGCGAATATGACTCCTTGGCTGCACGAAAAGAGTAACGACGGCCCTGCTGCACCATAGATGACTTCTGACAGGCGCCGACGCCCTCCAGGTAGGGGACCGGGCCTTTGTTGCCAAATCTCGAACGCAGATTGGCCTTCGCAGAGTACGCTATGCAATTACGCCTCTATGTAAGTACGTATCTCCCGCGATGTGTCATGACTATCGGATTTGCAGCCGCAGCTTTAACATACGTTCAGAGTGCCGACATGCGCTCCCGGATGCAGATGTTCATTTCGACACCAGCAGAAGCACGTTGTCCTCTTCAGCTTTCTGGTTTCTGCTAATATCTTCAGCATGTCCTTGCGAGTGGTCGTTTCACTTGGAAGAAACCAGGTCCTTCTCTGCAGACAGATAGTCGAATTGTGTTGACGTGTTATTCGCTGGGAAGCACGAAGAACCACCGGCGGCACGAAGTGTTGGTCCTCGGCAAGTTCCCCCGCGCGAAACACACGTGATTGTCCCTGTAGAACGGAGAGGATCATGCAGAAGCTAACCATTAGTCCTCTTACTTGCACAGGAGCACTCGGTTGTAGTGGCCGTGAGAGGAATAACTGTCGATGTAGTTCTGCCAACATTAATAATGATACAAGGTGTGTTTTTACTAGTGCATATGGTGATGTTATTGACAAAGAGAGTCGAAGTAGTCATATTCGTAGTCTAGGGGCAACAGCAGCAATAAAAGTAGTTGTAGTACTACAAAGGAATCTGCGTCACGGCAACAGCGTGCTCCAGTGAGTTGGAAGAGGATTGATCTGACATGTGCAGAACAATCTGAAGCACTGCACGAAAACGGTGTTCGTCGTTTAGTAAGCCTGTGCTCTGTGAATGCAGGTGAAGAACTAAGCACACCTGGCGAGAGTGTAAATGTGTGGAAAATGTGTGTTGGTAAGGTTTAAACAGGAATGCTGAGCTGTTGGCCGTAGCATGTCGTCTGTCTCGAAGGTGAAGTTGAAAGGGTAAAATTCAGCAGCCACCACAACCCCTAAAGAGGTCCGCAGCTTCGCTTTTGTGGAATGCGGCGTCTGTAAGAATGTCAGGCGTAGAAGTTGAAAAAAAAATATACACGGCTGCATGAGAGCTTTTGACAGCTTTACACGTGAATGATTGTGGCGGACATGTCTCTATAATACTGTGACGGTACAGTAAACCTCACGTATTCGTTTTCTGTATCCGTACCCGCATGTCCTCCATTAAACATCACAAAGGGCACAATTCAACGGGCTCGCCGGACAGGAGCAATAAATACGGACAGCGATTCTGTTGCCGTATTTCATTGCAGCCACCTTTGGTGACCGTAAAGCCTTCTTCACGAACTAGTAGTAGTGGTAGGAACAGACGTAGACGTCTCAGCTTTGACGATGGAAAACACAATTTACGACTACATCTAACACGGTAGCACACTGGCAGGGCAACCTGTGTATAACCGGCTTCAGTGTTCGTGTGCTTCTGTTCTAACGCTAAGAACCGCCGTCTTGTGAACGGTATGTATGTGACGCTGTAAGAAATACAATGTAGCACAAAAAGAGCTCTCTGCAAGCGACGACCCGCCAATCACTTTTTCTCGTCTTTTGCTTTGTCTTCTGCAGAAGTTTCGCCCACTCCTCGTTGGGTAGCCGGTGCTGCTTCGTGGTGTTCCTGCCCCTCCTCCTCCCCTTCCGCTGCTGTGGCCGCCCGCAGCGCCTCCTGCATGCGAGGATCGCTCACGTCAACACCGGGCAAACTGTCAAGCACGCGTGCTAAGGGATCTCCTTCTCTGACGGTGCCGGTTCCAGGCTCTGCTGCTGCTGCAGCGCTGCCTTCTGCTGAACGAGTTCCATTTTCTACCTCGCCTTCATCCGCCATAGTCATGTTCACATCTGCTGCTGCCTCTCCCTCTACTCCTCCTGCTTGAGCTCGGGTTGCCGCCGCATCCGTTGCCTCTGGCGCCACTCCCGCTTCTGCGCTTTCTCTTGTTGCGCCGCCGGCAGAAGAGCCATCGCCAGCAGAAGCACCGCATTCTTCTGCCGCTTGCCCTCCGCTGAAGTCTTGAAGTGAAAGAAGAAGCGCTTGTCGCAGTTCGTCATCGATGCCCTCCATCATTTCTATCTGCTCCGCTGTTGGAATATCGGTCGCCGCGCCTCCCACCGCACTCGCAGGAGCTGAACAATCACAATCGCGCCGCACAGGTGATAGGAGTGGAGGGCGATCAGTCGTGTCTACAATTCGTAGCGAAGCAACCGGATCGAGAAAAAATTTGACGAATGGATCGCGACGTAAAATAGCAACAGCTCACTTCCGCATGTTGACAAGGCTACGCGGTGGACTAAGACAACCACTAACCCTCGACACATGTTTTTGATTTCGAATACACATTGGTGCCCCCCCTATACGCTTGTAATTGTGAATACATCTCCGCGTCTTAATTAAAAGTCCACGTTCACGTGGCACATGGAATTAACCGGAGAGTACACGTGCGTAATTACACGCACACGTTCAAAAAGAGGTTTATCGGTTCTACACTGAAGGTCGTTTGTGAACGACAGACGACCTGTGAATCACGTGAAGTCCGTGTCACTGAAATGTTCGCGGCCAGTACTTTAAATGTAAAAGCGCAAGGCGGCACACTTCTGCACGGCCCCTACACAATACCCGTTCCACGCCCCCAGGTGTACTACGTACATGACGACACCATACACGTGTACGATACACTGACTAAAGTTTGAAATGTGCTCGCACGGTACGAAACACTAACTTAAGTTTAAGGAAAGCTTGCACGGTGACCATTTGCCGAAGTGTATAAGTATTCAAAACATAGCAGTCTGCTCGTCGAGGAACTCTTTTCTCTTGCGACAACACCCCCCAGCAGTGTAGCGTAGCTTCCAATTAAAAACTTGCGACCAGATTTCTCCCCCTGTTCCGTCCGTCTAAATACTAACGAGCTTCTTCTAGACGTACCACCGGTCTACTCATGAAGTTAACTGTTACCGTCTCCATGATCTTCCATGATACTCATGAAATCAACGAAATTATTTCCACCTTCTTTGTCTTGCCGCCTTTATTCGCTCTTCCCCCGACAAGCGCTCTCTTCCGCTTTCCTAGATGTTTCGTCTACTCTACTAATCAGAACCTCAATAGGTTTCTGGCCCTGCAGCTTATCTGACTCGTTCCGTGCTCCTCCGGCACCTTCGGTGTTCTGTTCCACTTTGTTTGCCTCTGCAGCCGCCTTCCACGCTACCTATAAAGCAGGCAGTGTACCATCGCCATTCAACGCACCTGCATTTCCTGAAGGCGCAGGTGGTGGAGCAGGAGCTGCTGCTGTGCTGCTGCCGCCGCTGCCGCTACTCGCTTCGACACGCCGTCCCTCTTGACGCGTGCGCTGTTGATCTTCCTGAAGCGACAACTGCAGTGCCATGTAGAGTTCAGGGTCCGCGTTGGGGTCCACGCCGAAGTCCATGCCCGCTGCTCCCCCTGCTGCTGCTGCTCCCGGTAGCACACGCAGCCCTGCGTCCCCTCCTGCTGCTTCCGGGTCGTGCAGGAGTCGAGACTGTAACACCACGTCACTCAACAGTTGCCCCGGTTGTGGCTCACTCTCCAGCAGGCAGCTGCAGAGCGTCAAAAAGCAGTAAGGCAGATGCGTTGCTCAAGCTGTAACACCATTTGCACACGTCCGCCCACGTCCACTACCTGCTTCAAATATACACGTCTGTGCCACCAGGTGCTTCCACGTATACGAAAATACACATCCACGTATGTGTTACGTAAACACACACGCGAACAGTCGAAGACACACACACACGCACACGCACAAACTGGGGCTTGTTCAGCGTGTGTGTGTGTGTGTGTCTGGTATACGCTTCCTACTCTCTTGAGAAATCTCGTGGCGCCGCATTCTACTAAAACGGTTGGGGTGCGCCGGTCATTATCAACATACCACACGCGCACAAGACGGGTGACTAAGCGCACGCGTGATCAGAAGTCCTAAAAATCTTTCGCTACACAACTGGATCTCCCCCTGCCCGTGTCCTTCAGATCTACGTACATTCCCTACGCTCAAGCGCTGAGTTCGACGGTGTGTCAGTCCTACGGGTGGCGTACATGCAAAGACACGTACAGGGGCATGACCACGCAAGAGTCGTCGGCTGCGTCCACGCCGCCGGACGCCGCTTCACTTTAGCGCTACCAGCAAACTAATGATTTTTCCCTACCTTTTCACGTCAAGCGTACACAGGGGCATGGCGCGCAGCACCTTCGTGGTGTGGAACTGGGTATTTTGTCCCGACTGGTGCTTCTACTAGAGGGGCACACAGTTTCTGCATCGCATCTACGGAACTTACACGGAACGCATCCGTCAGCTTCCTGGTAATTTGCAGAAAAAACGTATGCGCCAAGCACAGAGGTGCTCACCTTTCTGTCGCCTCTACACACAGACGCAGATCGACGCATAGACAAACGCACCCGCAGGAGCCTGCGTTGTAGTGTTTGCTCTCACCTGGTGCCATTGCTGTCGACTGCCTCGTGAAAAGCCTTGAGCTTTGCAGCATTTGCTTGGACTTCCCCAAAGCTGATTACGTCTGAGACAATGCACAGGCAGAGCTTGTGGGTCGAGTAAAGTGTATGAACACAGCGCATGCACCGGTTCCTGTGTAGGAGGCATCTCCCAGGGAATGCATGACCAGAGCACCTGTAACTTCTTTCTGACAGGTAAGGCGATTAAACAGAAAACACAATCACAATGGGCTGAAAACCCCTTCCTGATCATTTAACCTTCTGTTGGCACGACTATTATTCACCAGCAACTGCAACCGAGTCACTACGAAAATCGCACTTATTCCCTACTCACAAACAGGCGCCCTACAAGGCGGCGCAGCACCGATGCTCTGAAGCGCACCGAATTACAGAAGTTGCTAAAAAGCATCACAGAGCGCCAGAAATCAACCGTCAAAGAATTCCTGTCTTCTACAGAATCGCTAGGAATTTCAGTCTTGCGACCAAACTTGGCACAATCTCCGCCAGCCGCAGCGGCAGTGGTATTCAGAGAGAAGCACCGCTTGCGCGCTCAACATTGCAGTTCTAACACCTGGCCAGACAGAACGATCTACGGATCTGCCACCAAGTGCTAGCTTACAAGGATCTCGAGGTGGCGCAGTGAATGACTGAGCCCCGTCACATGTCAATTACTCCAGACGCACGGAAACGGCACACTCACAGAGTTCCGCAGGGCATCATTGTAGGCAGTATTAGGACAGGAAAGGAGCAATAACGAAGCGAGAACACGCGTGAAAATCCTCCACTGCGCTGAACATCCAATAGTCGCAGTCCTCGAAGCCTGTTTTTAGAGCAGAAGTTCTACAACGTCGAAGTGACGTCTCGTCACACGGAGTGGGGCAAAAACACCGCAGTACAACTGACCAGTGAATATCTCTGGCTCAGTGAGCACAGTGTACCGGGGCGGGGTCACGAATATATTGTTTTCGTAAACAGGCAGGTAACGTGTTTTGAGGTAAGTCCTAAAAATTCAAAAGACGTACCTACCGCGACATTGTTCTTCTTCAGCTGCTTGCCGAGCACCGTAAGCTGTTTCTCTGAGCACCGCTGGAGCAGCGGCGAAGGCAGCAGGTAGAGAGAAAAGGCATACCGGCAGCACGCAAATTACAACATAAACGGCAATGCAAAGGGCTTGCTTTCACCAATTCAGATAGCAGCCCTCTCGGTTGTAGAAAATTGTACAGGTCACAACTCAGGTACGCCTTCGTCACCGAAACAAGAGACTGTCGCCACAAACAGACAGGGGTCAACACGCAAGTTTGCGCAGGACGGGTAGCAAAGTCACGCGTTGAACATTCTAGAGGTAAAAGTGAAGGAACGGCGTCCAGACTGGTCGGCAGTGTGCAAGTCAGGAAAAGTGAAGGAACGGCGTCCAGACTGGTCGGCACTGTGCAAGTCAGGTGCGCTGCAATCGTCATCAGTGAGCACAAGCGGGGGAGCGGAGCAAGTGACGACGTGCTGAAGTGAACTATCAGGCGTTGTGACTGTCACTCACCAGCGGACTCCCTACGAAAACAATGATGCGCTGCTTCTGATTTTTGTTCATGCGATGCTTCAGAGCGAGCTGCAGCACAGCACTCAAACCATCACAACTCGCATGCCGCATGCAGGGGGGAGACGAAAAAAAATCCTCTCGAGACAATACTTACATTCTGCGCGGAAAAAATTACACACACCGCACGCAGGGAAAAATCATAGTGCGCGACTGGGGTGGGGTGGGCACGCGTGTGCAGTCAACACAGGCCCAAAGAGATGTGTCATATGAAAATACCGACATGCTTCTATGAACGTACGGCAAACCTACACACAACGCACGCAGAAGAATACACACGGCGCTCTTGAAGAGCTGGCGGCGTCTGTGAAAAACTGTGCGTGCTTGAGGATGTGACGCACTACCACATGGACCCTCCCGCCTTGGTATTTAAACAGCGCACACACGTGGGTGTTCAGTTACTGAAGGGATAGCATGCAATACGTGGGATACAAAGTGTGCTCAAATGGGAAATCTGCTTTCTGCATTTCAGTGTGTTCCCGCGAAGACTTAGACACATGGAGACAGGCCTACACTGTTTTGTTGTCGTGACCGCCGTCGCACCCTACACGACAACGCCAGCTTCCTTATCATCGACGGGCTGCACCCTCCCGCTCCTCCAGATGCATCCACCTTCGGGGGATACTGACCACGACGTACACTATACGTTTTACGGTATAACAAGTACATCCCTTCTCTCCTAGTCTTCGGTTTGTTGCGTACGCTCGCCTCTATTACCTTGATATTAAAGCGTAAGTGTGACCCCTCGCGCAGGGACACATGTAAGAGCCACCCGCAGAACGCGCTTTTCCGAG
This sequence comes from Sarcocystis neurona, assembly GCA_000727475.1. Taxonomy (NCBI): domain Eukaryota; phylum Apicomplexa; class Conoidasida; order Eucoccidiorida; family Sarcocystidae; genus Sarcocystis; species Sarcocystis neurona. The sequence goes on along the minus strand of KL647304.1, from coordinate 1,400,691 downwards.
CCTGTTGTACGTAATGTTGGATAGAAACTTGCAGATGACATAACTATACGGACGCATGGGAGGCGGCCGGGGAGAAATCGTACCTGTCAGCAAACTGTATCACACGGATGCCGGCGACGGCGTGCGTCCTTAAATGGGTACATCTCTAGAAAAGCCTTCTCTTGAAACCATCGCAACGCTTTTCTACTGATGAACTGGCCTATGCAGGAGGAAGTGACTTCAGTGAGACACAGCGAGATGATATGTGTGTAAAGAAAGACACGCAGGTGATTACTTACACGTATATTCTATGCAAGAAACTACTGCACATAACAAAGCTTCGCCGCTCGCTGCTGTTCTGTACCTCTGCTAGAGAAAAAAGTGGCACACAGATACTCAAGCATCCAGCTACGCACACGCCGTCCAGCGGTATGCTCGTAGTAAGCTGTGCGACGCGTGGAGGGATAACAAATCCCAGAACAACCAACGCCCTCAACGGCCTGCTGTTGGCTACATGTGTGCTACAGAGATACCGCAGAGCTATGTAAACGGGTACACGAGTTACGCGCACCTGAATTTTAGTCACGGAGGAAACGATACCATACAAAGCCCCGGTGGTGGTGTTTCATTGTGCTGTGTATGTGCCAAGGATAAATGACATGTGTGTCTCACACATATCCGCGTCGACCCTTACAGAGGGAACAGCTACATGTTGTGGAGCCTTGTGCGTCCTCGCTTCACTACGCACACGATCAGGACGAACGGACACACAGAGGTACACACCTACATGTAAATTTCACGTGGCCCCTGCATTGTATCTAGCTGTGAATGGTCACAGACGTTCCTGTGCACGATCACCGTGAAACATCGTTTACACGTGGCCTCTTGGTGAGCTCGTTACCTGCGCTATCTGTATACCGCGGGTGAAGTCCGTCTCGCCGCCGCACTGCAGGCCATGTAAAGCGGAGAGAACCGCGCCCATGTCGCTCGTTGGAGAAAGGTGTACAGTGACGCTGCAGCCAGGTTGTCCGCAAGGTGCATACGCAAAATTTTGTGTGCTTCTGGCCATATATTAATTATTGTGTATCTCCCAATCTCTACAGATGCAGGCGTATACAAATAAATCTACGGGCTGCCGCACGCTGTCAGACATACAAGTAAAATTGAGGCTGAGGGTGACTGGATGTACGATCCCGTCAGCAGGAGCGTCATCATGTTGAGCACGCTGCAAACTTCCGTACCTCTCCTTCCACACAGGGTACACAAAAACCGATGACAAGTCAGTGCCGCAACGTATGTCAAGATCTTGCCGGGCACAAGTCCAGCTCTCACAAAGACGGCAGCATGGCAGCAGCCAGAGACAACGGCAGTGATCCCCGGTTTACCTTCACAGTCCACTCGTCCCCACAACAGGAGAAAAAACCTCCACAAATGTCACAGAGGCGCGCGCACGTGTATGTCTACATGATTCAGACACGAAAATAAGCTCGTATTTCCTCGCGTGTACTTACGTTTGTACACAATCAGCGGACACCCACGCACGCAATAGGTGGCCAGCAGTGCGAATGCACGTGGCAACACCCTGAACCCCTACACAACAACTCTTCCATAGTATCCTTCCGCAAAATGGGGTCGTCCCAGTCGAGGCGTATCGGTTTTATCATACACGTGTCAACGTCTGGCCTAAAGACTTGTGTGTGTGAATGCACACGTGAAGATGCCTTAAGAAACGATATGCTCCAGTACCATCCGAAGAAATAAATACAACGTGCAACTCCTTCGCAGACGCTTTCACCGCTGCGGTCCTACGTAGCAGTGCGGCATGCACGCGGAAATTCGAACAGAACAAGTACTTCGGGTGTTCTTGCACACGGTCACTACATTTAGTGAATTATTCTCTATATCTAGCAATGTGGAAACACTCATCCTTAGACAAACAAACAGTCTGAAGTAGCTTGCAGTTTCTGTCTCTAGCAAACCTATCAGTGAACTAATGCAAGCAGTCTGAAGTTGTCATGCTAATACGGTACCAGGGAAAGCAAACGCTTCTCCCAAACTCTGTCCCTACACTTTGGAAGAACCCACCGGTCTCCGCCGTATGTGAGGACTCCAACCGCGTTTTCATGGTGCATGCTTGTCTTTGCGCCAGCCACGATACCCGCGGTCTCCTCCTGCGCTACTAAACGAGAAGGAGAGACGTCTGCGTCCCGCGCGTAAGCGCTGTTGTCCAGACACAACATACATGCCTCGAGCACCATGTTATAAAGGCAGAGTTTGAACGACGGAAGAGATCGGGTTGGGGAATTTATGGGAGGATACAAAGGGCACGGACGCCGTCGGCGGAAAGATACAAAAAACAATGCGCCGTGCAGTGGCTCACGGTTGCTAATATTCTCCTTTATGAAACAGATCTACGAGTAACCATAAAAATCAGGGAACGCTGGTTCACATGCTACAGGCGTTGGCTGCTTGCTCCCAGTCTACGCGCACAGCTTAAAGTCCTCCCAGCACAACTTGACTAAGGGAGTGCTACACGACTGTGCGGTGGGGCCCGGCAAGGGGACCAGAAAAACCGAGATGACGAAAATATATTTCCCGAAGAGGAACAACGCATGAATGCACCCAAACGACACCCAGGAAATGAACGCTACGCGAGCGCACACTCTGAGTAGACGTACACGAGAAAATGCAAAATGTTACGTGCAAAATCCGAAATGTCGCGTCATCGGGGCGAAGAATGCACAGTATGGGCGCAGGAAGAAAAACTCGCCTTGTATCAGCCTACAGCCGGAAAACATTTATACCGCAGAGGAAGTCGAGAAAATATGCGCGAATTTTATGCACTGTACACAGGCACAACTGACTAACCGCATCACAGCAACTGCTTCGTGCGCACTATTTAAGAAGTGGACACAGGGTCTGTAGCCAAGTTACAGGACGCCCTGCAGAAATGTGCTTGGCAGTACGGAGAGCAGTGCCCCCACCGAATATTACGCAAGCGCAAGGAGCAACGGCACAGTTAAAATATCGACTCTCCGCCCTGGTGGCTGCTGATGACTTTATACACGCACAGTGGTACATAAACCAGGAGTCGAGAAAAAAAAAGTCCTGTTTAGCCAGCTCAGTACGCACAGACTCGCGCACAACGCACAAGCCTCGTGCACCGGTGCAGACCGACGGTGCCACCGCGCAGTGCCTCCGGACATGCAGCTCCACATCCATAGTCGCGCTCCGCCGGAAGGGATCTCGGTATCTCTGGCACACGAAACGCTCAGTTATGGTGTGCTTCCTCGCAGAATTCACTGTCGGTTCATGGTGTACAGCTATTAATTAACACGCTCAACGAAAAAGTGCCTCGAATCCTTCGTATTCGGGAAACTCGATGATGAACGCATGCAGGTGGAAAGAACAGTAGTTGTGTGTCACCCATTATGTTTGGAAACGTCACGGTAGCCGACAGCTCCTTTGACCGTTGTTGATGGCAACAAGGGGCTAGCGAATCGACTGGGAATGAGTGCTGTGTTAATTGTTGTTGGGCTGTTCAGCTTACAGCTCTCGCAGATACGTCGGCGAAAGCAAAGCTTTTTGTCCGGAAGTGTAGTCTTGTAGATGGCTACCGTGTGGGCACGGGTGTACGCTGCTAACCTGTGGAGACGGGCACAGCTAGTCGAATACCGGATTTACAGTTTACGACACTTTTTTGCGCTCTGGAGGCGAGTGTTCTACGTGCTGCCTCTGTGATGCCAACAAGTCCATCTCGGCTTGGCCACCGCGTAAATATCCGAACATAAACGTAAACAGGTAAGTACACTTGAACCACGTGTGTTGCACGGAACCGCTGAATTGTGAATGTGCGCGTACAGTAGTCCATACGCCAGTTAAACAACGGTTCTGACCTGCCGGATTACTTGGATAACTCAAAGCGCCTGCTGGTCCGACGCGTGGAATACGTGAGGTGGTTGGAGGGCACCGCCCTACAATGAAGTAATGGGCACCCTGAAGCTCAAGGAGACGTAGACGCCTAGTATTAGTGGTGACTGATTTGGAAGCTTAGACGCCCGCGTGTGCGTCGTTCGGCTTCACGAAACTCCCGGAAAGCGATGGGCCGCGCAAGTCGGTTCCGCCGACGAAGTGCCATTTGACGAAGAAGCTACTTTGTATGATCATCCTGGTAATAACAGGAAGAACTAACGCCGCTCTATCTCACCTGTCCCTAGCTGTCAGCTTCTGAGCAAATGCGGTATTGTATAGTTCTAGATGTCTGCTGCGGTCGTCTGGTGTAGCTCGGCTTTTCTGTGTAGCTGAGTCGGGGGGGTTCTCTAGCAAAGCCATAACGCCAGGATCCCTTTGACTGCCATATCTAGAATGCGAATCATATCGTTTGGTGAACATCTCACTACTACCACGTGTTGAGGCAGCATACAAGCAAATAGATGCAATGTGGCTCTACTCGAGAGTTAGCTCTCTGTGTCGTCTGCGGTGTCAATTCTTGCCACTGAGGGTAATTCGAGGGTGCAAACTCCTTTGTGTGCTCTCCACGTAAAGATGCAGGAAGAACGCTCACAGTAGAACTTTGACGGCCACGTTGAAAGACGAAAAGGCTGCAACGTCGAGCGCGTGGTCCTCAAATTGCCTGCAAAATTTCCTGAACATGCGTATTTACATCTGAAAAGCTGATGCCAACGGGTTTGAGACCGTCATAAACTGTGCGTTGGTGTGCCGCTGCGAGGCAGGTGCGAACAGCTGCAGAAAAAATGTGTGATCTCATCCAGGATCCTGAAATGAAGCCGTTCAAAGTAGAGTAGCAGTTAACGCGAGTAGCTTTCGAGACAACTTCCGTGAAGCCATCCCCTTGTAGTAACTGTGGTAGCGTCGTGAAGCGCAGCATTGACCAGCGGTTCTACCAGGAAATCTGTGAATAGGACGGCGGGCAGGGGACGCGTTCAATAAAACGTGTAGCATCGCTAACGGGGCCATTCTCAACTATAGCCACGGTAGAAGGCGGTGGACGGCACCCACGCCACAAACACCCTAAGGGAAAATACACCCGAGCGCTCACACCGCGGTCACTACACCGCAGGGAGAGATCCTATGCGATACGTTTGGCTTTCAGCGGATACAAAGGACGTGAAATGAGACACCACACCTGAAGGCATCGCGACCTAATAAAGATTTCACATGACGAGACAGCATGTAATCAACAGTAACGTACAGCGTACATGAAATTACACCTATGGCAGTGCACCCTCCTTTTGCGAGTGAAGTAAGCGCAAGCATAGGCAGGACGCACCTGCCACGTACTCTTACAAAACGTGATGGGACAGCGTCTGATCAACAGTAACGTACAGCGTACGTGAAATTACACCTACGGCAGTGTACCCTCCTTTTGCCAGTGACGTAAGGGCAAGTGTAGGCGGGACGCACCTGCCACGTACTCTTACAAAAAGTGAAGGGTGGTTTGTATTCACTGGTCACGGTTGATTGATATGTGTGACAGCGTCTCTAAGTTTGCCTGTGCTGTGTGAATACCACGTTGATCACATCGGCTGTACTTCAGCACCACACAGTTCTTGACACGGCCTACGCTGCTCAGGCCTTCACCTCTGTAGTGAATCTGGAGAGTCGCCCACGTGTGCCCGTGTCGCTGTTTGGCAAGCCGCCTGCAACTGCAGTTTCACCGGCCAGCTCTGTGGGAAGGCGTAACGTCAATGTGCGTTACAGCAGAACGGAGGTTCAACGAAGCCGTCTACACGAGTCGTACATCCGTTTCCACAACTAAAGATCCGGGGCGTGTACGTGAAACTATACACACTTGAAAGCGCGTGTGTCGGCGCACTGTGTGTGCGTATGTGCATCAGGCTTCTAAAAGACATAACCGATCCGAAACCCCCAAAAGATATGTCTCCAGCATGTACTAGTAGTGACTACGTGCGAGTGCAGGCGGCTTGTCGATACGCTCGACCTGCACGTGCGTCAAATCTTCACTGACTAAACATATTCCATTATACCTACTCGGCAGAATCGCGAAATTTTATCGTGTGGCACTTGCCATTGTCTCCTTATCTTCCTCGCTCTCCCACGTCCTCGCTTTCTCCATGCATTCCCGCAGCACTTCTTTAGCTTCATCTTCCACCCATCTCCATTCATCAGTATCTTGGCGGCATTCGCGGGCGTGTTCGCTTCTTTTGATCTTCTTCTGCTGCCGGAGTACCCTCCTCAGGGACGCTATAGAATCTCGCAGACGGCCGTTGAAGCTGCAGTCCTCTTTGACAAACGGAGTTTCAACAAACGTCTGCAAAAACGCCAGAAGTGCCCGATTTGCGGCTGAAAAACTTCTACAGCCCACGTTTGCCTCATTCAGAGTTCCACCGCCATCAAAGGCGGAAGAACTGCTGCTGCTGTCATCCAGGTGTGAAGGTGCGTTGTTGTCAGCGTCTTCTGGCAAAGCGAGACACACAGTTACAGGTTTCCAGGTGACCAAGGACTGCGATTTGCGCAGCCCTTCAACCTGGACTCCCACCCAGTAGACCCTTTCCACACCAAGCTCAATAGGCTGAAGTGCGTCTATCTCCACTTTGTTTGTTGGACACGCGCCGTTTTTGCCTGTGGCTACTGCTGACGCGCTGGATTCTCCTGTAGCTGTTTGGAAAGCGCATTTTAGCTCCACACTCTTCTTCAGAACGAGGCACACGTCTGCCGTAGACGGCAGTAGCTTCCACAAAGGCCCCTCTGACAGGGTCGGACGCAGCACAAAAACTCGAATTTCCTTGATAACAGCGAACGGCCATTCAGCCTCCCTTGATGGTGCTGCATGCACGTGAAGAACAAGCCCTCCTGTACAAGCTTTCTTTTTGCTGCGCGACGCCTGCACGGTGACGTCTGGAAAAAACTGATGCGTGGGCAGAGGGCAACACGACTTGTGCGTCTCCGTGGGTGAATTTTCTCCGCATGAAGCAGGCGCGGCTGTGGCATCGGTGGCGCCCTTCACTGGAGTCTGCTGCGTTTCATTGCGGGCGTGCTGCGGGACTGCTGCAGCTGCCGAGACGGGTGCTGCGGCAGCAGCCGCAGACTGGGTGGCAGACGTCAGGTCTGGTGGAGGCGGGGGCGGTGACCAACTGGGTTCGACGCGACGTTGCGACAGAATGCGGTTCGCCTCTGTTACTGCCACGTGAAACTAAAGCGCAAACAACACAACTTGCGAGGGCAAACGCTCCGTGACACTCACGACGATGAGGCCTCTTCATAAACCCTTCTAAGAGCGGGTAAATCAAAGTGGCCTGCGATGTCGTCGAAGCTGAAACTACCTTGCGAGTAGTGGTGCACCTGTTGTCGCTGCGCAGTGGTTGCTGCTGTTGTCGGTTGTTTTACAGAAGAAAGACACAACTCTAAGTGCCAGCCCACTTAATATGCTTCAGCTGGGGTGCCCGCTTATCCGGTACGTCTAAATGGACAGACTAAACCGCCACGTTACCTATCACAACGCGGTCTACACCGTGTGCGATGCCTTCAATCACACTTGACTCGCTGAAGCGGACGGGTGCATAATTAAGTCCATCTAAAGAGTCAGAAGCAGCGCGTCGGTCAAACCAGGGAGAAGTAACGAGCTCCCAAGGAGTTGGCACAAAAGAATACGACTCTGGCTGCCGCGCGCATCCACCAGCGGCCTGCTTGCAGCACGTGGTACTCCCAAGTTGTACAATCATTCCATGTCAGAAATACCCGCGCGCAGGCAGTCCTGTGAATGTTAAAAAAAGTCTAGCCACCTGTATAAATATACATATATATATGTATATATTGAGAAGGGGTAGCTAGGTGTGCACGCCTTTACGTATCGGTGTACATGTGGCTACGCATACGTAGGGAAGGCGGCGTAAGCAGGAGCGTACGTGTATCGGTTTGCGAAAAGCGTCTCCGTGTGTGTACAACGCGGAAGCACGAACACACACTTGTGCCGACTGACACGTATGTCGCTGTCGTATACATAGTCTTCGGGCTGAGATCTCCCACCATATTTCGTTCTATATTGACGTATACGATCTAGCGCAGAGTCCGTACTCGCATGCCGGAAGTGAGGAACAGATGGAGGCAGCTACCAAAGGAATACGACTGTAGAGTTCACGCATTCATTTGTGGTTCTTCGCTAAAGGCGACCTTTCCCATACAAAAACGCACACTACTAGGCAGTGAGGCAAAATACGTGTGCGCCGCCTGCCTCTACACTCCATGATTTAATCTGCCAGTTGTCCACATTAGAGAGGCACCTTTACGAACGCATGCGTGCAAGCATGCGGGACGCACGCCGTTCCGAGGAAGCGAGTGTTTTACGAGGAGAGACTGGTACCCGGAGCACCGCTCAGAAGAAAGACAGGTAATGGCATCTCTGTAAGACGAACCGGAGCACGATACAACTGGGTGAGCTGCGCGCAGCGCTATTTTGGAACGAATACGCTTCACACCCTCAAGAACTCACAGATACTTCACCAGCTCTCAACCTTTCTTATCTTTATCGCAGCAAAGGAAGATGCTAATAAGCAAACTCAACATTCTCCTACCTCTTGGGTGTTCGCTAAGTAGACTTTATCCAGGGTGTATAGCAACTGGAAGTTCTGCGCATGGGCGCCTACGCGCTTTTCTGATGCGCGATGCACTTACGGCTTTGAAGGCTTCCGTCGCCTGCTGAAGAAGATGAGAGTGTACGCTGACAAACTTGTCTGGATGAAGCAGGACACGCCACTTTTTTCTCACTTGTTCCACCTACAGGATAATCCACAGCCAGAGACAGTCGACCGGGTGCACAGTATCTGCCTTGGAAGGGAACAGCGAGGCATCGCTCAACTTCATCTACACGAAGTCCCACAAAAGCGAAGGCAGCGGCATCAGTCACCGCAGGGACTAGACAAGTGAGCAGCCAGGGCAGGACGCCAGCTGCACCAGCTCTGTGTGTTGCAGTTTCCGTTGAGGAACCCGAAGCAGACGCGGCAGCCAGTGACCATTGCAACGTTTGGTCGAATATGTGTATGCGCCTGTTTGGAGCAAGTATTTGTTCGTTTATTCGTCAGTGTGTTGACTGCAGGCAGAACACCCTCACAAGCGCAAGCAGGGCGTGGACGCAGGTTTCTACAAGAAAGGGCACAAACGTGGTTGCAGTATGAGTTTGCCAAATTTCAGCGAAAAAGACGTCATGATGGATTCAATGTGCCAGTCAAATGTGTAGCGGACGAAGCAGGCCTGCGTTCCGTTACTGTCGACATAGGAGACGAAAATGTTTGCTTCTGCCTAAATACAGCGCTCATCGTTAAAAACCTTTGTTTACCTGCATGCGCATTCTCAGTAAAACCGCAGAGGCACACACAGCAGAGCAGAGTGTGTTGCACACTGAATTTCGGATATCATTGTCTGTACACTGATGCAACGAAGTACGCCCCTTGAAAACATCGCACTATGAATCTACGCGTCTAAACAGCACAAAACTTGCGTGTCGATGCCCTTCTAGTATTACCATTTGGGACGTCGCCGTTTGCGGGTTAAGACCCAGAAGATAGAAGGCATGGGAGATGCTACGCAGTCGAAGAAGCGCCGTGGCCGATGCAGCAGTGCCAGGCGGTGCCGCAAAAGCTGCTGCCTGCGCCTGTTGCTGCTCCTGCATGCGATCAGTCACATACGCGACTGCTGCTGCTGCTGCGGCTGCCTTCTTCCTCGCCTCTTCTTTCTCTTGCCGCCTCCGACCCTACCAAGGTACACAAGAACAGAGGGCAGCGTGAAAATTACAAGCTAGCTGCAGTGGATTCGCTACCTCTGCCTTTGAGGCACCACTTATCGAAGTGACGTCTTTAGCTGGGTTGTACCGATGTCATTCGCTTCTAACTGACCCTATTCTTGCACGGAAACCCCCCCGAAAAAGAACTAGCACAGAGTCGAAGAAGGACATGCACAGCGTGGCACAACAAGCCGCCTCCTCTGCGTATACGTCGTTCACACCGACCAGTCGATTCTTGCGTCACGTCACGCTACGGGTAGTCGATGCGCAAGTCTCTGTGTCGAAGTTGCCGAAGAGCGGCACAATCCAGCTGGTAAACGTATCTGTCCGCCGGTTTGGTACTACGCAGCCGTTCTTTTCTGTTGCGCTGGAAATATAGTTGAGTGGTGCTGGTTTTTGAAGTTGAGAAGAGCTGCAATAGATGGTAGTGGTGTACGTTTGACATTGCAGTTCAGCGAAGAATCGAATACACTCGCCTCCACTGGATAAACAAATTACCCATGTACGCTGTAGGTCTGCGGGAATTACAAAATAACAAAAACCGCCGCCTGTTGTACCAGTCATGTGCAGTCATCTTGTCATTTTGCTTTCGCAGCTTCTCACGCGACGTGCGCTCTGTAGGTAATCACCCGCGTAAAAGGCTCAGGCAGACACTGTCACCGCAAGCAGATATCACGGACGCTCACAGAGTACACCTGGTACAGAAATCACTACTTTCGTGCTGCAAGTGTTATTTTGAATAAAACTCTTCACCTGTGCTTCTCTCCAGCGTAGCAAGCAGCGTTCGAAGCGAGCGCGGGCGGTATGGACAGCTTCAACTTCAGGGCGAGTGAACGGCGGTATTGACGGCAACAGCAACAACTGCCTGGTGGCTCGTATCCTGATTTCTAGCTGCCTCACGCGCAAACACAGCACTTTTCTCTTACAAGAACAATAGAGGGCGCTCAAAAAGAGCAGAATCCTACTCAATTGTATGGAAACAATTTCCTTTAGACGTAGAGATTCCGGTGTGTGCGCAGTTGAGAAAAATGATGCCGTTTTCTCCACTGCCATACGTAGCTCCAATGCGCACAGGAGAGTCACTGAGCAGCTCACAGTCTTAAGTGGGCAATCGGAGCACGCCTAAGTGCGTGTATACGCGTGCCTGCCCTTTTGTGAGTTAGCTGTTTCTTCATGATTGTGTGCTCACAAGTGTATCCTCGGCACACGTCTGTCGATCTGTGTTCGGCACTGTGTACGTGCAACTTCACTTTGATACAGTGCAGGCCGCGCGAAAGCCGCTAGGTACGGCACTACGCGTCTGCTGGTGTACTTTAGCTGACAAGGCACTGTGCAACTTTAGTGCATGTACGTATCACCGTAAAGCTGCGCTTGCAGTTCTTTCACCGTGGATTACCATGCGAGATTTCGGCCCTGCTCCCGCACGCTCCTGCCAACAGTAGCAACAAAGTAAATTAGCTGACACAGCGCCGAACAAAACAGAAGGAAAAGTTCACCTCTTCTGACTGTGGTTCGACTCCTCTTTCGATCCACGCAGCCTCTTTTTCAAGCCCGTGCTTGTGGTGCTCCTGCTTGGCGCCACCTTCCCTCGATGTTCCGAGTATCAGCAGAGTTCTCCTCTTAGACGTTGTTGTTGATGAACAGCTCTGTCCTGGGTTTTTCATATTGAGTTGTGGGGCCTGCTGTTCGGCTTCGCACCTGTCTTGTAGCAGCATGTGGGGTAGTCCCTGCACTTCTTCGCTAGCTTGCAGTACTCGTTGAACCAGAGTTTGCCGCTCTTGCTCCAGTTCAAGGAGAAACGCAACCCAGCGACGTACCATGCGTAGTGCTCGTCGGCAGCGCTCTCCTCCTTGTAATAGTGCTGCTGCAGAGGTTGCACGTTTCAACGCAGGTCCCCCGCGTGCGTCCGGTTCCTCTATATCGCCTTTGTCCAGATCCCTCAAACGCTCTGCTGTTCCCGTCGTGGCAGCACTACCGCCACAACAAGCCCCAACGTCCTCTGAGTCTGGAAAAAGGTCTTCGTCTGCCTCAGCCCCGCCTGTTACAGCGTCCACGCTTCTGGTGACAGTACCTAACGTCCCTTGCTCTGTCGCTGGTGCGGTTGGTGCTGTCTCACCCAGGAATAGCGTAGGCACGCTACACAGAAGCAGACGCTCGACAGTGTCAAAGCGAGCTACAATTTGTTGTCGCCACTTGTGAGGAGTAAGTGGCATCAGTGATCTCCCCTCGTACGACGTGCTGCGGTCCAGGCGCTTACCTTCACCGTAAGCATCAAAGAGTTGGTTGGTCAATCCGTCAAAGCTGCCAGTGGCCTTCTTGTTATTGAGGCCGCTCCCGTTAACTGCGGCACCGTCGTTGTCCTCGCTGACTCGCGTCACAGATGTTAGTGTCGGCGCCTCGTGTGCAGTGCTGTGTTTCCCTTCTAACGGGTGTACTGTATAAAACAAGCGACACAGGACGTGTAACACTTTTTCATGAAATGTTGGGTCGCTGAGCGGCGGTGGGGCCTCCAGTGCTTCGATACATCCAAGTACCAAGCCAGCGATGTGAGCTGTTCGCGTTTGCCGGTGTACGATTAAATGCGTAGCTTGCCGCCTGCCGCCCGAGGAATCCTGCGTATGTGCCCGGCCAGAGCAGCACACAGCAGGAGATTCGCAGTCGTTAGGGAGTGACCCAACCCCAACCTGTGCTCCTTGAGAGAAGGACTCTCTCACGTCGGAGTTGCAGAGAACGGTTTCAGCATTGTCTGCGTGTTTATTCGTTGCGTGTTCAGGTGACAGAGGGGCTGTTGTCAACAGGTAGCGCATCTCCCTCTGCTCCGCAAGACTTCCACTGTCAGTGTTTGCGTCGCACGTGCTGCCGTGGCGGCCATCGCACTCATGTGCCTGCGCACCGCCCCCAACAGCCTGGACAACGACACCGCTATCAACTGCTAATTTTCGCCTTTTCGGAGAGCAACCAAAAGCGCCAGGTAGGCTTTCCTGGTCGGACGCAGCAATGGGCGTACCAATATGCCGATGCTGATCCGCGAGAATGCATACTGCGTGAAGCATATGTAGACACTTCGGAAGTGTGTTTAACACGCCTGCCGCGTGAAGCAACTTGAATATAGAAGCGTAACTCTTGGTTATCCCGCGGGGGCGTGTACCAAGTCCTTTGCTGCTCTCTTCGCTAGCGTATACCTCCTGGTCTCTCCTTCCCGACCCGCCGACGCTGCCGTTTGTGGCCACAGACGTGCGTTCCGCATGGGGTACACCATTGTCTCTGCTTCTCTTAGCATATTTGCTGCTGTTGTGGAGCACCATTTGTGTTTTGTTTCCATTGTCGCACCCCACCTTTTTGCCTTTATCACCGGAGGTCCTATCACCTCCTGCAGAGTGAGTACCGTGTTCCTCATCATACCGATTTTCCGCCAAGTCGAATGGAGCAGCGGTCGCAGGCGAAGCCTCTAACAATATGTGGTTCAACACCTTCAAACAGGCAACAGTAGCGGTAGGGAGTTCTTCTGCAACAGGAAAGACCCACGGACTCGGTTGGGCAAAAGAGCTATCCTGTGCAGGAGCTGCTGGAAGAGCAGCAGCGTACTGCTCTTTGTTTGCCGGATTCGCCGTCTGAAGACGAGGCAGACGGATGAGAGAAGAGACGCGGACCGAAGGTGAGGAAGGCATGTGGCCAACAAGAGTGTAAACTTAAATCAGGTTCGCATTCGTTTGTCCACACGACGGCGGTGGTACGGCCACATTCACACATAGACCTCCCTACTTCTGTATCCAAATAACTCCAACTTTCCAGACAACCGCACACAGTCTCCATGCATATGCGTACGACCCCTGGTATAAATCACTAATTCAGTTCGTGGACATTTACTTGCGGCAGCTTGAAAATGCCTTTGCCAGTCATACGTTATAATGTCGGTCCTGTGAATTCTTCCCAGCTTCAGGGAGAGCACGGTATAGCCAGGGGCCAGTTAAGCACGAAGCGCCTCCACGTCTGCCTGTGTTTCTCGTGTATTTCACTTGTAAGGCTGGCCAAAGTACGTGCCCCACTTAAGGCGTCGAGTTGAGGAGACTTTTACTTGCGGAGATTAATGAGTGCAAAAGCCATCACACACATGCATGCAACTACTAAATATTCTGAAAGAACGCGTGCGTTATTCTCTTATAGCTGCTGCAGGGTGGCTCGATGTGACTGCGGTAATGGACAGTGGTACACCTGGGGCAGTTCGGAAACGCGCAACGCCACTAAGTGTCCGTCCTGGCAGCCTTCACCTCAACGAAAAACGAAGGCGTGTCAGTGTGGAACGGTCTTGCACAGCGGAAGAAGTTTTTTGTCGCCTCATTGGAAAACGATCTTGGGAAACTTGCCATAATCTCCTTATTGGAGCCGTTATGGCGAGTTTCGCATGCAACTGTGTAGTCGTAAAGGCAAGCATTTTTTAGCTAGTGCACAGAAAAGACGTACAGGTACGAGCGCGCTTAACAGTTCACTGGGTTACAATAGGGTATTTGGGAGAACGAAGTGGTACGGAAAGCTGCATTACGAACGGCTCAGTGTGGTGTATTTTCGTGGTTCAGCCGCCCTCGATGAGCAGGCAGCTTGCCTGGCAACACATTCGCCATACAACTGACGCTGTCAGATCTTCTTCACCAGCAGTCTCATAGGGAATATCTGCGAGCGCAGCATACATAGCGTAGAATTATCTCACATACAGCTTGTTACAGACGATGGGCACCCAGCGCCCGCCTCTAATATTTGAGCGAGCGTACTTAGTAATGCGTAATCCTCAGTAAGCGGAGTTGTAAGAAAGATGCCCATCCATACGTTTATTTAGTTTAAAAACCTTCTGTGCAGGCCCTTTGACAGATATTCGCAAAACAATGTTTCTTTCCCACCACGGAGAAACCAGGTGTGCCGTAGCAGCGGAATGCGATCGCGGTGAAGGGAGAGGACGAATTCACGAAGCCACAGGACACGATAAATGAGCAGGCATCATAGTTGAGAACACGATATATCATGTACTGTCGAGAAAAATCCGAGACAATCACGACAAAATCATGTTGCCACACTAACGAACAAAACCTGACCTGGGTGTTACACACATAGCAAGACAAGGCGGAGGGTCGTTCTGAAGCGTTGGGGGGTACAGCTGGAGGGAATGCGGAGGAACGGGGACGACTGGGTAGATACATCGGGGAAAGCCCGGGCGATGGTGGAGACAGGCAACTGGCACGCCGCAGTTTAGCTACGGAGGAAGATACGGGTGTACAAAAATATCGTCATAGAGTTCATGAGACGCAGAGCTTGACCATTTCGTAGCTGTCTATTTGGAAGCGACGGTGTCATGGTCCTTGCACGAATTGCTTCACAGAAGGCCTCGGCGGTGTACCACGAACACAACGGTCCACTCTTTGCCGATGTGTTTGCTTCTCTGTCGCTTTCGTGCGACACGGAGTAATTGTTGCTTAGGAGTATATGTACGTAGATGCAATGATGGAAAGAGGCGTAGCGAGAGGTTTCACAACCTACGAACTTCATAGTTTGGGCACAGTTTCTTGTGACTGAAGTGACATGGAAACCGCCGATGCCGCCAA
This sequence comes from Sarcocystis neurona, assembly GCA_000727475.1. NCBI lineage: Eukaryota > Apicomplexa > Conoidasida > Eucoccidiorida > Sarcocystidae > Sarcocystis > Sarcocystis neurona. The sequence continues at coordinate 1,385,364 of KL647304.1, read as the reverse complement.
AGGTACGCGATGACCCGGTGATGAGAGAAAACCATCAATTGAACTTGGAGCGTCCGTCTTTTTCAAAGGAGTAAGCATATCCTTTTTCAAAATTACGGAATCGTCCCGAATGCAGCATTCCCTCTACTTGCACTCACGAGTCCCAGCATACCGCTTCAAAATTACGGAGCCGTCCGAAATGCATCTTTGCCTCCACTTGCACTCACAAATTGTAGCAACACAGGAGGTAATTTCGTAAACATATCTTCCGTAACATCGAGTAAGTGCAGAGATAAGTAGAAGGCGGGAGGCCGGTACATTGAGACAAGCGGCAGAAGGCATATGACTAGGATAGCACAACACGAGGATAACCCAACGGAAGGAGACACATGACCAAAGCAGCGGAACGAGAGAATATCCCCAGACTCAACAGAAGCGACGAAGGCGATAGAATGGGGGGGACAGGACAACTTGTGGATTGAACTCACTTGAAAGAGTTCGCTCTTTCTTGAAAAAATATCACACACAGCGATGTCCGCTGTAAGGCATTTTATCGAGTTAATATCCGACTATACCTTGTCGCACCAATTACGAAATCCGTTCGGTATTCTGGCTAGAACACTAGGATGTGGTAGCTGTGGGATTTCCGAACCGGTACGTCGGTGGCTCTCAGGCGCCGCGGAGCTTTCTAGCAAGAGCTCCTTGCAAGCGTACGAAATCCGTTTGGTATTCTGGTCAAAACACCAGTATCTGCTAGCTGTGGCATTCACAACTTTCTAGGGATTCTTGCAAACAGGTACGGTGGTAGCTCTAGGGCGACGTTGTCGTCCTAGCAATTACTCCTTGCGAGTCGGTGACTGTCTAGGCGGACTAATGTGTTCAATGAACACGGTACATTTCTCGAAAGCAGCGTCCACGGGCTACCATCCCGGATATGCCCTACTACGATTCGATCTAACTTATGGATTCTTCAAGGAGTTACTAGCTGGGATCTAATACGCTACGGCATAGTGGTGCGGTCGACGCCTTTGACGGCGCACCGGATAGCTGTTTGTTAAGCTGCAGACGCAAACCCGTGCATGAATGTTGCACTATAAGTATACGAAGTGCGCGGAACACGGATAAAGCGTGAAGCCTTGCACGCAGACAAGCACTGCAGTAACCGACGCAAACCGCCGTCATTCGCGCACACGTCAGAAAGAAGAGTTTTGCAGTACTTACTTGTTTCGTCTGCACGAAATTGCAGATGGGACTGGGGTATACAAACCGACATACACAAATTCATAAGAACATACCAACACTTGCCAACAAAGTCCTATCCCCACAACAGTACAGGTCGTTTTTAGGCGCGCATACTGGCGACGTTCCTTTGTAATACTGAAGCGCTGACTACGATCCTGTGTCACTCCCAATCATACTACAGCTTGTGCACGCTCGCAAAGAATAAATAAAAATGAGTCTGGCTGTGGCGTAAGTACCCTGCGCCAGTGGTTAATAGGCACCATATCACATGACAAACCATTCTCTATATGCCTTTAAGCTCTAACTATTTCTGCCCGGTCGGCCTGATGACACTACAGGGTGCAGTTTGACGTAGGTAGGTCCGTACGTCGTATTTAACGCCATCGGCCTTGTCAGTTGTAGGATAAGTGCTCTCTCTGTCTGTCCCTGTACGTAACAACGAAGGCGAGTAGCCGCCCGGTAGCAGAATAACTGTTTATACGAGTGAGCTTGTTCTGTTTACTACAGTAGGAGCTGCTGTCAATCTCGCTTAAACTTGAAAAGCACGATGAATTCGCATTGTATAGCCATGGATTTCGGGGAGGTAACCCGTTTCACCATTTTAGGTATAGTCTTTGGGGCGTATCTCCAGCGTTGGTAAACGTTTGTGCAATAACACGGGTTGTGCTTCGTACAACCTTGAAGCTTCAACTGTATGTGCCCTCACTCCACATTCGTCGCCTTCTTCATGGACTGATTTCCTGGGTCATTGTGCACAGCGCTGTACGGGGCGCTACCTCCTCCTCGTGTTGTCTAACGGTCGCCGTACCAAGGCACACGAATCTGGGCCTGACGCACTGCGACAACAGTATTTAAGTTCCTCGTAGCACGACCACGGTTAAGCGTCCGCTACGAAGTTAGCCATTTCTAGTACTACACTCTGTCAACATTGAAACGACTGCGTTCATATGCGCATACGCAGCGTCATGAAAGCAGTCCTCATACAAGTGATATCCGCTGCCACGGCCAGAAACGCCGGGTGGCTTGGTTCACAATTTTCTCAGTAGAAGGGAGACCTTTTCCCACCTATCCGTCGGAACTGCACGAAACCTTTGGTCTGACACGCTGCAGACACGTATACACGCAGTCAATTTGATGCACGTGAATCTACGCTTCACGCGTACGACGTCATGAGCACTTGCCGAATACATGAAGTGTGCTGCCCTGCGTGCGTTAACGCTGCTTGGACGTTTGTGTAACATTGGCACTCGGCACCGTCTGCACGTCCTTGTTTGCTAGCAACACGAAAGGACTGGCTATCCTGTATATCATCTGACTTTCCCCTTCTCTTCATTTGTCACCCTTTCGAAATGTGCACGCTCCTGCTCAGCAGCTGTAGATACAGTGTCCTTCCTCCACTTGTAGCAGCCAGCCACGTGGGCGTGTTGCACTTCCAACATGTTTCTGACGTTGCTGTTTACACGCAAGAGGACCACCACAATCGAGACTTGGGGGGATTTCGATTCGCAAAACCTAATAGACTCCGTTTACAGAACCTAATGGACTCTGGGGTCATGTAAAGGGAAGATACAGGCAGATCGACTGGTGTAGATCTGTCGCTAAGAAGCACCGGGCAAACGACCACTGAGGGAGATCCGGCGGTGGGAACGTACCGTAGAAGGGCTTTCGAAGGGCTCCAGGCACGATATTCTACATCTATTTGCCAAGTACAGCGCATATCTTGTGGCGAGCCATCGGTTGCCTCATATCATGTACGCGTAAGATATCAAATCTTAGGTCCATTCACCTCATGCTCATCACGCGTGTATCGCCTATTGGAGGAAATGTACTATTTGCTGTCGCTGATCTCAGCTCTACAAAGTTTGACATACGACGCAGCAGTTGACATTTGTCAAACAATCTCGTGCTAGGTTCAGCATTCTGATCGTGTCATTACAGAAGTGCACGGGACGTTACCGGCAGCAGCACCATTGTCACGAGAAGCAGAGGAAGAAAGAAGACTAGTACAACGTGATAAAGTCAACAGGACCACTGCTGAAAGCGGCAGTACAGATGCTGACGACGCATCTGTTGGACGCAGGGGTACCCCGCCGGGGAAGCTGAGCTCAGCTGAGCAGTGGTGCGTCCGAAAGATCAATGCGCCTGCAAATGGGGCACTCGTTTTCGTCGTGTCCTTCCCCAAGGTCACAACCGCAACGTTTGGAGATGTATTTGGCCGTTTCGTCTATCGCTCCCATATCACATGGAACAATAGTACTCCTGGCTGTGGATGCAGCTGGCGTGGCTGCGCTGCCGTGCTCGGGCACCTTCTGTGGCAGCTGCGCCGTGGCCATTGTTGTATCGGATGCAATCTCATCCGCCAAACCGTCTGGTTTGGATTCACGAGGCGACGCGGCTTGCTGCATTGCCATGGCTTCTTGCTGTTTTTGACGTTCGAGTTCCGCTGCCCTCTCTTGTTCCTCTCTTTCCCGGCGCTCCCTCTCTGCCGCTGCACGCTCGGCGGCTTCCCTCTCCTCCTGCTCTCGGCGCAGTCTCTCTGCTTCTGCCTGCTGTTGAAGCCTCTCTTCCTCTTCACGACGTCTGCGCTCTTCCTCCTCGGCTTCCAAAGCGGCCTTGCGCTCTGCCTCTCGCTGTTGTTCAGCTGCCAGCTCCGCTGCCCGCCTCGCCTCCTCTTCCTCTTGAAGGCGTTGCTTCTCTGCCGCGAGGCGTTCTTCCTCTGCCTTGCGGGCTGCTGCTTCTTCTTCGGCTTGTCGCGCTGCTGCATCGGCAGCTTCTTTCTCCTTCATCTCGCGCTCCTTCCGCTCGGCCTCTGCCAGCTCTTCCGCTTGCTTGCGCTTGGGCGTCTTCGCCGAGCTCTTCTTGCAGGCGTTTCCCATGTTGCTGCCGGTGGAGGGAAGAGGTATACACGCGCAGTGACAGGATGTGCAGTCGCGCCACGGACGCGAAAACGGTAGAAAGGCGTACGCGATGAGGTAATTTCAGTGTGCGACCTTGCCTGTTTCCTGCAGAGTAAGAGGAGCAACGGTGTCCCCAAATCCCTATCTTCGGAATTTGATCAGCACAACTGCTGGACGTCAGAGACGACTTTTCTCCAACCAGTCGCTTCGACGCGCCCTCGCTGCACGATCGCGTTCGAGGCCGAAGAGAAAGGACCCTCAGCAGAGGAGTAAGGTTACGTGTTAATTGCCAGCCTTTATCCGCCCAGTAACACAATTAGATCGTTTGTTTACACGATGACGATGCACGGTCGGTTCCGGTTTCGCGCCTAGCAGGCATCGCAGATGCTTGTGTGCTGCAGCTGCGACGAAGAGCGCTCCACACAAAGTTAGCCAGCTACTGGAGAATCTTCAAGATCAACGATGGCCAATGGTGCGTCGTGCGCGGCGAAAAAAGGACACATAGTTGCAGATACACCTGCTTTAAAATGATTTTGTTATTTCGTTGCCCTTGCTTGCCAGCACCGGCGAGACTCGAGCAAGCGGCAGAGCGCGGCGACAGCAGCAGCACGAGGTTGTGCTGCCGCCGTATTATGTTGCATAGTAGCTACCACGTGCAACACAAGGTGCTGCTGCTCCTCTCCTGTACTCCAACAACAACTAGCATGTGTCGCTCTGGCTGCTGTTGCACGTGCTGTCGATACCGGCAACACCACCAGGGACGCGACAACAGCAGCCTACGTCCCCGCTACCCGCTAGTACAACCACCACTTCTACGTAGCCACCATGTGCGGCTCTCCCGTTACTACTACAGCAGCAACGGCACTGGTACAGAGACTTTCACGTCGCTACGACTTCCTGCTTCCTAATCTCTGCGCCAGTTCTACGCGGCCTTTAGGAAGAGCTGGCTGTCCCCCGCAGCACTGTGCACGATGCTGCTGCGCTGTCCCAACACACACGAGAGATGGGGAAAAAACACCGCTGTCCAGCTACCTGTGGACATGCGCATCAACAGTGAAAGGTATCGACGAACAGTCGTACTTGGAAACCTGTGTTGCTTCTTACTCGTTACTGAGGCTACAAACAGAATCTTCTAATATTAGACCCGTGTGCATGTCTGGCTGCGCTGCTGGGTAGTGTACGAGGCACAACAGCAGTGTGAAGGCAGAAGTGACTACCAGCCTGCCCGTTTCCCGTAATTCTCGTTGCCGGTACGTGATAGTTCACGTGCTGAATGTGTATTTGCTGGATTTCTTGCGAAGCAGTGAATAAGACGTGGATGTATGCCCCCACAGATGTGCTGTGTGATGGTTGCGACTGGGTACGGCTGTGCACTGCTCTGTGTTCATGGTGACGGAGCAAGCTCCCGCAGTTCATCTGGCAAGTTCTGTTCAGTGACCACGGAAGTACTTTGGGATTACCGTCCCCCGCATCGCTTTAGAGCGGAGAAGCGACTTACTGGTGTGTGTAAGCAGCTGCGGTTCTTCTGGCAGCACAGCTTTCTTCGGCTAACGGACTCCGAAGGTATCGGTTACACAAAGTTTTATGTAATGCGGAGAAACCCGTGGGGACAAAGCAAGAGGAGTCGCGTTATCCTCGCATTGTGGACCGAGCAGGTTACGGAGACAGAGCGCCAGGTGCACTATAGGTGCTGGGGGCGCGCTTACAAATACTTGTGTCATTGTGGCCACAAGCCATGCTACCACCACTGTCGTGCTCACTACCGGCGAACCGAGCATACCCGTGAATGCTGTGTATGCTTCGTCCTGCACATTCACAGTTGTTGCTATCTACATAATGCGTCAACAGATTAAGTGGTCGAACCGTGGACGAGCACTTTATACGACATTGTAGAAATACGTACGGAGGCTTCCTACAAGTCCCCTTTTGAAGCCTGCGCACACTTACACAGCCTTCGTCGTGACGACAGGGTGTCACCCGCATGAAGTGTCTCAGAAGATGCTGATACGCGAAGTCACGTGCGCGTGCCAGCTGCCTGAGGCGCGAGGAGAATTTCATACGGAGACACACTCTCCTGCGTGTAGACTCACCCACGTGGTGATACGTTATATTACCGCCTTGAAGTTCTGTAGACGGTAGTGTAAAAGGATCCTGGGGGGAAGGGATTGTTGAATAGTTGTCGGGGTGGAGAACAGCACAGGACACTTTCCCTCGACAGCAAACGTTCTGCCCCCGCAGTCGAAGCACAAGATACTACACTCCAGGCTGCAGCAGAGCCGGCGTCCCGCACTGAGTTCGCTACAGTAACAACCGCATCCGTACTGTGCTGGGTACATCTCCTTTCTGCCGTGGTCATGGATGAATCAGCTTCCAAATAATTATAAATGCGATTGACGAGGCACAAGAACGGTGCGTCAAGTCATTGTCACCAGAGAGCACGCTCACCCCTTGGTGTCTTTCGAAGACCGTGACACTGTGAACAGGTGTATGGCTGCACCGAAAGCACGCGAAGAGGGATACACATGGGAGCTCATGATCGCGGTGTGAATCGTACGTCAGCGACGGGCCGCTGCATCGTTGTAGACAATCGGGGGCTCCGGTGGCGACTTCTACGGCGTTACGCACTCGCACGTTCTGGGCCGCGCAGACGAGAAAACGTCAACAAACGTAAATTCCGGCCCCTATGTTCTGTCGGAGCACCGAGAGGGCGCAGGTTTGCGCCTTCTCGGTCAGATATCTCAGGAAACGTTTCAAAAAAAGAGTCTGCAAGTGCTAGACATTCAACCTATGTTTTTCTCCCTAACGTTGGATACCCATTGTACTTACTGCGCTCCGCCATTCTGACGTCTCAAGGGCATCTGCTATGTCTGCACGCGCGGACCCCTCTCACAGGAGCGGCAGGAGGCTCGGTGCACAGGTTGTGCTGAACTATTAACGTACTGACGAAAACAGAGGCGCTTGGAATTGTCGCCCCAGGCGCTTAATCTGTCACATGGAGGTTTTATAGTGCTACCGTGTGGTTCGGAGAGAGCGTTGCAATCTCGAACAATGCCCCCAGCACACACGTGGGCGAAGTCCAATATGAGGAGGAGCCTGCACAACTGAAATAAAGGCTTGATAAATACATGTAGACTGTGCGATTCTTTTGGTAGATTACTGTCGGACTATAAGCCTGAAAAGTTCTGGTACTTAAATTGCACACGTATAGATATATGTGGGAGAACCACGCACGTGGTTCAGTGAGAAGTGGCAACACCTCTCTGGCAAAACCTCACCTACGATCTAGAGGTTTTAGTTCTGCGGTACACAGAGTGCGGCACCGCTGACATTTTCATCCTTCAAGAGTTTGTATGCGGAATCTGTACGGCGGGTGGTGAGAATGAGTGGATACATCCCTCAAGTGCGAAGAAGCGAGTATCGGGCTGAAATTAAAACCAGTCCAAATAAGGTCGTACTCACCTTCGGACAAGCGTAAAGCAGACGAGGAAGCATAATAAACGACACAGGTACTTCTTACACGACACTATGCGGGGTTCATAGGACAATTGCAGATGAACACAATCTATCGGAGTGACCAGTCATCGCTTGAGGCGAAGATGATACTCTATCTTAACTTTAACATACACGTGGTTCGAGTTCTGTTCACGGTAACGTGGCAGTCAAAGAAACGGGAAAAGAGGTCAAGTAGTACGTATGACGGCAATTAACAGTAGAGAGGCGTATGCGCGTACCCCACAACACCAGAGGCTGTTGAAGCTGTCCTTGCACCGGGGCGGAGGGTTGTTGCATTTCTTTACCTCGTTGTGGGGTGCAGAGCGGTAAACGAGCAAACAGCGGGAACAGCATGGACTGAGAGAGACTTTTTCGTGGTCTAGCCTTAGCCTTAGACTTGCTTCGGATGGAAAACGCACCGCGGCATCCCCTCCTAGTCTTCTTTGTAAAGAACGTCTCCAGGTTCACCAGGTCGACTGCTGTCCGCCCTACGTGTCAGTTCGCGTCCTTGTAGAGGTCGTACGATCGCGTCACCCGCAAAAAATCCGCTTCTGACTGAGCAGCTTGAGCGCGAAGAGCCGACACCCTAGTACGCGGTCCTCATTCATGCAGTCTAGCCAGTGACTTGAATTGTACGCCGTGCCAACCTGTCGAACAAGTGGCAGCCTGCGAAGGCGAATGGCGGTGGTTCCTGGAGGAGGAGAAAAAGCTATATTCTCTGGTAAGAGCCTCTGACAGACCTGAAGAGCGCAGGGGGTTCCCGGCGGTCAGAAGGTGTGTATCCGTAGGACATTATTATATTCGTCATCTGCGGGAGGTCGTCTTTTAGCGAAGTATTGGAATGTCTCGAGGAACTGCTAGGATGCGCTCCAGATGTATTCTACTCTCGTGGTTATATCTCGAAGCAGATTCCCCTGCTTGAATGCGCTCCATACATATTTTAGTGTCTGTGGATGCTGTCTGGAAGCAGAGTCCCCTACCAAGAAACTGGACTATCTCCAAGCCCCCCACAGAAGTGGGTTACACTTATTAGTGGCCCCACTTTCCTGGCTCTACGCAAGGTTCCTGTACCGCTGTCTCGCGTGTTGCTGAGGTGCACCACACGTGAACTGCGTTGTTGCGGGCTGTAGCCTTTCCCCTCCGCGTAGAAGTCCGTGTTGCAAGCCTGCTCGTCCACTGAATGGAGCGTAGCATGATTTTCACTTGCAGGAGAACGTAACGATGGGGGCGTCCTATTTCAGTGTTCAGCAGTCGGGTTCAAGCTATGTGGTGAGGCCGTAGAAGGGACTCGCGAGCTGCATGCTCTATGGGCCAAGCAGTCTGCTCGGCGTGAGGAAGAGACCACCACAGCAAAGCGGACGGCTTGCTGTCCCCTCACGGGCAGCGGCGCTACTGATGGATGAGTCGCCGTTTCCATGCAGGGACTGTCACGCGTCCGATATGGTGGTTTCGCCATTTTTTGTATGCAGATCGCGAGTAGGGCGATGACTCTAGTCTTGACCGTAGGTCGCGTCTAACTATCTCGTTTCAAAGCGGCTGAAGTATAAAGGAAGTGCTCTTCGACAGGCTCCTCATGACGGCGCGTGGGCACAGCTAACTCCGCAGAAGACGCTCGTACGGATCTTACACAGATGGCGGCTCTGGTGTTGCGCACGGCCACACCCACTACTAAAAACTGCCGTCAACTAGAAAAATCCAGTATGTTCAGCCACAGTGGGCTGGTGCTCTGGGTATCGACCGCGTGGAACAAGTTCTCTCTTCACCCCGGTGTTAGCGTATGCGTGTCCCATCTTACATTCTTGCTGAATGAAGTGCTTGAGAGTTGCCAGTTTTAATCTTTACCTGCGGTGCACCGCTGGCCTCACACGGCTTTGCGTTTTCACGCTTCTGTGTGTATGTATATGTGTGTGTGTGTTCGTGTGCACATATGGAAATGTATACACGGAGCGCGACAAAATTTCTTCGTGTTCACACAGCTGAGGGCACAAATCACCAAATATGTGTCCTCATTCGGAGCTGTGCATGAAACGGGACGTCAGGAGAGTTCTTCGTGGCCTATAGCGCTAACGGCGCACGCGTCTACGTGTGGATGCTTTTTGGGCGCGAATGCACTGACTGCAGCATCCTTCCTGTAAGCGTGGTACAGCCCATGGTTTGTTTCACCTGTTGTGGCCGCTGGCGAGTTTGAAAAATCAGCTGGAGGACTAATTCTCCTTCTCTGTAAGGAGAGATCAGACGGTAGAGGGCACAGACACTGTCGTCAGTCCATTTTAAGGAGAGGATTTGATGACGGAGCACATCTACTGCTTTATCCAGGACCTGACATGTCGGCTGTGATCTACGTTGTAAGATTAGCGGGCTGACTTCGTGGCCTTCGTGGCCGTCCTTCGCGGTCACCAAGTTCACTCGGTCGCCTACCTCTCCAGGTTTGCACAACCTGCTTCGAATTCTGAGTTTGTGTGGCCCTGGTGCCGGTGCAGCTTGTGCAAGTACCTTGGTGCGAACAGCAGAGGGCAGCATTCCATTCGTGTACTGGCGATTCATATGCAGACAGAGATGCAAGTTTAGTCGACAAGTAAACAACACTGACACTGTGACTAGCGTCTCGTGTAAGTCGTGGGGTCTCCGTCAGTTCGGACGACTGAGATGGGTGTGTGAAGCGGCTTTTTTAACAAGCCTGAAAGACCGCAGGAACTTACCGGTTTTTGAAATGCGTCATGACAGACTGCAACGGTTGATGGATGATGTCGCTGGCCACACAATTAAGTCTCGTCATGTAGATTCACATGGTAGAACTGGACTTCTATCTAGCTGTCGTGGGGCAACGGAGGAAAAAGCGATAGACAACAGACGGACGCGTGGGCAGGCACCGTACAACGGTGTCGTGCCATGGTTCCCTATAAATGCACGACGACTGCCCGGAGCGTCACTGCAGTGTCGCAGTGATAGGACTGGGCTCATAGACATTACAGACTTTGGAGTCTGCCGCTGTCCTCCTTGACAAAATTAGCACAGTCGATCAAAACTGGAAATATATCAGTGAACTCTGATGCAGCTAACAAGAGCCCTGTAACAAGTTCTGTCTATAGCAACAGTAGCTCAACAAGAAGCACCACAGGGCGCATGATGGCGGCGCTTCAGGTGCCCAGCCAGCAGCAGTAACCCCACGCACGTGTTCGCTTGTTTATGTGGAAATGCTGCGTGGGAAATAACACGAAAACATTGTCGACAGTGAGCAGCACCAATGCCGCAGATCGACATGCAATAATGAGCAAGCGCAAACGCGCACAAAGACATTCAGCTGTTCTCATTACGAATGAAGTATAGGCTTAGTCGGGGGGCAAAGTGGTAAGAGCACGCAGCAGAGCGCAGCATTATAATACTGAACAACAGCGCGGTACAATTCGCTGCCGTATGCCATCTCCCGCGCCATGTAAGCTCTGCTCGTGACACATACGTGAGTATGCAGATCTATGTGTGGACGGTCGTACAACTAAATGTGCACGTGGAAAAACCAGCGACTACACGAGAAGCACGGGGCGCCCTGCTTACACAGGGAGATATCAGAGAATTTACGCAGTACGTCATCTACAGGCACTTGCACACACAACAGAGAGGGAGCGGTCGAGTTTCAGGGTACCGCTTCCTTTAAAGCAAATCAAGACCTCGCGCATCTGGAGCATTCGCCCCAACACAATGGGGATTAAAATCAGCTGGCACGTGCTTTACTAGTATCTGTACACTGCACCGAGTGCCCTACGTGCCTCGGGTCCTCAACACTGACGTTGCTGCTAGCCAGCTGCAAGTCAAATGCACAGTCTTGAGGAAAAGAGGGGAGACAGCACGCGGTAGCGAAGCTCCCTAACGCGGGACTTACTGCTATTCCTTTTTGACCACAGTACTCGCTTTCCCATCACGTTTCTCAAGGCTTCGTCTGCATCTCATCTCAACCAGAAATGTGCACTCGCCAGTCGATACACTTGATGAGTAGTCAAAAGCCAACGTGCTGTACGTGCAAAACCGTCGCCGTCTCGAGATAAACGGAGCAATAAACAAAGCACCGCTTCTCGTCACCGTCGGCCAGCTGCTCAGTGCAACGAATAGCATGTCGCGTCTTCTGAAATACCTTGACTCGCCGTAGAATGTACCGTCTGTACCTACTAGTACATGTAGATTTGCACTTCACTTGCCTCTAGACATTCTGAATCTACATGTTTTGCGGAGCCACATCCGTACTGGCTACGCAGATTCCCGGATCATCTTATAAGTGCATACTACCCGGTGTCGATCCGCACGTGCCCACCAAATGCAAGTTGCGGCATCCACCAGAAAGTGCCGCGCACACTCATATGCGGGAATCCACAGATGTTCACCGCGGCGTGTCGTTGCAGGCCGCGAGACATACCCCCTTTTTACCCGTTACACAAGCATCCAGTTGAACACCGCGATGCTGCGTCGCTCTGACTTCCCATTCGCTTCTTCGCCGGTAAACCTTTCACAATAGAAAAGTGGACGAGCCTCATCCTGAGAGACTCTTCACCCTACAATTCACGTTGACACATTATTTGAGGATCGACAGCTGTTTTGGCGTGTTCCCGTGTACGTAGAAGAGCCCTTCAATGAGGCAGGCAACGTTTCTCCTGTCTGCCTTTCTGTGTATCTCGTTGTGGATGCGGCAGAAACGCACGCATTCCCAGCTACCGGCGTTTACACATCAGAACACACACCGCCGTACAAACAGGAGAAACTGCGCGGTCCGTATGCATACGTACTGTTTCACGACGCCACTTGAAAAGTTAATGCCTTATTACGGTGTTCGTGACGCATGGTAGGGCTTCGTCAATGCTCGTGCGTGAGAACTTGCATCCTCTGGACCATCGTCAGATGCTCTCGCACTTCTCATGTACGCATCATAAAAAGTCAGGCTCCGTACAGTGCCAACACCGTCTGTTTACCGGCCGCGAGAAACTCTCCTCTGCCTTCGTATGCTCGAAACGTTCGCAAACACTTATGAATGAACTTGCACCCCTTCGAATGCTGCATCTGCAAGATCGTGAAGCCTTTTTCGCGAGATGACGAAACTCTAGCCTTCAATGACACGTGTCCGTCGAAGCCGTTCAGCATCGGTCATGGCCGGGGCAAAAAACGAATGACACAAGGAACCTCGCCCACTAAGTGCGATACCACTCTAGTTCCACGAAACAACACGGATCTACGGGTTTACTTCCTTTCGCGACGCACTGCTAAAGCATACACAGCGTACAGGTGTCCGTGCGCAGGACGGCAAACCACGCAGTGTGTTACATATCGGATAAGCTGACGCATTCTACCAGCACCACCTGGATTTCGCACCAAATCTCAGGCAAATCCCTGTACAAACACACGAAGGTGCGTGTACGGATACACGGAAAACTCCCTATCCCAGAATGGCCAACATACCGGACCTCAGCCGTTTGCATATACCTCCATCTACAACGCAAGGGACTTTGAAAGCGTCGTCGCACGTTGTCGCGTGTGGCTCGATGCAGCCGTGGACGGTCACTAATACCCTGCTCACCCTGAGCGCGCAGCGTTCGACACTATTCAGTTCACAATTCGCAACACAGAAAAAAAGACTGCTTCCGCAGTGTATGACGTTGCGTCATGGGGCACGTTCGACTGGTCTTCATCCATCCAAAAACTCAAGAAATAACGGAAGGAAAGCAGTCCAATAACGAAAACCGACCGCAAAGTACCTCTGTCTTTTAAGCTCCCCAAACACGTTGCGGGAGCTGCATTCTCCCCTTTCCTGCCCGCGTGCGTTCCGCTGTCTTGTCAAGCGCGTTGTCTGGAGTTCCCAGCAGACTTACCATCGAGAGGCTTGCGCCGCCGCAGGCGCTACTACTGACGCGGGTGCCGGTGCGTATGCAGCAGCGACTGCAGGCATTGCAGCCACTGGCGGCGCCCGCCCTGCTTGGGGAGCACCAGCGTATGACATAGCGCCAGACGGCGCAGCTGCGGCTGCGGCACCTGGAGCCGCTCCTGCTGGTGTACACGCAGGCACTGCTGCTGCAGGTGGCCACTGCTGAGGAGCATAGCCGCCGTTCGCTTGCTGGTAAAACAGACCATACGCGGGAGCTGGTTGGTAAGGCATGGCGTATGGACCGTATGCCGGGGACGCAGCATACTGCAGATGCACAACAAACACGCCACTACGCGCGAGGAAGGTTGCGGTCGCCGTTTTCAGTATCAAAAAAGATTAACTGTGTCTGCACGCTTGGGAAATAGTAGAGAAGAAACCAACTACAGGTGGTAGGAGCTTTTGTGCACGCTAAGTGAACTGGTCCTGTCATCGTAACAGCGTGCTGTGTCCTTTCTGGCACGGGGAGGAAAAAAGTAAAACCACTCTCGAATACAACTTGAGAGACATCGCCCAGTTCAACAGAACTGCACACCTACGTACACACTGCAAACACACCCGCAGCAGGCTCTGCGCAGAAATACCACATCGACTTCATCCTGTTGTGGCACACAGGTGCGTCGAGGAATGGCCCGAGTACGCCAGGTTTCGACGTCTGAATGCAATTACGTCAAAACAGCTTTCCCAGTGCACAAATAAAATAGGAAAGCCGGACTGACCGGAGCTGCAAGAGCGTACGGAGCCGCAGCGTAACTGCGAGACATAGCTGCCGCACCCCCGCCGTGATGCTGATGGTGACTTGATCCTCTGTACGGGCCGTAGCTGTCCGGAGGTGTGCGCCGCGATGACCGCTCTGCCTGCTTGTTCCTGCAGTAACGCCACCGCACCCAAAACCCTTACTGTTTCTACACTGACTAACGCAAATTAACGACCTAAGACAAATACGAGGCTGGGTCCATAAACAGGACCACTACCGGCAGCTTCACAGCAGCCGCGAAGACTTCTGTGTGCGTTCGTAAAGGCTCTATATAATGCATATTAGCAAACACATAACTAATACCAAAACCGAAGTATCAAGAGCCCGCTAGGAATGGTACATGCTCCTGTCGGTAGTCTCCACTCCCCCGGATCCCCACCTGCGACGTTCAGGTATGCAGTGTCTCGCCTGCGTGCGCTAAATCAGAAATGGCACCCCGTGTCAACCCTTGCGTCTTACACACGCCACTCCCGTCGACCTGTCAACATAGACGTCCCTGCCTTCCCAGTTCGGCGGAGTCACGGAACGACGCTTCGGTAACAGCGTCATCCAACCTGTAGAGCGTGTCGCCCTCATGCACTTCATGCTGACTTTCAACCTGCTTCCAACAACTCAGTCTGAAGTCGACAAGCACGATGCTGCGCGAGGGTGACCTTCACGTGCCACGTGCTACCGCTTACACTGTACGGGACGCATTCTGGGCAAAACAAATATGGAGCGTGGCGCCATTGAATACGTGGCCGTTCAGTTGGTCGAGAGCTTTCTGCGCGTCCCGCAAGTCATAGAACTCCACGAACTTTTCCCTGCACGTCAACATACACACCTCGTGCCCTGGAAACGGCAATGTACTCGCTCTGCGCCGTACCCTACTTTCACAGCCCCAAACACTTCCAGTGCAAAGAACAAGAGTCATACCCTCGATCAACAGTTCCGCAGCGAAACGAATGGCGCACGACCCTGTATACGAACACGGCAACAAAAAGGATAAAGCGGCCCACCAAAACACGGATTTACCAACAGCTTCCATAAAGCGTCGCTTGAGGCTGGATTACTAAGAAACACTCGTCAATCTCCCTCCACCTCGCACCGTTGTACAATGAAAATGGCACTCTCTACGCCTCCGCAGCACTCACGTAATAAGACGCTCCGCTCTTCGAATAAAATGAGATCAGCAACGGAACATACGCTGGTGTACACGCACGGACGCATGCCCATTCACCTCGCTTGCCACGAGTGATGATACTCGTCTCGTGCTCTACAGCATGCTCACGTCTCTCTTTTGCGATTCGCTGACACCTTCTTTAACTCGCCGTGCTTGGAAAATAACTCCCGGTAAGCTTCGAGACTGTTGGGGTCCGTCCAGTTGCCCGAAACGTGCACAGTGCTGACAGGCCGTACGTACAGCGTGCCCTGCGCAGCGCACAGATTCAACAGATGCAACGTGGTTTCTGGTCTTGCCTTATACGTACAACCTGCTCGTGCAACGGTTTCTTCAAGAGCACAGGACAGTTAAATCGGGAACCGCCACTCATGCACATAAACACTCGAAACGTGACGTCCACGCCTCGGTGGGCGCCGGGCTTTGAACAAGTCGCTTCAAATCCAGTTAACGCTTCGCAAGCTCGAACACCACCACGGAAAACGGAAAAAGTGCGCCCCCGCTCCGCATTCCATTGTGTTTTCCAGAAAATAGAAAAAAAGTTGTCGGCCTCAGCAAATTTGTCGCTCACATGACTACAAGCAGAACGGTGAGCCCCGATGCGCCGACCTACACCCACGAGCTAGCAGCTGGATCTTTAGACCGGTGGTGTGTCAATATACATATCTCGTTCGTGCGCACACAGATTTAACATCATCCCGCGCGCAGACACACCACGTTCCGAAACACACCTGGACGAACTGCAGACTAGCCACATCCCCAGCAAGTGGTGACCGCTGTACCAGACTGCAGTCCTCAACAATCACGCATTCGAGTAAACAAGACGACTGTGATTCGTCGTGCGCGCGCACTATCCCGCTGCTTTTTCTGCGCTTCTCACCGTGTTGCCATCCTTATCAGGGCGTTTGACCGCGGAGAACTGCACTTCTACTCGTTTTCCAAGCACGTCAGAATTCCGCAATGTATCCCGCGCTGCTTCTGCGTGGCGTAAATCGTACTGACCACCCACATCCACACATGCGCAGAACGCACTCCTATAGACTGCTTCAAATTTAAGGTTCTCCAGTAGTTCACGTGGACTTCGTAACAGTCGCTGTAGATGGCACTCGATTGGTACGTGGGCACCCAGCAACTCTGCGTGCGAGCTGTTGATGACAAGTGGCATGCGTCCGAGAGCTTTACTATCAGTCCCAACACTTTCACAATAAAGTTACTATGGAGCTAAGCCTCCCGCCTCTGGTCACACACGTACACGGAGACAGGTGCACGCGTACGCGCCAGCATGGAGAAGCGGCAAATTGCACTTACAAACTCGACGAACGCCATGTGCTTCTCCGGGTACACTGCCACCTTCTTGACGTCTCCATGTTGCTGGCAGATGTCGCGCAACGAATCTTCAGTGATGTCGTCGGACAGTCTCCCGAAAAAGAGTGTGCGACTCTGCAGGGCATCTGGTTCTTGCTCTGTGACATCGCATTGTACAGGACCAGAAGAGAAGACATATCCTGAGAATATCGGTGCGGCTAGCAATAAATGGCGCCTTCAACATGTGCAGACCACGGGCGCATCTAGACATGTAAGCTACATCACAGCGCAGCCTGTTGAGCAGAATGACCTCGAACCATTCCCCGCTCGTGGCTGGAACTATGTCATCCTTAGTGCCACACAGTCCGTGTGTTAGGACTCCTTCCACTCGTATGTATGCCTCTGTGCGTCCAAACACGCGGCCCGCAAAATGGAGGTTATGCGACTACCGAGATGTTTCCGCTTTCTTCGGTCAACGGATGTATACTATAAACGGTGCTCTCTGACCACCAGCACGACCATGCGCGTGCGGCCGCTGACGTCATAGCTTCCGACATAACCACACGGCAATGCAGTGACGAGGTGAACATCGGTCAGCACTGAGCAAACAAAGATGTGAAATACAGACGACGTATTTACTACTAGAGTACGCATGCGCACGCCTTCGTAACGCATGCGAACTACCCACCGAAACCCTAAACCATAATAAAACCTGTACTTGAATTCAGAGACACTACACACGCACATATAAGATGTAGTGACTTCCCCGAAGCCGCTCTCTTCCGTGTACTCGTCTCGCGCGCGGTCTGCATGCACGTGAAATAACTCTTTCCCGGCAGATGCTGCTGCAAGCGAAACGTTGAAGGGACGGCGTTGTCTCCGTCTTACCAAGTGGGTTAGGGGTAGGTGGAGAATGTGCCGGTGGTGTCTGCCAAGAGTACTGAGCTGCGCCCCACGTGTAGTCTGCAGCAGCCACAGGCGCTGTAGTGCCAGGGGCGTATGCATACCCGTATTGACTGTAAGGGTGCATTGTGTCTTGCGGAAGAGCCGCCTTCCACGGCACGAGATGTGCTGGTGGGAGAAGAAGATGTGAATCGTGAGAAGATTACTCGCAAAGGGAAAGAATGAGTAACTGCGCACGCCCACCAGGCTGACTTTCACCACCAACGAATCCAGAGTAGTCGTTGGAGCCGGCGGACGCAAAGTGACAGGCGGCAGATGATGTTCGCAGCACTAGTAATACGCGTGGCCGTCTTCCCTCAAGCGTAAACGCCGCGCAAGGGTGGAAAGCAGGGAACAGGAAGCGCGTCCGGAAACGCGCGTCGTTTACAAACCCCCAGGACTATAGTTCTGCAGTGCGCGCGTAGACAGCTCGTCCTACGGGCGGCACCATGCTACGTGATACAGACAAGGGCGACCCCGGCCGGCGTCAAAAGGATGCGCGAGCCTGGTTTCCACGACTGCGCAAACGCACCAAGATGCGACCACACTAGGGCAACCGATGTTGACGAACTGCGGACACGGTTCCCTCACCCATGTGACAACAGTACGCCTGCATACTACTGACACTCTGGGGGAAACCTGCAGTCACGGGACTCGGGTAGTCATAAATATTCTCCGCGCGACGTAGCACCAACAGATACGGATGAAGGAAGGAAGACACTGTTCAACTCGTTCGCGTACTGCGGTGTGAAAAAGGAAAAGAAAAATCCTCGGAATCAGCTGCGTATTCATTACACTTCATGCTCTGCACGTACCGCGAAGAAAATCTCGATAACCGCCTCTCACCCGTTGCACCCCGTTTCTCCTTTACGTCAAGGATGTCGATCGCTCCCTCTCTCTTCTTCACAAAAGAGGGAACGCGTGTGCGGAGATGCAGCAACCGTGTCGAAAAATATTTTCTGCGTAAAGTTTGCACCACAACAGATGATGTCATGAGTTCGTCACCGTAACGGCGTTATTTAATCCTGAACAACACCCCATGCTTCTGCGAAAAACGGCACGAGAACGCTTTTTCCGAGGCGAAGCGTGCGGCCGGTGAAACATGCGGTTCCACTCTGCCCCTCGTTCCACAAGGAACACCACGGTCTTATATACGGCTTCTCCCACAAGCAATGCCGACCACCAGCGCGCCGCGCAACAACCCTCTCGAGATGCCGCTGTTGGCGGCGCCACAGCCACGTTGCAGTGTAAACCCCCCCCCCCCGCCAGCGTGGCTGCTGCCGGACAAGGAGGGTACAGTCCTTCAAGTGCGTTTCGTGCACCCTCCGCTCCCCAAGACGCCTGGGATGCGTTTCACGCGACTGACACAGCAAGGGAAGGCGTGACCGGTGTCCTACGTGTACGCCAACGCATAATATTTGGGGAGCTGACTACGTTACGGCCCTTCTGCTGTGTGGGATCGTGCCCAGAGCGTACGAAAACTAGGAGGTGTGGAAAGAAATTACGTTGATCTTCTCCCCGTATGCGCGATGTTGTAAGGTTGCTTTCTATGGTGATCCGTGCGACCACATGGTGTCTGCCGCTCTCGCCTGACTAAGATGTAGGTGGAACTTTGTGAGGCATTGTGTCTCTACCTATAGACTTCTATTGAGCGGATCATATGCCTGTGACTTAGGCGAAACCGTGGGGTCACGAGTGCGCGTACAACTGTTTGTGCATTTGCGGTGGCACTTCACGCGTGTTAGGTCATGTGTGCGCTGGGAAGTTTTGGCAGCCAGTGCTTACGAAGTTGTGAACAACACTTCATCAGCTCCTCCGCACATGATCGGAATCGTCGTCAGTCCTCATCCGCAGGTTGGCAATCTGTGAACTTCACAGTTTCGTCGGGTGGCTGGTGCGTGCGGCAGAGGGGCGCTACACGATCATACCGAGTGGTACGGCCGGTGTCACTCGAAGTTGATAGTGCTTGTGCATCTCTGGCAATGCGCTAATCCCGAGCGATGGTAACGCGTTGTCTTCTGCTGGCAACGTGGGGGGAACTATAACCGATTAACGGACAGTGCGTGCCCAATGTTGTGCGTCCTCAGTAGTTTTGGAAAAAGCAGCTAGTACCCGCGTAAGACACTCGCAGTACACTTTGGTTGTCTAGAAGTCAGGTGAGGACTGAGAGGCCGCTGCCGTTGCTGAGCCTGTTGACACAGCGCACAGCGGGAGCCTTCGGTGTTGCGTGCGCCAAGGCGTCACGATTCCACGCGAAGAGCATTCAACTGCCAAAATGGGTAATCACCTGTCGGCTTATCCACGTTTGCAGCTGCACGCATTGCTAGGAAGGTCTATTTAGCGCAGAAATCTAAGTTTCCTTGACGTGAGTGCAGTGAGAATTAGGTGCGACACTGATACGTACAAATGCAGATCTCATCAGAGAAAAATCCTCCATCGGTCACTTGGGGTTAGGGAAGGCAGCGGATTTGCGCTCAACATGCGCTGTTGGGACTACAGGCTGCAAAGACCGCAGCGAGCGCGATCTGCGGTACTCACGTAAAGAGCTAGCGACAAGTTGCTTTTAGGCATATGATACAACAGTTGTGGATGGA
Organism: Sarcocystis neurona; assembly: GCA_000727475.1. Lineage (NCBI taxonomy): Eukaryota > Apicomplexa > Conoidasida > Eucoccidiorida > Sarcocystidae > Sarcocystis > Sarcocystis neurona. The sequence continues at coordinate 1,365,098 of KL647304.1, read as the reverse complement.
ATTTTCTGGATGCGTCGGGAAAAAGACCAGTACCTCGAAGGCGCGTGAGGAGAAGGGTACCGGTGGTCGCCGAATGCCTACGGTGGGGTGGGGAATCGTGTACGAACTGCGACTACGCGTATGGGTGTTTCCCAGGTTTTTCTTAAGCATATGATACAACAGGTGTGTATGGAAAGTGAGTCTGGATCTGTCGGGAAAAGGGCCACTACCTCGAAGGCACGTGAGGAGGATGGTCGCCGATGGTCAACGCTGTGTTGGGGAATCGTGTATGAACTGTGCGCGTATGGGTGTCTGAGAATTTCACACGTCTGTGAAGAGTGGAACTGATCTTCCGTGTTGGCGCTGCCTCGTGCGAATTGCTGGACGGAGCCACGACGCCATATGTATGATGTCTGAGACGCCATGAGCCATAGATTCGAAACTGTAGTCGGTTCGGGCGTATGACCTGCACTCAGTCGGCGGCAATCGCTGCGGACACAGAGAAGCGGAGTAGGCTACTGAACCACTGGCGACATGACCCGCCTTTCGAAATGTGAAACGCCACGTTGTAAAAGATGGCGATGTTGGGTCGCAGGGGAGAATTCGTAGTACGAGACGCGGAAGTAGAACGCCTCACAGCGCTCCGCTTCACTCGCGCTTGGAGCAGCGTTCCGTTTGTGCACGTCCGGGTGTTGCTGCTTACCAGGAAAGCACGAGCTAACGCTAGTTTCCAGCCCCTCAGTAATGTGTGTTGTGCATTCGGGCACGGTAACGTGGATCTCAGCATACACGCCACGCGCCCTGGACGACGAGAAGACGAGTTAGGTACCAAGGCTTGTTTCAGACAGGCAGCATGCAGCAGTAAGAGGCGCGTCGCGTACCTTCCCCCTTCTTAATTGTGCAGCGCTCACACAAGTTAGAGCGCTGCTGTCACACTGGGATGCAGCCAAACTTGGTAGTCTTCCCCGCTTTCGTACCCAAAATAGACGCTTAATACATGAGCACGTAACACATGTGTATTCTATCGTCTGTCACCATTCGGTTCAGCGCGCTTGCGTGCCCTGTGTTAATCTGCCTCAAAAGAACCTTTCGTATTGTACTACACCCCTCGGATTCGCCAGGTCAGAGATCAACATACAGGGATCCTTATCGAGGACACCGCTGACCAGAGCACGACAACGGGAGATGGGCACGAATCTGTCGCTGTCTGGTGCAACCAAGGCTGGTGAAGGACAACTCGTACACGTTGACGCTTCACTAGGCCGCAGGGCTCTCTTTTAGAATGCGGAGAGAAGGCCGTCCAATTTTTGTCCCACTCCGCCGTGCAGCTTTCCTACGGGGCGGCAATTCTGTGGATCGGGAATACCCATGATGGCATAACAAGAATTAATCTTGATTTTCGTCTCACTCCACAAGGCTCATCCGCTGCACAGCCGCGCAGGTCTTGGAAAAAGCGCCTGTACAGTGTGAAATCGGTGGCGGTCAATTTTTTAAAGCTCGCTACCCTCCACAAACTACCACTTACAAGTCGGCATAGGGGAGCACAAAAGCGCGTTTCTTATGCTTGCGAAATTAACTCCTGTCCCAGGTGCAATTCTTTCGCGTAAAGTGTCTCGCCGCGTGGCGTTATTTTTCGAAGCAGCAGTAACTGTGGTAACACTTGCAGTCGCCTCATGAGCAATACCTTGGGCAGGCGGAGGCTCTGCGCTTTATCTGTACGCAAGCTCTTCCACAAGAAAGAACACTTTTGGGAAAAGTGGAAGCTTTTTCTAACCTGCGTCGCGATGCACAGCAAAGGTGACTTTGCTGTCACCTTTCACCTAACACTCAACGTAGGCAACCCATGCGCAAAACGTGGACATGGCTTACTTGTCTTCACGAAAGTCAGGAGGTCGAGGGCAAATTGGAAGGGATTGAACAGGTAAGGTCTTTCTACGTACGAGTACATGTAGCGCTTTCCCTCATCTGGAGTGCGACAGAGAGACTTGTTTGCTCTTCTAGTGGCGAGATCAGAGGCGACAACGTCCCACGGTACACGCTGGCGCACGCTTGTGATGAAGTAATGCGCGAGACGAATGTTTTCTTTCAATCGCGCACCGCTACGCAGCGAGATATGCGGCATTGTAATGAAGGTCCACACCTGCTTCTTCAGCTTCTCGACATCCACTTCAGATTCTATAAGCGCGTTGTACAAAACTTCTGCTCTTATTTTAAACTCTGAAGGGTAATAGTAAGAGAAAAGACAGGGGACCACAGGAATCGGAGAACACACGAATCTTTTTCAAACGAAACCAACGCAGCAGTCAAGTGACGCTCGAAAAAGACAGGACTCTGTGAATTTATAGTGCTGTGGGTCGAGATGGTTCCAGATGCTGTAAGACTGCGCACCGTTATCAAGAGCTTCAAGCACTGCGTCCTTTTCTTCGGCGTTCAGCGCCGCAGCCGAATAACCCAAAGAGCCTCTGTCGATGAAGTGCTGGTGCACACAATCAATCTTCCACATTTCCTGTGCTTCGCGACTTTTCCGTGTGTATTCTTTGAACTCCTTCAAAGATTGTGTGTAGCACGCAATCTTCGCCTCTCTCACTTCTTTGCTCAGGTCCAACATCATCATCGCTATGCCGTACGTAGGCAGAGTGCGCTCAAACTGATTCAAAACGTTATTTGCCGCGCTCTTCACCACGTCAGCTACGGGCACCACGGAACGCTGTCGCAATGACATGTAGTAGTCGCCCATGTCATAGTGCACGTAGACGCTACTCAGCTGTTTAAGTGCCATTTTGTCAATGCTGCGACGGCCTTCGCTTTTCTTGAAATCCTCAACATACTGTGCCACTCGATCGGGCTCCAAAAATCGGAACCACTCCTCGAAGTAGTAGCTTTCTACTGCGCGCACAGGTGCACGCACAAAAAAGTACTCTGAAATCGTTTGTCCACAGGTCACTCGTTACGCGGCTTCCGCCTTCGAGAGTGAGTGGTGCACACAAAACAACTTACGCTCTAATAAGAAAAATTCCGGACGCGCACCGGCAGATTCCATAAGGTGCTCGGTAATGTGTACGAAAAGGTCGTACAGTGGCTCATCCGACATTCGGCCTGCCGGTCTGGACTGAAAATGGAGGTGTCCTGTCTCAGAGGTAAAGTTCGTCCACAAAGAGTCCAGGCCACCACCAGCTACCAAGTATACGGTAGCAACGACAGGATTGACCCTGTTAAGCTGCTTCAGTCGTTCACGCTCATCTGCTCGAGTGGACGCTGTGTATTCGACGTATTTTAATACAGGCGTGTCATCGAAGTAAAGTTTTTCAAGGAGAGTCTGCACGGTAGTTTCTCGCTGTCCTGAATTAAGCAATTCTTTGAGGACGAATAAGACCGCGCAGGTTGCAATTACTCTCTTGTCATAAGGACCAGGCTCCTGTGACCAGAGTTTGAACGCTTTTGCGAAATCAACTTTCAGGTCGGTCTGAATGATCTCAAAAAGAGCCACACAGCCTGATTCCTCATCCCTTGTTTGCATTTCGCTGGCCAGCACCTGTAGAAGCCCTGTGTTGTAGAGACGATCAAGGCCCGCCGCCACTTCCACATTCTCATTGAGAGGCAGGATTCTGTTCGTGGCAGGGTACGCGAAACTGATGCTACCTCGAGGTCCTGTTATTCGAAGTCAGAGTGGTATATTCGAACAACACAATCAGTACAGCACTCGTCCATATGCCTACGCGGTCTGTTGCGCAGGCATGGTTATGTCACGTCGCAGTCAAGGCCGACAGTTTTTTTTTTTTTTGTCGTCCATAAATACACAGCAGCTTTTCGCATCTCAGGTAGCCCCAGTCGACTCGTCTATGCTTGCCACTCAATATCCCTCCACTCGTTCACACAAGACGGTTGACTTACGAAAGCGAAACAGTGTTATGGCTTCAGCCTCTGGGATAGCCTTCATGTGTTTTAATATAAGCGGCAATTCCAGCGAACGACGAATAAACCTGAGGGTTTCTGGCTCGAGAACTTTCAAAATTCCAACCTTTTCCACGTGCGTTACCTTCCTTGTGGAAAATCTAATGCCTTTGAGGGCCAACATTGCTAGGGCCACATTGACGCCTATAGTACCTTGAGCGATATTATACGTGAGGATGTACCCGACAGCTGCGCGAAGATCCGCTTTCACCATGGTGGCGATTTTCTGTTGGATATCCTGGTAAAGCTCTGCAGCAACCAACATAGCCATTTGATGCATCTTACGAAGATTAACGCTCACGAGCGTCAGCCTGGCTGTGGTGTCATCGGCCACAGGGTTATAATGACTACTGGACACGTGGCGGAGTACGCCAGTGGATGTGCGTGCGACTACGACGTGTGCTAGCCTAACGTTCAGATTCCGCGGTGATGAAGGGGATAGTTCGCATCTCCGAAACGACAGCACTCATCGCCTTCGGATTCTCCAAAAATAGACCTGTGCGTTCGAGGAAAACCAGCAGTTTCCCAAATGCGCGAAGATCTGAAGCCTTGATGAAATCCGACGGCAGCTTTCCACTTTCAGGGAAAGCTTTTCGTTCTGCGTGCTCCAGCGCCCCAAAAAACTGTCCTCCGGTGACAATATTGTACATCCTGCATTGTCGCAACGACCGCAACACCAGGCATAAAGGATGACAGTTTTCCAGCTCAATAACCTGCACAATACGACGACCTGTTTGACCCTCAGTTAGGCGACAGCGTACCGAAGACGTTTTGGCAATTTCTTGTGGGCAAGAAGCGTTTTCAGCTTGCGCTTCAATTTTCTAAGGGAATTTCTGATCCGGTTCCTGGCTTTGCGTCCCAGGTGTCTCATCCCGTAGACCAGCGTTTCCACAACCTGCGCAGTACCCTCCGTGCTTCCAGGGCGGATAATCATGCCAAGAGAAGGATGCACCAGGCCTCTCACACTTTCAAGTAAGTTGCCCTCTGCCGGAATCTCGCCAGACATTTGTAATTGAAGCGCTTCAAAACTATATTTTCCCACAGTCTCGGCGTACTGTGCAGCTGAACCGCGAAGCCCTTCGTAGTTGAGAAACTCCTTCCAAGAAGTCGCGCCACGGAGGGCGTCCAGATATTCAATGGCGGCGTCTATGTAAAGGGTGACTCGTCTAGCGTCCATGTCTTTCACTGTTGCCTATGAGCAAGGGACGCATCAGTAATGTGTACGCGCGCCCCTTGTACACGTGTGAAAACGTGACCATACAGTATGGTTGTTTCAACCATGCTACACACACACTCACATACTTAAAGGCAGGATTGCCTGGGGGCACGTTTCATGTGCCAATTGACTTACATTGTGCCCGAATGCACCTACAGTACACTACATCACCGTTACGTGTTGACGGTTAGCACGCTAGAACAAGCCACCATTTTCTGCTGACAGGCTCACCTTTCCAATATCTAGAGACCGTAGTTTTAGAAACCGGTAGAGCGCGCACCTCAATGGAAGCACCGCTTCGCGCACACCATTTAAAGGAGCCAGGAAGGAGCACTCCGGGAAGGTCGCATCGAATGCGCCTACTTCCTCAGCCTCTACCACGTGGAGCAATGCTTGTTGGAACCGCTCCAATACCTTTGTGCGACCTGTGCGGTTTTTTTGTATTTTCTGATATGCTTGATGCAGGATCCCAACAATGAATATAGATAGCGAATCGGAAGAGTCCAAAGTGTGCATGCGGGAGACCAACGTATTTACGGAACCAAAAAAGATATCTTTCAACGTCTCGAATGATTGTGGAAAGCTGTAAAGTCCTTGTTCGAGCGCGACTCCTGCCTCACCACTCTCCACTGCGTCCCTTATGATAGTTATACCATCCATGAACATTTTCGGAGTTACCAGGTTCAAAAAGGTAAGCAAGCTGTGCTGATGAAAGGACACGACTTTGCGGTGTAAGGCCATGAGAAGCGTGGCAGCCTGGAAAAGACAGTTAACGAGCACGCAAGTCCAAAAGGGATAATATTATGAACACCGCAGTGACTACCTCGGCTGCAGTTGAGCTCTTCAATTCGGTCTCACCCACCATTTCTGCCCCAAGGCGGCCTTTAATGGCAATCAGTTGAGATACGAGTAGTTCCTTGGCAGCAATGGGATCGTGCTGCAGAGCCCTAAGTTCCCGCCGGTCGTCCGCGTATACGAGATATCCCTGAAGGGGTGTATTAGAAGCTTGAGCAAATACTAGCTCTCCTTCGTGAAGCTGTGTGACTCTGAATATTGAAGGGGCATCTAACGGGTCAGGTTTTATTCGTTTCAACTGTTCAAACATCGCTGTGCTTGACCGGGGTCTAAATATTGCGGTTCTCCCGTTCAAATCAAAAAGTCGAAGGCTTGTGAGTCCTTCGGATTCAAAGCGAAAGAACCGCAGCCTTTCTTGAAATGACATCGCGAGGACTTTGATGAATTGCTCCACCTTCTCTGAAGACGAAAACAAAAAGAAAAAAGACTCGTCTACTCTTCCATCATTTTCTGCTAGGCCGTGCACATCACCGATGCTGCTGAGAGTACAGCGCTTACCCCTTGAGTTGACGTCTTCAGCAGCACCGAGACAGTCGGCGTGCCGCGTGCGGGACAAGCCTTGATCTATCATCCATTGGTACCAGTCAGCAAATACCGTCGTAGGGTCAAAAGAGGCCGTTTCACCGAGCACGTTGGTGAGTGTCAGGTCTTTAGGATCGCCAGCAGCTCCCAAATTGAGGACGAGCAGTGATTTCCCCACGAACCTGACTTCGTCGATAGAGGTGGTTACATATTTCCCGCATGCACTAGCATGATACGGATCTTCCGGATCTTGACACTGGTTGATAAAGTCATACATTTTCATTCGCGTCTTCAAATTCTTCGCGCGAGTAATGACAGCTTGACTATTGAGGAAACGGCCGAATATAATCGCCAGAGCCTCACGAACCTGTTTTGATGCCTGAAGTAGCCACTGGTTTCCTCGAGAATATGCCGCTGTCGTCTCCGCTTCGCTGTAGCGTGGTGGCGGGGATTTCAGGTGATTGAGCAGCGTTAACGCAGCCGCTGTTACACGTAGAGTCAGAAAATTAAGACGGAGCGTTTGCTGGTAAACTTTCCTCCGTGCTTCTACGTAGAAGTCAGCAAGACGCACTTACCTTTTTCTGCTTACCTGCTGTGAAATAGCCTTCCGCAAGGTTGCGAATAGCCTTCGCCATCCACGGTTTCCTAAACAGTCCACGAGCCATCTCCGATTTCTTCGTCAGCGGCGACACTTGCTGCTGTCTTTTCAGGAGTGCTTCCAGTTCTCCTTTAAATACAGGGCGGCCGTAGCCCTCACTAGTTGTACTTGCCACGTCGCTTTCCAACGACGCAAATACGAGTTCGTACAATATTGACATTATGTTCGAAAGGTACTCTTCAAAAGCACCAAATTGCCGTTGGAGAGTTTTCACCATATACTGGAGAAACTTTTGAGCCATCCCCAAAGATCTCGTCTCGAGCTGGTTGATGTAGCCAGCGTTAGTGCTGCACTGCAGAATAAGAAGAGGAGATGAACGAACGAGCAGTCAGCAGACTGTACGCCACTGCATCCACCAGTATCAGTGTTATTTGACCTCCTCCGTAGACACAGGTACAAGAACAAGTAGTGAAGGATAATTTCCTCTCTGGGTATAAAAAAAAATGTGTTCCCAGGCCTTTCTTTTGCGTACCCATTCAAGCAGGCGGTCTGCTGGTGGAAGGTCTCCAGGATTAGGGCCATTGAAGAAAGAGTCGAGATCGCCTTGGGTCTCAGGCGAAACTGCTTCTCTGTCTTTGCAGAAGAGGAAGACTTCTGTGGTCACACTCAAGTACCTTGTGAAATACGCGCTGAAAAGCTGTGCAAAGTCTTTGGCCCCCACAAACAAACCATCAGAAAAGGCCCAAGCTCCCTGGCCAGCTACCATAGCGGCTTCCACTATCTGTCCTTGGCGTGTGAGACTATCCACGTCGACACCATGCAGCTGGAAGAGCAACGTTATCATGACTACGCCAGCACCACGCAGCATATCGTCAATCAATATGTTGCCGGCTACATCGCGCCGCATGCCTATATATTTGCGCCACAAAGAGGCAATGGAGCGCCCGAGACGTCGCTTGGCTCGGAAAATACGCGTCAGGACAGCAGTTACGATTTTAGGAAGGTCAAGTTGGCATAGTAGCGCAAGGAACATAGGTACAATGCCTTTGTACATGACCAGGGCAGGGTTGAAGTATATTAGGTATGATCTTGTCATTTTCTCCATAATTTTCCCCAAGATTCCACCCGGAAAGACGCTGGTCAACGGCAGGATGTTTCTAGCTCGGTGGGCGATTGCGAAGCAGCCTTGATTTACTTCCCATTCGGCGATTCCGGTGATTCCCCGCAAACCGTTTTGAAACGCGTGCTCAACCACATTTTTAACAGTTGCAATTGGGCTTGAACGGATAGAGTCGGTCCAAGTGAACAAGTTCTGCGCTGTGACGTCAAAGACATCAAAACAATAGCTGCACGTCTTTCTGGTTGTAGAGTGATTCTCAAAAGCCCTCAACAGTGAGCAGACCCCGCCGGGTGCTCGACATAACTTACTGTTGTTTGCCTTGACAAGTGCGGCTGCTCGGGCAGCAGCGTGCGATTCGGCAATGAGCTTGGTAAGTTCTTTCTTGCGTTCCGCAGACAACGCCCTTTGCTGGCGTGAGGTTACCTTGCTCATGAGCATTTCCACGAAAAAGTTTGCCACCTTTGCAACAGGATCTCCTGTGAAGAGCAGTCAATTGAAGTCTGTGCTGCAGTGGCGCATGTTACGGCTTAGAGTGCACACTTTGGTAAGATATGTGGTATCACCGCACCCGGACTCGTCGAGGTTGTCCGCCCGCTTGTACGGCTTTCACGACGAGCAATGCAAGGCTTACTTTTAGAAATCCAGGAGCGCCCATACGCGAATTTTTGGATCATGCGCAATATCCGTTGTTTTTCCACAAAGCTAACGGTTCGATACTTCAGCCAAGGGTTCGACTGGAAGAAAGGAATCATGAAGGGTGCTGTGTAAACGTAGTGGACTTCTGCGGACGCGAAGAAGCATGTTCGCGCATCAAGAACAGGCAGCACACATATGATAGAGCTAACAGGCTGTGTGCGGTGAAGGTCTCCGACGCACACTTACAAAGGCGTGGCTGCAGCTACACTTGGATTCACTTTTGTCCCTTACTGGCTTTGAAGGCAAGAGACAACGTAGCAGATGCATTTATGACATACTCCATGCCCAGAAGACCAAACCAAATGTCTCCTTCTCTATAGGTTTCGGCAAAGCTGACGGATGCGCGATCCGCAGCCAGATTGACCGCCTTCCCTTCCACACCCTCTGCGCCTGGTCCAGATATGAAGCGCCAAACACATATCTGCCAGCTGTGGTAGTCGCGCAGAAGGACGAAGCACGAAACCGCTTTGTCTAGAGGGGAAATCTGGAGTGCCATTTGGGACACACAGCTACCTTTGACTACTCTCACGTGGTCCATGCAGAGCAATAGACCTGCGAAACGCGGCTGCAGAACTCCTGTCATCGCCTTACCGAACAAGTTTTCTTCATCAGGGACAAGCCGCTGCGGTGAGTGAGTAGATGACTGCACGCGCACGGCTTTGACAGCCGAAAAAACGCTTGCGCATACGAACAAACATATTCCTGTTCTGCCGCAGGGCGCATCCTTCTGGTATCGCCCTGAGCTCTTCGAAGGAAACGGCATCTTGAAGGAGGCCAGTGTGCATTCATGCTCTTGAGCGGAAAGATCCGCGGCCTCCGAGTCACGAACAGCCGCTCATCGCTTCTTTTCATTAGTGTATCACAGTATGAAGTGAAACTCCACTTGTGCGATGCAGCTGGTGCATGTCTACACATTGATGTAACCGCTGAAGTCGAGTGTTGAAGAATCTCAGCTGTTGTGCCGCGGCTGGTGGTGATCGTGAGGCGCTACGTGTTGTGAATGCTCACTTCGCTGTACTGAGAGCCCCCACGATGTCACACTGCATACCCGTCGAGACGACGTCAACAGCAGACGTAATCTTTTGTGTTGCGTGAGCTGCACCGAAGACAACCTCGCATTTACCTTGTACCAGATACGTCTGTAGTTCGTTTAAGCAGAACTCTCTAAATCAGATGCAGAACGCTTGCAGAGAAGGGTAGGGGAGCAAGACCATACATGTCTTCCGAAATACGTACGGCTGCAGTGAAGCGAAAAAAGGCCATCGCTAAGGAAAGAATGCGTACACTTTCACTGTAGCGGTGTCTTCCGTAAAGCCCCCTTGACAGACAGCAAGGTACAGAGTACTCTACATTCGTACGGTGTTCAACCGGAGAAATGGGATCTCACACTTTTTTTATCCGCTGCCATGCCTTTGTGGCGACCGGCGATGCAGTTTACGTAGAGTCTTGTTGTAATCTCCGTCGTGGCTGCCGGTTGACAGCCTGGGGAGCGCAAGCCGAGCGCAACGCGATACCTTGACAGGCAAACCGCTGCCGATACGACGTTGCCTTCGGGGTTGTGTGTCTGGGCCTGTCTGGAAATAAAGGAGCCCATTTCAAGGCGCTGCTGCTGTCGAAGAGAAGCAACATTTGAGCACGGCTGAAAGGCCAGAAGCTCATTAAACTTTTCGGCACACTGCATTCTGGACAACCGCGATTGCCGGTAGCCAGCAAAAAGGCGCGGTTGACGACGGGCGCACGCGCTCCTTCCTGCGCGGCTTGTGACGGTCGCCGGTTCCCACCCGTGACACCAGGCGCCCATTAGAAGGTCGTCACTAACACGGGACAAATATTGAAGCGTTCTGCCACACAAAGATGTGTCACTTCTGTGCGCACATGAGTGTGGAAGAGAAGGTCAGTAGCATTGATTTTCGCTCGAAATCCGACCTGCGTTGAGCCCCCTTGTGGCGCCTCTACTTTGACCGTTCACTAGATGTGACGATAAGACTTCAAAATTCTTACACTGTCTCCTCCGGCAGCTGAGCTGAATAGATCAGAACGTGTCAACCCCACAACCGTGTGGACACATAGGTGGCAGTTACAGACTCGTTTGAAAAGCACACGATCACGTAGCTCACTCGCAGACGTCTGGGCTCTGCGACAGACAAGCGCTATGCGAACATAACCCGCATAGCGCTTTATGTTCGAGGCACTCAGGTACACGGGTCTAGCCCCTTCAGACGCTTCCTCCGGTAGGTAGCCGGAAATTCTCTCCCGGTCCATCAAGCTGGAGAGGTCACACACCTCATCTCGGCAGTGAAGGAACCCGCTACACTCTCCAAAGCACATGCGTGCGTATTGAGTCCGTGAGAATAGAGTGATACCCTTGCCACAAGTGTAGAAGCTACCAAGAGCGAACGGAAGAACACGGAAGCACGACGGCGTGGCGCTACCTCCCGAGTTCGACGTGGTATATTCCGCATATGCCGACCTCTTACGAACTTTTCCACTCCGTGAGGCTGCGTGACACTGCCTAGAAAGTATAGTTATTGTTAACAAGCGTTGCACGCGCGCTGAGCCCTTTCGTACAAAACGCACGTAGGTCACCGTCAGTCCCTGTAGTTTTCAATCGTCCGAAAAACCTGTTCTCGAGTCTCCGTACTGACAACACCGAGATTTGCAAGGCGACGTCCAAAGAAGACAAATAGAAGGACAACGATGCAATGCAAACGGATGAATGCTGTCAAGGCCGCTAATTTTTGGGTGCGTGGGCTGCCAAACAATTAAGATCACATCAGGGAATACGGTGGAATATTTCGTGCGGAAGTCGCATAGAGCTGAGTGGACCAGGTTAAGCTGCGGCATGCAGCCACACTCGACGATGTACGTCAGCGAACCGTGCCGTTACAGAAAGTGCTAGAAATAATTTCAAGTTCTATTCCTTTCACGGCGTCATGAAGTATATGCGCCAGTGGTGAACACTTCACCGTTGGTAGACCGTAGGACTTGTTTTCGCTCAGCGGATACGGTGCAGTATACTGATCGCGGCACCTTTCCATTTACACCACCCGCTCTGCGATTCACTCCTCCTGTCGTGACAACATTCAATAGCTTTTCGCTAGAATAAACTGGACATACTTTTGGGGTGCAGCTGAGATTGCCACACGTCCAGTGCGACCGCGACTTTCTTGTGTATTGGGGCCTAGGCTGGATTGGTAACATGCGTCCGTTACATTCGTGGGTTACGCCGACGACGTTACTTGCTGCGTTCTCACAAACACACAGAACAGAACAACATAAGTGGTACGATAGAGGCTTCCGCCGTGTAATCCTATCCAGACACGACATACTAGCTAAGTTTCCAAAGACGGGTTTACAGCCGCTAGTGGGCCACTCTGATGTTGAGCCGATTTGGCAGCTCGGGTCGGGCACCTCCGACAAGCCGTCGGCTTGGTAGACAATAAGAGGAACTTCTTTCGGCGAGATGCGCTCTTGTGGCTGTACAGCGTGGCTGGTGCTACATAAACGTTGTGTTCATCGACTGATCTTTCCTCCACCGTCTTCCCGGTAGAGGAAAGCTCGTCTGTAACTAATTTAAACTGTGAAAAATCACTCTACCGCCGTGACGGTCTACAGCCATGGACTTCTCAGACGGCTTGAAAATAAGGGTGGTGCCAGGTGTCTCATGCCTCAGCACGCCCTCAGTTTGCTCGTCGCTAGCCACCGAGCCGTGCAGGTCTTGAACTGACGGAAAGAACAGCGGAGCCTGGTTGTCTCTACCGGCTCTGGGCACAGCGTGTGTGTTCAGGTTTCAAGAAGGTCGGTGCGTTTGATTTTGTTCTCCTGATGATCAGTTGCCGCCGTTTAGGCGCACTCAAGGCAAACAGTCTTTGGTTATTCTGGCCTCCGCAAGCCGAACAAACTTTCGCCTCCTCATTACATGTGTGACTGTGCAAACTGTACGGGGGGACGCTCAAGCATCTGTCCGTAGATATTGGAGACAGTACGTCTCAGTGCGAATGTTCAGTCCCACGGGTGCTACACCCACTGTACAAGATACGCAGTAGTTCTGAGAACACGCCGCTGGTTTCGTGTTGCACCATCCTGTGTAGCTCGCCGACGGCACCGCGAAGTGCTCTGCTCGCTCAAAGCGACTGAAAAGAACCTGGCGCTTCTTGCGTCTTCCCTTGCGCAACTGCTCAACTATGGCACGACAGAGGCATACACTTTGGTGATTGTGTCCCTTCCTGTGACTGCACTGCCGCAGAGACTGCGAAGCTTCATCCTGGACATCAGTGTGAAAACACAGAACCGTGATAGTCATCGACTGTAGTTAAAAGGAGCGTTTAAAAACAAACTCGCGTGTCTGACGCTTCTGCACAGGGCACGTTGTTCCATAGGGACTGGCACCCATACGGCGCGAACAATCTACTGTACAGTGTATACCTAGCGAATAGTGCGTTGAGATATCAACCACTTGGAGCAGGTAGCTTTTCATTCCAGTGCGTCTTCATAAAAGATGGCGGCCTACGAGAGTGTATATTGGCACTTGCTTTTCTGGCTTTTTGCCGGCCTCCACTGGCAAGCGCTGGCCGATACAAGACAGTGTGTCAAGTATCACTTTCCCGGGGAGAATCCTTCCTTCGTGGAGAAGCTGCAGGGAAGAAGTAAGGCTGCTCTTAGGTTTAAGCGCTGCGCCTTCGTAACCGCATATTTCGTCAAACTACTTTTCTTCTGGTATGTGTCAGACAACTGCACACGCAGGACCACTGTGTGCGCCGCCTGTGACCACACACGCAGGCGGTGGCATTACACTTTCCATATCCCTTGTGCTTCTCTGTTCAGGTGGAGAAAAAAAAGCGCCCGAGATGGTCGAACATTACAGAGATGATATCTGGTTCGGCCTTATCGATGCAAACTACATAATTCAGTCGTCGAACACATTGTCTCTTGCTCTTGACGCCAGTAAGATTGCACTTATGAATACCGCTCGACTCGCAGGCACATACGGCATTCGCGTTTCCCCGTTGTCAAAATTCATTAGGCCGGTTTGCCTCACTTCGGTTTTGTGCGCCTTCTGCGTGATCAGAAGCAGAATATATCTACACGCCTTCATTCATGCTAAAACTTTTTAGCGGAAACCCGTGGCTGAAGTATCGCGTACTTGACTTTTCTGAGAAGCAGAAACTTCTCCAGGCAATTCGAAGACGCATTTATGGACGGCGCTGGTTTTCAAAACGTAAGGACGGCAACAGGCTCTCCGGTAACAAGCACATAGCCCGTCAGAGGGACACGTAAGCCGTAGTCGGCTGCCTGCCTTTCTCTGCAGCGCTCGGGGGGCGTTGTAACTCTCTCTGCTTTCCCTTTCTCTGCTTTCGTAGGGACTCCTATCCAGGAAATCACAAGGATTCTAACAGACCAGTTCTTCAGCAGGCTTTTTCCAAGGAGTCTCGAACTTTCCTCGTCGAAGTCGGACAGAGTCTACAAAAAAGAATTGATACAGCTTATGGAGGCGGCTGACGTTGCCGGCTCCATCAGTCGCCTGGTCAAGGGGAACAACAGTAGGTTTCAAAAAGAAGAACATATTCAGCGAACACTTCTTCTTCACTGGCAAACGATCTACAGGAACGGTTGACCACTTGTTCGGCCCTTCAGCATTATTTCCCACTGATCTGCACACGCTCTTTAGCGGGGAAAGACCGAAGCTTAGGGCCTGCAAAAATCAAAGGCGTATAGGGAAGAGTTGACTGTTTTGTTCTCTGTGGCAGCGGAAAGCGTCTTCTCCTGGGTGGAATCCATCCGTTCTCCACAGTGATGCACGTGATTGCTCACTCGTTCAACAGTTCAATTGGAGGAATCAAAAGCTTGAGCCAGCAGAGCCTTAATCGAAGCTGTTTCGCTCTGGCTCATAAGTCCGGCCACATCCTTCCTGTGACGCCTCTTTTTCCTGGTGGCATTCTCGGCAAAATCATGCAAATAATGACCCGATCTTACCTGAAATATTTTCTGTTGCCCTTCAAAGGCATCGTGTCCATCGTGCTTGCGATACTGTGTCGACTTGGAGTTCCCAGGATTGTTCATCAAGTGTTTACGCGCCTTGCACGCGCTAAGCGAAGGATAGGCCGTGCTGCCAGCGGACTGTGGTACAAATATGTCGGGTTACGAGGAGATCCCATTGGAAGAAACATGCTTGATGACGTGCTTTCACGGTCGGGAATTGTCATGATCACTTTGTTGTTCCAGTTGCATGCTGTCGACGTGGAGAGTGTAAAAGGTGGTGGAACGGTCGAAGGAGCGCTGCCGGCGGGAGGAGGAGCGTGGGCCCTCTCGGACGGTTTATTTGTTGGTTTGAAAGACTTCGGGCAGATGTTCAAGCAGCTCATGTATACATATGTATACTTTGCTAGAAAGACTCTTGATCACTGTAGTGGAAAGGTCACCTTTCCGAGAAGTGAGGTGAAAAAACTAGATACCTTCCTTAATGGCGCCAGGAAAAGCCAACAGCTACCGGCAACACGCCTGTATACATGGGTAAGATACAAAGAGCTGTCTTGCACAGTGCCTTCTGGTTGAGGAGCCGCAGAAGAGCCCTCCACATGCCCGTGACTTCTGATCTCACGTTTGAAATTTTCTGCGACTGCTTGCAGTGCCGGGAAAATCCACAATATTTGAAGCGTCTTGCTAGTAACTTGTCCAGCATAGCTTACCGCTTCGGCAAACAGGTGGTGAAGGTCCTACGAATGGAGTTTACGGCGTTCAGTGAATACTTCGCCAATGTCATGTCTATTTTTTACGAATTGACGTTCTCAACGTTGCAAAGCGAACTCCGCTCAGCTTTAAGTGGGAACTATGGCCGCCCCGAATACAACCGCGAACTCCGAACCCTTCTAGCTCGACAGGAAGCGCTAAGCCGTCCGAAGCCCGAAAGCGCAATGCCGCGCTCAATTTTTAGGAAACCTTGGATGAAAGTCGCTATTCGGAAACTCGCCAACGGGTATTTCCTTGCCGGTGAGGTGTCCAGGACTCCGGGAAAATTGTGTGTGGATTGATAAGTGGTGGAAAATTGTCTAAGAGGTTTTACGTACAGAACGCAGAAGCCGATATCTGCAGTGGTGCTCCGCTTCGGCATGTTTGTGCAGCTGGTGCCCTCGCAGTGCTCGACCTACACAAAAGCGGGGACCTCAGTCCTGGAAGGGACGACACATTAACAGCCTCATTCCGTGCTTACACGGACTTGGCGACAGCGTCAACTTTGATTCGCTCTGCTGTAGGCATCATCTTTGGACATTTCCTTCACAGCCAGGCTTTGATCTCGACCGCAAAAGGACAAAAACTTCGCATGAAAGTTTATGAATTCATCAACCAATGTCAAGACTGTACTGCACCAGGCCATGCTGAAGTATGCGGAGAGACCGTGACTAAATCCATCGACGAGGTCAAATTTATATCCAAATCTTTGCTAGCTCTCAACGCCGGTGTAGCTGCGGACGCGGAAGACCTCGTCTTAACGCGTGCGTCTGCTAACGATCGAGGCTTGGATATAACATCTGTGTTTGCTGATTGGCGCGCATG
This sequence comes from Sarcocystis neurona, assembly GCA_000727475.1. Classification (NCBI taxonomy): domain Eukaryota; phylum Apicomplexa; class Conoidasida; order Eucoccidiorida; family Sarcocystidae; genus Sarcocystis; species Sarcocystis neurona. Next base: position 1,348,610 of record KL647304.1, on the reverse strand, counting down.
GTTGCTCGATCGTGGAAGGGCATCAACAGGAAAGGCGGCCAATTTTGTTGCCTACGCGGAACACGTCTCTTCTAAAGGTAACAGGCGATCTTCCTGAACGTATCTCGATATATTTTGGCTAGGCGAAACATATCTTTTCCGAGAATAGAGAGCTAGGTATACGTAAGTGTGTCCGCACCACATCCAGAGGGAACCACTTTACGCAAACATATCAGATGTTTGCGTGTGCTTGGTTATTAGAGAAAGTTTACGGGTTTATCCGGTTGCTACGGACATTTCTGGAAAGGCGTCTCCGATTTTACCGTTTTGAAGTCGAAACTTCCGGAGACCTGCGCCTCTTTGACCTAAACGGTAGAGCGGCGTTGTTTAAACCTCGCTCGAGGAGCGTCATGAAAGAGTTCTTACGCCATCTAAAGCCGGACCCGCTAGACGCCCCCGCCGCCTTCGTCGCTCACAATCTGAGTGAAGGCCAGTTACTTTTTGCACAGGCACCTGCCCTGCCCCTTGACGGCTTTCTCACCTATGAAAATGAGCGGAGGGAGCTCAAGGCAATCCAGCACGATGCACTCGCAGTTAAAGACTTACTTGTGGCGCACCTGACGAAACACCTAGGCCGCCTCAAAGCGGAAATGGTATGTGCAGACTGTGAAGAAGAATTGCTGTTTTTGCGAGGCGCTCGTGCAGTTGAGATGAAAAAATTCATCCAACGATGCTCGCCATGCGATCTCTGATTTCCAGGTGGCAATGCTGCTTCTGGTGCTCCACCGCAAAATCTCTCAGTTTCGGGACTACAGCGTACCGGAATTCTTACGAAGTCTCTCACCGAAGATGTTATTTGATGGTGTACTAATCCTGTCGGACTATCAACGACAATCTGCGTCTACAAGCTTAGCTTTGGAACGAAGTTTGTACAGATTCCCCTTTTCACTGTCGTCGCTAACGGCAGTCACTACAGGTTCTTTACAGAGAGTCGCTCCGCAGTTGATTCTAGGAGACACCTCTGACGCGTTATCAATTTTTTCAATGAGCTTCCTGCATTTCGCGTACCAGATGATTCAGAAAACTCGCACGGGGCGGACAAAAGTCCTGGAACACTTTCAGAAAACCCTACTGTATGTTGTGGATGAGCTCGACGCTGGCAGATTAGCTGGGACATTTCCGGAGTGCGCATTCTTAGTGTCATCGAATGAAATTGTTGCCTTCAAAACAGCACTCAAATGCGCGCTCTACCGCTTCCAAAAGCTGAAGTCTCTCAATGTTCACGAGGTTAGTTCAGGTTTGTGCTTGTAAAAAGTTAACCGCGCGGAAGCTCGACGCGGCTGACCACTCGCCGCAGAGTAGCTCGGGTTGCTTTAAATGAATTTTGTGCGGGTAACGTTGTCTCTGTAGGGGGCAGAGAAGGGCATCTCGTCTGAACAAATCATTGCTTACCTCGACGCTGTTGTGGAATACCTCGACCGTGTGAGATCGCGTACTCCGTGGCGGACATTTTTCAATTTGAAGGCGTTTCGTTCTTCCGCCGATGTCTATCGAAACCGTGCCGCGAAGTACACCTACGAGGAACTCGAGCGGCACGTTGACGCGTATGCGTCTGAATCAGCAGATCCGCTCACCGCCATTCAAAAGCTTATTGATTCCTCTCGGGACCTCTTAATATCGTCGGGAAAGGGCCAAGGAAACATGGAGATTTTCACCAGCGTACACGCCGGCCTATCGAAGATGGCAGGGATGGCCAGTCAAAGACTTCGAGCTGCGCTATCAACCATACAGGAAAAAATTGTCAGGACGTTAGGATCAGAGTCGATTCCCAGACCCCTTAGGTACCAGTCCATCCCCGAGACATTGGTCACTTGATTCTAGATTCTGAATGTGCAATGTGCCGAAGGAACCTTCATTTGTGCAGAACGAGTAAAGCCTTTGTTCCTCTGTCCTAAATCTGTCTTAGGCTCTTGAATGCGCTAAGCGGACCTCAGTTCTTCGGCGCACTGGAGTACGCAGAATTTAAAGTTTTCCCTGATACACAAGCGCTCCCCAGGGACTTTATCCAAACAAGTGACCTCTCCTTTTTCGGACGTCTGCTACTCTATCTTGAGCCTGTTGGCCTCTACCTTGAAAATGCAACGGCCATGTACAACATCGTTTCTGAAATGCGTACCATGCCGCTTGTCACCCCTGAAGCAACAGGTAATCCATCACTAGAGAGGTCGATCACATTTCAGGCGCGCTCGAGGCGCGCTAGATAAAAGATGCGTAGGTGTTTGCACAAGCGAAGGATGTGTACTGTGAAGAATCTTCAACGTTCAAAATTTGTGAAAAGTAGCTTACATTAAGCTTTGTCACAGTGTCGCGGTTTACGCAGTTTCTCCATTTGTTGATTATTGTCAGCTATCATGTCTGGATGCTTGTGAGTAGAATTGGTGGAGGATATCACAAAGAAAGTGCGAGCCATGAACGCCGAAGACGTGAGGGTAGCTGCCGGATACGTTGCTTCGCATAGCGACGGCGAGGGACCGCTGATGGCAAAAAGAGTACTTGCTTTGATGTCTCTTGGAAAAGGCGATACTTCGTTTCACGCTACAGATATATTGAGTGTCCTGGATCCGACATTCCTGGGCTTCATCTTGAAGGTCCTAGATTACCCTTTTATATTCAGAAAGATCAAGGCCTTGTCAGAGGAGGAAGCCTTAAAAATTCTTCGCTTCCGTAAGAAAACGCCCTTGAGCTGTCGGCCTGTGGCCTCCGCGTGTCCGTTGAACCTCGGGCACACACTCCAATTCGTGTGAGCGCAGACGCCTACGTAGCCAGTGAAAAGTTCTTTCCGGGAAATGCGGTTTGCGCCCCGGTGAAAATTCGCCAGAACATTTCATTCCGTTTCCCCTTTCCAGACGGCGGCGTCTGCTGGGTGTATTCAGGTCCTCGTGGCAGTCTTGATGTAGCATTTCCTTTCAGGAAAACAGTTCTGCCCGTGAGTGAGCGATTAGTGATAGAGGAAGGCCTAGGGCGCCTTGTGAAAACTGGACTTTTGGATAGATTCGCCGCCATGGAGGGACAGCACGAGGGGGGAGGCAATGGTGAACTGACTTGCCTCAGATTCTATGAGGAGCTACAGCTTCAAAAGAAGGCGGACAGCAAAGGAGCTTTGCGCTGGGCATCTTACAAAGAAGAAAGGGGACACACCGCAGTGGCGGCCTGTGCCCTATTCTTTTCACTGAAAGAGATGCAGAAGTCTGGTCGCCCTGAAACAACAGTAGAGGATCTGCTGCAGCAGCAATACCACAACGGGTCTTCTATCACAAGTATACTCAAACGAATTGGTTCCACCAAAACTAAGTACCTGACACGAGTGAAGCTGATGGGCGAAGTCAACCCAGTACTTTCAATAGTGTACAAAATTGCGACTAAGGGAGGACTGGACGCTTCATTGAACGGCTACAGTATGCAGCCTGGGCATCTTTCGTTTACATCTAGGGAGACGGCCGGAGTCACCGACCAGCCCTTATACGACTTGTTCTCACAAGTCATTGACTTTTTGGAGAAGAATCAGCCCGCCGTACCCGATTTTTTCAAAATACACTGTAAGATTATGTCACAGCTGCGAGTATGTAGAGTACCGCCCGCAAAGTAATGTCCGGAAGAGAAACACCTTCCTGTGTTGCGTTTGTTGCTTGAGCTGCTGTAGTGAGCAGTTATTACGCGGAAGAGTGGATCAGATTTCTCGAGACAGACCGCCTAACGACCTACTCACAAAACGTCGAGGAGGGCAGTCTTGAGCCTATTAGCCGCGAGACCTTCAGGCACGTGAGCAGCGTCTACACTTACTACGACCTCATCGACTACCACATTTCACTACGACAGCGCTCCGTGGTGCCGGTGGACATGATACTGAAGAATACTAGCAGATCTCTCATGGGGCAGCCGAATCGCGGGCTGGCAGCTTACGGATTGGCAATGGCGAACCTTGACTTGGGTGAAGAAATCAAGAAAGCCAAGCTATCCTGCTATGACCAGGCTCTTACAGATTATACCGACTACATCCAAAGAGACCATCAGTCGCAAGAAATGTGGAAGATCGACTGTGTTCACGACCGGCTTTCACGTGGAGGCTCGCTGTCGTACTCAGTGGCGTCGCTAACTCCAGAAGAGACGTCCCTTCTCATCGTTACGACTGATAACGGTAACCGACATTCAACTCCGTCGCCTCAATCTCAAATCATTTCCAAGCTTCGGCGGTAATCCGTCATGCCTATACTTTATGTGATGACTTCATAATGTGTCCAAATGCGTTTGTGCTGCATTGTACGCAGAACTCAGAAAGGAGGTCGAAGCTCGTTATACAACACTTCTACAGGCAAATACAGATATAGAGCTGTTCAAAAGGAGGGCGTGGTCTTTCATAACCTTACCCCACGTCTCACTGAGAAGTGCATCGCGTCTTAGTGCCAGCGTTTACCTCGCAAAAATCCTTGTAGGGGGACTTCGCCGCCAATTGCCCTGGTCGGCGATCGTAGATAACGTCGCTGAGACACGAGAAAACAAGGTATTGTCTCGTCAGCCGCACGAAAGAGGACCGCAAGTGTACTCTTCAACAGAGCGTCCTTACCTGTACAATCCCTTCCAGATCATCCTTGACCTCCTTAGGTTTTTCATGACAAGTAAGCCGACGCGCCAGGCTATGGCCCCAAACCCAACTCAACCGATGCGAAATCTGCCCAGTAAATACCACCGTGAATTTACAAATCTGCCGTTTTCCCGCGGAACTGTCGTTTTGGTGTTCAGATAAAATTCAGCGCCTTCGGCTACCCAGGTTGCTTCTGCGAAAGCGCGCTCAGATCCTTGCACGCCTGCCTCTTCTACGCAGGAGATCCTTTCCTCGCGAACTTGTGTATGCTGTAGAACTAGCCCGCAATGAGCAGGCGCTGAGTGAAAGCTAGAGATGGCGCACGTAACCGGGGGGCACACTCGTGCGCTCCGATAGGAGAACAGAGACGTACTTTTGCGTACTGCAGGCACATGAGCTCTTGCCCACATACCTCTTCAATATTCCCGAGATCTACCTCTTGTACGCGCTCCAGTGACTGGACCGGCGAATTTGTTTTTGAGTGCGAATATTTATCGCTGCGAAAGGAGAACAGAGGCGTACTTTTGTGTACTGCAGGTACACGAGCTCTCACCTGCATACCTGTGCAGTAATCCCACGTTCGACCTCCTGTACGCGCTACAATGACTGGATCGTTGCGAATTTGTTTTTGTGTGCCAATAATTAACGACTTTCGCTGACCAGTTTCCCGCTTTTCTGCGTAAGTGTGAGAAGATGCTACTGCCGTGTACTTGATGTTGACTTCACCCGGCTGGTCTGCCCATCACATCTATGCGCGTGACCACACCGTTTCAAAGACTACATATTTACGCCCTTGACAGGCCACCTTCTCGACCATACATAGAAGTTTGGGGCCCCCAGTAAGTCAGCAGTTCGTTAGTCACACGTGGAAGCGTGGGGACCACCGGTTGACTACACCAGTTTCTATTTGACGGGCGAGAACTGCGATGCCAGACGTGCGGTCGGACTCCATTCGTCACCGTGAATTTCCCCAGCGCGCGCGTCTGAATTGAGTAAAAAATATAGTTCACTTTGTACCTCTCGCGGAGCAGCCCTTCGGGCGACAGCAGTGACCGCTGACAAAGCAGCTGCGCTCCGCCCACCGGATCCATTGATCCTCAAGAAACTTTGCTAGACGTGGTGCGGTCCACGGTATATCACATAGAATACCAGAGGTTCTCGACGTGCATCGAATTCCGCAGAACGAAAGCGTACAGCAGCCCAGCAACCAGGCACAACGCCAGATCACAAATTTCAGTCTCTTTCGAGAAGGAGTGTGGCCGCTAACACCTTCAGAAAGAGATCGGTTACAGTACTTCTGCGGCAGAGGAGTTTGGAGCAGTGCCACTGAGCAAAGCACTGTCGCTTCTCCAACGGCCCTGCAGAAGCAGCAGGCGAAGTGCGCCGACTGTGCATTCCGTACCATACCGTGGGCACTAGTAGTCGTACTGGAGGTCCTTTGAAAGGACCCTGCTTTGTACGCACTGAAACGCGGCACAAAAAACCAGACCACACCGCAGGCATTTAGTATGAGGCGACGCAGAGAAGCCTCAGCGCTCTCGTCGGAGCACCCCGTACCACGAGATTAAAGACAGCTGAAAGTTGCCATGAGGTGGGCATTCCGAGGAAAATTTGCCTGTGACACTCAGCGGGAGCATTACAGATTCTGCTCGCGACACCCGACCAAGTACCCTACGAGGTGGCGTGAGTAGCTGTTGCCCACTTCTCACACAGCCACGCGAGGGAACGCTCGCATATCTTCTGTGCACAACTTATTTTCTTGTGCAAGATACGCTTCTCTCACTGTGCTTATTTACTTCCTTGAGTGCGAGAAATTCCGACAAGTCGCGTGGAAGCTGAACCGCAGGAGCTTCACTCGTTGAAACGTCAGCTGGGTATGCCCAGCGCAGGCAACGAGTGAGCTGGGCGAGATCGAGGACTCAGCCCGCGCAGCTTTTTCGGACTGAGACGTGCCTGGTGAGACCGCTTTTTTCCATCAAGAAAGTGTCCGCTTCGAGAGCAGTAGCGCCTACCTCCGGTGATGACTACTCACGTTTTGCTAGCGCTCTCTGAATATTCTCAAATTGTCAAACCTTGTTCAAACTTGTTCGATAAAGCACCTTGGGTCTTCCACATTCTACTTCCAGTCCAACACCTACGCTCGCCTGCTCGCCCCCTGGGCCGTATTTGTACCGCATGGGCCCACGCAAAAGTACTCCTACTCAACTCCCCGCATCCTGCTTGACGCTGCGGGCGCTCACAACGGGGATCGTTTCTTCAACAAACAAGGGGTGTTCGGCATCCGCTTTACATGGCCCTACTGCTGGTCTTGACCGTACCAGCGTGTGTACTACTTGTGAAAAGTGCCTGCGCACGGAACACGTACCCTAAATATACATATATATATATATACAGAAGTACTTCAGCCAAGAGCACGATCAGCATGCGGATAACGGGTGAAATAGCGCACCCTGCACGAGCCGAATCTCTCCGCACTATCGGAGTGAACAGCGCTACGAGGTTTCCCCCGAGCATCCTGTTCACTTTTTTCTCGTCTCCTAGCGTTTTCCTTGCATCCAGAACAAGCGAAAATGATCGAAATCACGCAGATGGTCGCTCTCAGAATACTACGTATATATGTATGTGTGGGCACGAAGTCCAAACTCTGTATTCCAAACAACTACACCCGCATAGTCGATGAATGCGCATCCCTCCCGTAGACGTGCGTGTGGACGTGTATCTTCATTTCTATGCAGTGTGCGTGAATTAGATCACACCCTCTTTGTGCCGTCAGTATCTACCTGCACTGCCCTAGCAGTCTAATTGATACCGTTTAAGGTCCGTATGGGCTTCCAACGCCGGGGGGTTGACAACTACGACGACTGCAGGGATTTACACTCCTGATCGGATTGAGACATACGTGCAAGCAGTGTAATTTTCAGCTGCGTTCGGCTGTAGGTGAGAGCAACTCGCGGAGTCACGCGGAGTCACCATCAGTGCGGCTGCCTCGGCACGGTCGCATGCACTTCGGTGCAAACGCCAGCGGAGGCCTCAGACAAACTGAAAAATTTAACACCGTGGTAAGCACGATTGGGCTGCCACCAATCAATCATTCCAAGTGAAACCAGGGAAGACTTTCCAGTTTGCTGGTGTTGTCTTGTGTTTTGCATTTGTGTTCCCTCCGAGTGTGTGAACGCTTCTGCCGCGCGCTTTTTCCGATGCAGAGGAGAGCGCGCCCTCGTACCCCCCTTGCCTCTTAATGGTCCGGAGCCGCACCATGCCCTGCGTTCATGCAGCGGCTCGCATCGGGTGTGCTGCCTTGTAGGAAGAACACCAACTGTGTGAGCTATTCTGTTTTGTGTTGCCGGCTTTTTACATACGAAGCAGGGGCCTCGGTGGCGAAAAGTACCACGACTGCGAACTGCGTATACACGCTGAAGCGCGAGATAATACGTAAATCCATCCGATCGCGACCCCTCTGCTTCGACACTGGAAGCCGCCGTAAACATGGACCTTCTGGAAAGGAGCGTGCTCTAAGTATGTGCACGAAATGCGACTAACCAGTCGTCTAGGAAGTCGTGAAGAGAAAACCCGGAATTCAGGGACAGAATTTCCACGACGGAAGATACCAGATCCTACGCTCACGAGAACACTGCCACGAGAGCTGGCTCAGCGCCGATGCTGTCGTTTCCGTACCAGCACTGCACCGTACGCTCATCAGATATTCAAAAGTTCTGATGTTTATGGAATCTGCATGCCAGCACGCGCCATGAGGGAAGCGCCAATAGAACAGGGAACGGAAATCGACTCGGCCGGAGCCAAAGACTTCAGCAGTCGGGCGATGTACTGCTTCGGCTTCGCGTTGAGCGTATATGTCTGTGTCTGTGTGTATTTCGTATTGAGAACTCTCCGACGTGCGGCACTGTACAACAACTGGGCAGTGCTAACGCCTGCCGAGCAGCAACAGTGGCTACCGTATCGGAGAAATGACGCTGGACGCCTTGACTTCTTCCCAATTCTTCTTGGGGGCGTCTTTTTGGTAGGTTGACAGCTCAGGTTAGCCTCGACGTCTGCGAGTTCTGACACTTGAGTGAGTCACCTTTTTGAAATGACTGCTGCTCCGTTCCTGCACAACATCTGGGGCTGCGGCGTTTGGAGTAGTAGCGAGATATGCTGTGTACTGTGGTTGACGAGAATTCTCCGAGACAGATGTGCGACTTGGTGGGTGCTTAAAAAAAATATCGTCATCCACTCGGAATAGATCAGCCGCTATCTGCCTCTTCCAGTGTGAAGACATGTCAGAATGACAAACTGTAAGACTGCGCCCATATATCGCACGGGCGTCTTGCTCGGTCACGGCAAAGCGTCGTGAAGGGGACGGCAAAAAGTGAAGCCGTCAACAGCGCCCCACATGTTGAATGGGAAGCAGCTGTCACGCTCTTGTGAAATGAATGGCTCTGCGGATGTTCCAAAGAGTGCCGGATCGACGTAACCGTGAAAAACTTGGCTGATGTGTTTTCTGTAGGTTCCCTGGCGAATTCCCCTTGCGCTTTTCATCGTGTTCAGCAATGGCGTATGGGCGGGTAAGATAAGATAAATAAGTGCCGGTCATCCACAATTACAACAAATACTAGTGAAATAACCAGCGCTGCACCAGCAGTTGCGGCCCGTATTGCGCTGTTCATCGAAAATTGAAAGGTGGAGCATGTAGATGAGCGCTGCACGTACAGATTTCCCATTTTCTAGCATATGCGGGACAGAAGCTTATAAAAAATGTGCAGGCTTTCTGTGCTTGCGGTGAGTCGTACCATTTCGCTGCATGCGGCGTTTTGTCACTGTCAATTGACTTCGTCGCCGCTCCTGGCTGCTGAAGTGAACTACAGAGAGCTCCTTGAAGAGCGGTTTTACTCGCTGGCAGTTTGGCGTCGCGCCGCCGAGCGTGTGTGAACGAGTAGTTTTTTTTTCTCTCGGTTGCCGCGTTTTGCTGCTTATTTGCTCATTATGGCTGTGTCCTCTTCTTTTCAAAGCAGACGTTGTCCCCCACTGGTTGCTCTTCTAGGAAATGTCAACAGTGCTGTATCCCGTTGTTTGACCGGCCGTATGGCGTTCCTTACGACCTTTGAACACCCTTGCCCGTTGTTAATTTTGCAGCTCTCCTAACACGCGCGGCACGAGCCGAAGATATGTGGCTTCCCTGTTGTTTTCTTAAGACAAGGCTGTTCAGGTACGACTTCCCCAGATATCTGCTGTTCAGCGTCGAGTTGTCCGCATCGTGCTCTTGGTGTTCACGCAGTGAAAGTGCGTAGTCGGCTTCGACGTGTTCTTGTTCTTTCGAGGCCGTTGTGCATGCACCGTCGGAAAGCTATCGCTCTTCTCTTTCTTCCTTGTAGATGGATCCTTTGCGTTTCAGTTCGCCTGCACAGTCGGATACTTCTCTACGTATTTGGTAAGCCGTCTGTACACACTGTGTCGAGTAGGAGCTGCCGTGCAGCTTTCACGAACAGATATTTTCTAAGTCCGACGCCATTTTCTGACGCATACGTTTACATTTATGAGCGAAACACAGTCGCTTCCAGTATCCTCTCACCATTCACGTCACTATGTGAAGCGCATTAGATGCCACTCTGGTACTGGACATAAAAGCAAATGCATGCGGTCCTGCGTTCCGGCAAATGCTGGAACGCATTCCAGCGGGAATGCGTTCGCGAAAACGCGATTTCGGTGTACCGCAGTTGTGGTTGCTTTCCCTGACTCGCGGACTGCTCCTCGTCTGTCGTCACGCGTTGTATTTGTTTTACCTAAGGAATCTGGCGTATTGAAGAGCACTTTATCAGCAACGACGAAGACGAGGGAGACCACGTCAAGAGAGAAGCGCGTGTCATAGTATCTAACCACGTCTCTTGCCTTGTAAGCCACAGAAAGCGTCTTGCAGCTGGAGGAAGCAGCCAGGCACAGGAGGACTAGCAGGCTGTTACTTGGGTTACTCGTGAACCCTTGACGCGGTCGCGAGCTGAGTCTTGCATGCCTGTCGCTGGGCGCGCGACTCATGTTTCTGTGTTTGCTAATGCGGATCCTTGTCTGCAGGATATACCGTACTTCCTGTACACCTCATGTGCGGCCTTTGTCTCAAAGGTACGTTGGGCTTCACAGGATACACGGCAGGATCGATATTGACGTGACCGGGACTTGCACACGTACTAGCGCTCTAATTGAAAAATTTTACGCGGAAGACACAGTGCAGAGAAACCAGTACCGCATACGTGTGCTTGTGTCGACGCCCGTATGTATACGTAGAAGCAGAGAATGGAGGGCGCGCGTGAGGCTATGGGTAACAGGAGCAGGTAACTGCTGAACTAGCTTTATCGGTTGCATCCCGAATTGTCCCTCTGACCACTCCTTCGCAGCGCGTTCTTCAGAAGGTTCCTTTTATCGGTGCTGCGGCAGACAGTCTCAACTGCATTTACGTTGACCGCGAAAATGAGGCAGACAGGTACGTCCACAGTACCCGTTGATCGAATTTACGAATTCACAACCTGACTGACACTGCGTTCGCGTAGGGTAAAACGACTCCGTTAGTGAATGTACAAACTTAGCATTTTGTTCGTCTCTAGGCAGTTGAGATTTGGACGCAGATCGTGTTTTTTTATACGCATGCGCATGCAGATGGCAGCGCGATTCTCACGAGTTATTTTATGACGCTTTAGTTATAGTTTTTGAGGTATACAAGCTACGTGTGCGAACTAGATCACGAAGAGACTAGTGAACTTGCGTCCCTGCACCCTTTGATGTTGGCTGTGTAGACACGTGCTTTCAGGTGCAGTATATTGACAAGTGTATGTGTGTGCCGTACTTGCCTGTCACGTTCCCCTGTGCGGGCTGCAGGTGTCTCGGTTTACAGAAAATAAAGGAACGGTGTGAACTACTTCATAGTGAGCCTGACGCGAATCCTCTTGTTATTTTCCCAGAAGGTAAACGATGCCAACTGCTCTTTGCTGACTGGGTCTCGGCTGTGTGTTACACCCTATTCAATTACCAGACATCGCCACGGTGAAACAAGGTTACCCTTTACACGTTCCTGTCTCCGTGAAGTTTCAGTGACTCCGCAGCAAGACACTTGTGGAAGCGGCATCTTCTGAGCGGGAAGGCCGCAGCATCGGGAGGCAGGTACAGAACTATGACACTATGTGACACTTTTCTGAAAGTGCACCCAATGGGGTCTTGCCCTCTGCAGCGTGGCAGAGGGATTCGTTGAGAACATGTATATTCTCAGTTGTACTCCCCTGCCTGGTACAGCGGTGCTACGGGGATGGTCTGGGACTACATTTGTGCACGTCTGCAAAAAGCTGCGAATGCCTTCAGGTACTACAACTAACGGGAGGTGTTTACTGCGGTTCAGGCGCGGCGCTTTCTGCGGGTTCAAACCCGTGCAACCTGTGGTTCTCATCTATCGCTGTAGCCACGTTGACGTGGCTTACGAACTTCTGCCCTCCCTAGATTGGACTCTTCTTACGCTTTCTTCGGTATGATAAGCGAAGGAATCATGCCGTGTGGTGCTGTTTATTGAGTGCAGAGGTATACCACTGCAGGTGCCTGAAAAAGGTCGTGGCGACAACCTGGCACATCGAGATATGTGCGCACGAACGTATATCGACAGCGTTGATAATTCAGCAAAACTGGAGCCGTGCTTCTTGGGCCCGCCTGCATCTCTGCAACACAGAAGTGCACATTTTCCATTTGTACTTGTGTGCCATATGTTGGGAGCTACGTTACACATGAAAGGGCGCTGCATACCGGTCTCCGCATTTGTTGTGAACTCTGTGCAGACGGGTCTGGTGAAACTGGAGGCCTACTGGCTCCCCCGTATTAATCCTCCACCTGCCGATGGTTTCAAGAGCGACGACGAGCGCGCAGCCGCCTTTGCAACTGTGGTAAGGCCATCCTCTACTAAGCCCTAAGCGTTCGAATGGACAGTTATGCGGTCCCACACGGACACGTAAACGCACACATGCAGACAGTGTGAGCAGTGTTGCACGGGTATGTGCGTACACTTCCAGTCCCACTGACGGGTCGTAAGAACGCTGTGAAGGGGCGGGGGACACACGTGGATGAATGCGTTTGCATAGCCACTCTTCTAAGCGAGTCTGCCGCTGTGTGGTGCGTGAAGAGATGTGCCGTTTCAGTAATTTATTCTAACGCAATTAGCGCTTTCTGCATATAAACCCGCTCTATGTTCACCTTCGAAGTAATGTTGGTGAGTGACGCTCAGGTACGAGAGGCTATGTGGACGGAGCTCTGCACGCGGCGTTGTTGTGCGGCGTAAGCGTTCGTGGGGATTGAGCTCATAGCAGTTTTTACTGGAAAGTGGTTCTCAACTGACGAGCTGAGCGGAGGCGCTCGTTCGTGAAGTAGCACACTACGTTGCGTGAGTCAGGTAGGCAGTGTTGGCACAGGCATCTAGACTGCTTTCTTGCTCGACTCTTTCGTACCACTCACCCTCTGTAAATTGTTCCCTGTGCCAGCCGGGTTGGTCACGTTCCTGTTGTGGTTTTTTCGCGTCTTCAGCGTGTCAGCGGGAAAGTGCCTCGACTGGACGGGCACGGGGAAGTTACGCATGCAGCTGGAGCAAACGCTCGTTGAGAGGCAACGGCGGCGTGTACCGAAAGCGCTGTGTAGCTCTGAGAAACAAGTTGATTCGCACAAAAAAGCTTTATAAAGTGCTGGATAAAGCAAGTTTGTGGTGCTCGAATTCTGCGTTTTGTCTAGCTTGAGCCACCCATTCCCAAGAGCGTGTTTGGGGACCTTTGACCACCGGACTCAAACGGTGTGACGTGCGTGCACAGTTGTAACAGTGATTTATTATAACAAGTGCAGCACACGTGTGACGGCTCGTACTATGAAGCTGTTGACACGAGGAAAGTCAGGACAAGCTGTGGAAATTTTTGGGTCTCGCTAAAGCGTAATTAGTGAAGCTTCGTAACCCCAGTGGTACGTATGATACAACAATGTGTGAAGGGACAAGGTGGAATTTTTAACAGGGTGCAAACGACTGTTGACCTAGCGCGCCTCACAGAACGAGCCTGCTTTCTTGTATTTGTGTTACCGATGTGTCGATGAATGTTTTGAGCTGCCACCACAGTACAGTGACTTGAGGGACTGACAAGGTACCAAAATGATGTATTATTGTGTCGAATTCGTCCGACCCCGGCGTTCCCAGAGGCTTCCCTCAAAAGTAGGAGGATACCGACGCCTTTTCGAGTCTTGCGCCGATCGAAGCGACTACATTTCAGCTTCGTACGAAGCTAGATATAAGACCTTCTTTACGATTCGGCCGCCCCCTGGTGGCATCAGTACTCCAGCACACCGCGGTCGAGACCAACACATCTTAAGTAGCATGAATAATTGAGATCTATATTTGTTCAAGCGCATTCGTAGCGGCTTGGAGCTCCATTTTGTAGTCGGGGCCCGGACGTAGGTCCTCGTTTGTGCGGCGCCACCATATTTTTAGTCGCGTTAGTGGCATGGTATAAAACGGCAGACGTTCCGTTGTTTTTCCTGCGGAGGCACGCAAACATCACACACAAGCTGCGACTTTCACCTCTTCGTTGTGGATGGCTCACGATAATGCACGCGCCGTCGTGGTAGGCCTATTTTGTGGGAATCGCCTGCTACTGCGCATGCAGTTGGCGTACTTGTTAGTATGTAGTGGAGCAAGTCAAGGGCAAACTGAACCGGGTTAAGAAAATATTTTTCCTCGAGCGCCTCACGCTCCCATTTGGACGCTCTACGGGGTGCCATTGCTCTGCGTGCGTGAACAATTTTTGCTTCGACTGCGGCCCATTGTTGCCTGCGGCTGAAGCCGTCAACAATGGCGAGAGCTGTCTTCAGGTTTTTTGAGAGACAATGGGGGCTGTAATATGAGACATTGGACCGCTTTATGTATTCTTGAGTCCGCTGTCGTACAATATTTATGTTCAAGCCCGAAATGAGCAGCCGGTTCCAAAGACGTCCTGCGGCAGCGTTAAGCTCTGCGGAGATATTTAACACACAGGAAGGGACGTCGCGGCTGTCCATTCACACAGCTCCCCCTTTCTTTCCACGTCACGCAGAAAGGAACAATGGTGCCATAGAGCCTGCTTCTTGTCAGCCTACCTTCCGTAACCGCCTCTGTCATCATCCGTTGCTCTTCAATAGACAAGGTGTCTGCGGATTTCCCGACAGATGCTTCTTTGAAAAGGCGATCCTTTGCAATTCCCAGCTGCCACGAACGCAATTCTAATAATGATGTGAAAGCGTATTCTTCCATAATAGTGAGTGAAAACTTGCGCGCCTCCAGCAGAGCCTCATCAGTGCGTTTTCCCAAATCGAGTAACATCATGGCTAGTCCAAATGCGTTCGGGTTTTGCCTTTTTGTGGCGAGCAGTCGCTGCGCTGCTCCGCCAACTACAGCTGCAGGCGAATAGGAAGAGTTCTGTTGTAAGGATAATACACGGTCGATGAGTTTTCTGGTGGTGTACACGGCGCTGAGTTCTTTGAGACGCTGGCGGTGAGTCGCTTGAAGGGTGCCACGTCTTGCGTACTCATCTGCAAAACTATCCAGGGCATCTTCCTTGATAAAGCGAAGCCATTCCCCGAGAGGGCTAGTCCCGACTGCAGTGGAACACACAGCTGCACAACTAAACGTGAAACAAGCGGGCGTCCCCCATAACGTCTGGATGCACGATGCGCTGTGCGGTAGATCTGGGGAGTGTGCGTGTCCGAGCAGGGTAAACACAACGAAGGTTTGATGGCGTAGGCAGCCCATTTCTTACATCTGAAGTCCGCCGTTGCTGCATGGTCGCGGCAGTGGTCACGGACGTGCCGTGCTGCCGCTCTGCACGTGTCGTAGGCTGTGACCCCCGTGAGCGTCCTTCGCTCCACGTTCTCGAATTTGACGTGGCGTGTGATATTATTGAACCCGGCCACTTTACACTCCGCGGCGGCGCCGGTGACTGCGGCGTGTAACACATTGAGCAAAGTACCTAACGAGCCCGTGCTCTCGAGATATGTCTCCCCGGTGTAGGTGCTTGCTTTGGCGGACGCTTGAAGTAGCTCCATGGCGCTTTTCCCCTTGTGTGTCAGACGTTCGAGGACGTCTTGCACAGTGACCGCCGTGCCCTCTTCTTGAAGATCACTAAGTAGCAGGTAGACAGCGCACGCCGCCCACACGTGCGTGAGAGCGCCCGTCACGTTCGAAGGAAAGATGCTTCTAACGGTGTAGTCCTGCGTAGGCACCCTGGCAACCAGTCGGCGGAACAAATCACTGCAAGCCTCTTTTTCGTCCCTGGCAGTAAGACCTTCTGTTAGCGTTATTGCCCTCAGGATCCCCTTAAGCCGCTGGAGGGTTAACTGATAATTAACTTGGACGTAGAGAGGAAGAACACTAAGTTTTCCCCTCCGTCCAACAGATATGCTCATCTGGGGCTCTGCAACAATCAACGCATGCCTTGCCCACATCTGAAGTGGTCGCAACGGTTCGCGCCCGCTCTGTATACAATGAATTAGACTTTCAAACGTTATACACTCTCAACAGGAAGGAACACGATAATTCCACAATACGGACATGCTCTTACCAAAACCGAAAAGTTCAACAGCTTCCTCTTTGGAGAGCGTTTTCATCAGTCTGAAGGCGACCGCTAGCTTCAAAGCTTTCAGAACCAGGCGAAGCGCAGCAGGATCGAGCATTTGAATGAGGCCAACCTTTTCCTGATTAGGAACCGGTTGTTTCCCATAAAGAGGATCCGCAAGCGCCAGAAGAGCTTCAAGGATTACAGGACCTGGCATTCCCCTGCCAATTTCTGTTGCAAGCAGGTAACCGGCAGCCGCCTCTATATCAGCCTTTTGCATCTTCTTGACCCTCTCCTCGACTTGCGCAAAGAGACCTGGATGCCAATTTAGGGACACGACGGAAGCGCATGTAATCCGGTGGCGCCGCTTGCTGCGAATTTGGCGTCTGCGCAGCGCACCACTTTTCACAGCAGACAACTTGTCTTACCTGTGTTTTCCTCAGCTAAAAACGGAATTGTTCGAATTTGCTCCAGAACGGCAACCATGTGCCGAGGATTTTCGAGCAACGCACTTGTTCTCTCCAAGGCCTGTTTGACCGTGGCAAAACTCTGTAGGTCTGAGGCGCCAAGAAGATCAACGCGTTCAGGTCTCGGTTCGGTAGCGTTGAGCTCGCTCTCCGCACTTTCAAGCGCTCCTAGAAGCTGGGTAGAGTCGAGAACATTGACGACCCTACAATGTTGGATCAAAATATTAGCAATGCCATTTTTGATCACCTGATAGACCCTGTTACATTGCAGTCTAGTCAACACTGACGCCGTACCGCTCCTCCCCTGTAATGACGTATGTTCGTGGCGTGCACTTACTTGAGGGACTCAGGGACGCTTTCATGCCCAACGATGTTGAAAAGCTTGTGTTTTGCTCTGTAGTACGTATTCATGAGCCGGAGCCCGATTCGGGCAGATGCATTTCTGACTCTTTGAAACACGCGCCCCCAAAAGCTGGTACCCCTTTCCTGCCCTGGAGCCGGCTGAGCTTCATCCCCGGGCATTTCCGGAGCATCCCGTGGCTGCTCCGCAGCCCTGGCTTCGGTCGCTAATCCGTCTTGGAGTCCTTCTTCCAATGCCTCATAAGTGTAAGCGCCGGTGGTATCTGCGTACTCTCGGGCCGTGGCACGGAAATCATCAAAACGTAAAAAAATCCTCCAGCAAGTGTTTTTACGGGCCTGGTTCAGGTATCTGACCGCCGCGTTGATATACGTGCGTGCCTGTTCCTGCTGGCGGCTTCCCTCTGCACCCTGATTTCATGTGCGTAAAGAGACGGGTACGAACATGGAAATATATTTGTGCGAGCGACTAGAGAGCTTGCTTTCCATTTGCTGACGAACCCACACGAAGATTTACTGAGCTGACCTGGGTGATGGCCAAGGAGCGGAGCTTGTGAAATCTATACAAAGCGCATTTCAAAGCTAGCACTTCCACTGGGTCACCCGCGTCTGCGAGAAACGCGCATTCCGGGAAGGCTGTCTCAATGGGGTTGTTTTCCAAACGATTGTGCGTGTATAGCATTTCTTTCTGCAACTGGGATAGGACGGCGGTACGACCAGTACGCCGCTTATAAATTGAATAGTACGCTGTATGAACAGCACTGTACGCAGAGAGCTGCACCGTCCCGGTGACGTTCAACATGTGCATTCGCGTGAGGGCAACGCTCGCGGCAGTGCCGATGACACTTCGCAGAGTTTGAACATCGAAGGGGAAGGAGTACAGCCTGCTTTTAGTCATGTAGACATTGGCAGGGAGAGCTGCTTTGTACGTCTCAGCAACGGCGTGCAATGTATCCATGAGCATTTTTGGAGTGAGTTGCCGGAGGAACGCTGCGAAAGTCATACGTCGGAAGAAGGGTAAACGTTGGTGTAAAATCATAAGCACGCTGGCAACCTGCAACAAAAACACAGATCACACCAGCTGCACACTTCACTTACGTGCTGCGAGGGCGCCGTACGGTCAATTTCATGAAAGGTGAGGAGCACGTAGCGTGCGTTGGTTTGGAGAATCACTTCCTGCCACAAATAACCTTTTGTATACGTTTGCCTTTCTATTGTGCATCTGTGTGCGACTGCCTTTCCCGCGGAAAAAACAGATGAGCGGGACCATCCCGTGGTGTCCTACCACTTTGGCAGTCACACGCCCTGTAGACGGCAGTAGTTCTGCGACGAGCAACTGCTTCACAGCAATGGGGTCCAACTGTGCTGGAACCTGGCCCTTGAAGTCTTCAGCGTAGACTAGCGAGCCCTTTATTGAAATATCTGGCCTCTGAGAAAACGTCAACACGCCTCCGTTACCTTCGGATAAAGCGAAGGTGGCGTGAACGTGTAACGGACTGGGGTGGATTAATCTCATCTGCGTTTTCATTTCATCAGGCGAATGCGGCGTGAAGATGGCAGACCTCCCAAAGGCGTCGTACAAGCGAAGCATGTGTGGCGGTTGAAGTTCGACCCGGTTGAACTGCATTCGAGAGGCAAGAGCGCCCTGGATCGCCTCCACGAGAGGTCTGACTTTTTCTGCAACACAGATCCATCGGGAAACTGCGCTTTGGTACACATTCCGTAGAGGAAAATTCAAGATCACTCTGAAGACGGACTGCATGGTGGAGGGGGTTTTGCACCTGCGCTCCTCCTTGACACCTGTTGGACTTACGAGTTAACCGACAAGGGAGTGCGAAGATAAGCCTGGCCCACTCACCGCCCTCGCTCCCTTCTGCAGAAAAAGCAACGCTCGTAAGACATCTGCCACCAAGCCAGCGTACGTTTTCACGCACTCACCATCTTGGTCGATGCATTCGGAGTAAGCCACGAGAGCAGCGCCTTCCTCATCAGTACTCGCCCCATGTCGCTCTAACCAATGACCCCAATTTCTGAAAGCCGTTGTCGCCTGAAATGGATGTTCCCTTCCTCTGTCGAAGAAAGAGGCCGAAGTCAAATCAGTGGGTGCCGACGTCACCCCCAGGTTGACGGCGAGAAGGGAGTTAGCGACAAACTTGCGTTCGCTGAGGGTCGCCTCTGTTCTAAAGCGAGTTGCGGCAGTATCCTGCTCCCCTTTGAACAACTGAACAAACACTTGATGCCTGGACTCTTTCAGCGTGGAAAGCACCCCTTGGATAGTCACGAGGTGTCCAAAGATGCCTTTAAAAGAAGCACTTATGCTTTTGGCCCCGCTAATGAGCATCTTGTAGGCACGAGAGTATGCGAGGACCGCCTGCTTATTCGCAGTGTCGAATCGGCCTCCTCCCAGACTTTCCAACATAGAGAGTGAGGCGCCTAGAAGTCACACACAGATATAGTTCGCAGCAGCCCGCATCCGTAGGTGCATTTCTTTTGATGCAGGAGAGCATTTGCCTTCAACGTTGGAGTCGGTTTCTTTTCGAACAAGATCTGCTTTTCGCAATACACTTTTACGGTTTGCCTACACGCGTCGATAAATCCCTCGGCCAATTGCTCCAGGGACTCAACCATCCATGGCGTCCTGAACATCGCCCGCCCCATTTCTCTTTCCATGCCCCGTTGTCGTCTGTCGCTGCGTCTGTACGCTGTAACGTGTTCGTGTCCTGGCCGCGGATGGGTGGGAATACCGGCGACATCCACTTCTTGATTTATAAGGAAGTGCGCGGACTCGTACAGAATAGTTAGAAACTTGGCAAGATGGTCTTTGAAGAATCTGAACTCATATTTTAGGACATCTACCGATGCACTCAGGAAGTCTTCAGCCATTGGAAGCATATTGTACTCCAGGCGTTTGACGTATTCCATGTTTTGTCTGCACTGCGCATAAAGAGGCACACATTATCACAGCACGAGGAAGTTTTAAAAGGACCCGACGGGGTACACAAGAAAGATCTCTCTCCTAGACATCTGTATAGAGAATCATCTTTCGGATGCAGCGTTCTCTCAGCGGACCCTTACCCACACAGATAACCGTTGCCCAGGTGTTAAATCGGGGCTTCTTTCGCCATTGAGAAAATTGTCGATCGCTTCAAGCGAGTTTTCTCCGGAACTGGGCTCCCCATTGCACAACAGCACCAGATCCGTAGCAAGCGAGATATAGGAGCTTATGTGCTTGTGAAAAGCTTGACCGAAATCCCTCGCTCCAACGAGTAATCCCTCAGTGGCCGCATAACCTTGTGCGTCGGCGAAAAATGCAGACGTGACGTTCTCCCCCCGCTCGGTGTGGCCTTCAATGTTTACAGAATGCAGCTGGAACAGCTGAGTCATCATGGCTGCGCCTGTACCTCGTAGGAGTTTCTCTGTCAGTTTCTGCGCGATCAAATCTCCACGTAAATGCACATGTTTGTTCACAAACAACATAGCCGATCGAGTCACTGCATTTTTGGTCTGCGAGAGCCGCGACGAGAGATTACGCACAAGCGAAAAACTCATTTTTCTGCACACCAAAGCCATTGCCAAAGCAAGAGTCCCCCGTAGGTATGCCAACGAAGGACGTGTGAAAGTAAGGTGGATGCGTAGACCTGCTAGCAAAATCCTCCCTAGAAGACCACCTGGGAGAACGCGACTGAGCGGCAAGATGTGCTGGCTCTTGGAGGCGATCACGCCACAATACTGGTCAAGCTCGCGCTCTGTTATCCCTGTAAAACCGCGCAGAGCACTATGGAAGGCGTTCGCGAGGATGTGGTTCAACGTCAGTAGAGGGCTTCGCCAGAGCGAGTCCATCCACGAGTACATCATCCTCGCTGCAGACAAGATACACGTCAAACACCCATCTGAAGTAAAAAATCTTGAGCTACTCTCAGGCAACAAAAATATGATATGTTTTTAAATGCAGCACGACATAAATTAATCATTGACCATAACTGTGTCGCTATTTCAACTGAGGTGTTCCCACTTTCGACTCCATCGACGCCAGTCAGAGCAGAGCGTGCAGCTCCAGAAGAAATAATATGGGCCACCAGTTCCGGCTTGAGCGTTTCCGGGGATAAATCTTCGCCCTCTTCCGTAAGATCTCCCGCCGAGACTGGAGGCAACTGCTGAAGCAGCAAGTTGGCAAGAAGCTGAGCGACCTCTGCCTCCTTGGCCTCTGAGATAAGGCAAAAAATCTGGATTCGAATGAGGAATTTTCTCCACCGAACGCAGCTATGCACGCAGGAGGCGTTCGGCAACACACTCTCGCAGCAAGCCGTGCCATGCAGCCATACAATGCTTGCTGGTACCAACACTTGCTCGTACCTGTAGAGGAACCTGAACGTGACGCAATCGCTTTTACTTTTTCCACAAGCTGCTGTTTGCTTTCCAAGGTGGCACAAGAATACCTGAGCCACGAATTGGTCCCGAAGTACCGACGGAGGAACTTCGCTGTGTGTGTGTATCGGGAGTCTGCATTTTTAACAGAGTGAGAAAGACGTTCAAAATGATGTGAAGTCAAGCCTGCCTTCGTAAATATCAACACATCGACGGCGAGTTCAATCCTTGGCACAACCGCCCCCCGAGTTTCCTGGAGAAATGCTTACCTATATACGTTGCTACATCGAGGCTTGTCGCCACGTTGAAGAGATATTCCATCCACAGCACTGTCTGGTTCACATCTGGGTGGATGAAGTGTTCCGCCTCTTCCACAAGACTAGGGTCGAACTCTGGGACACCACGACAACACCGGAGAGAGACAGAACAACAAGTGCCATGAGCTCTGCCCACTCTTCACCGGTGGATATGGGGCAGTCAATTAATGCAAGACAGAGCAGCTACAAAGCAGGACCCACAGCCGCAGTAAATGTAGAAGCATAGCTACATATGTCCAAAAGAACCCAGGTAATTTCGATAGTCAGAGAGACAGTAAAGTTCGTCTCTCACCTTCCAGCCGGGGCGTAGTAAGTAATTGTAACAGGTTCGGACCTCCTTGAGCATTTCGAGCTCCATCAGGCCTACCTTCTTCTACAGGGATAAGCAGCATAACGTCACACGCAACCTAGTACACGCGAATCAGTCTCACAGTTGTGTTTGGTACAAGAAGCACTGTGGACCACTACCTAACGCGAAGCACGAATCCTCTGTCGTGCTGTCGAACTACTACGTCACGTGAAGTGAGCACGAAGGCATGACAACTCACGCTGTGCGCCACGAACGGCGTTTTCTGAAGTAGAGAATGTGTCACTGGGTAGGGAGCGGGGAACAGTCCGCGTCAACGATGATCTAGGGTATAAATGAGGTTTACGTAATCTGGACGTGGGGCCTTGGGGCGTTTTATTCGTGTGAGAGCCCGTATCACCGTCTTCTCCCCAGGGCAGTAGGTATATGCCGCCGTGGCAGCAGTCTGAACGGTTAAAGTCAAAGTGTACGTTTTCTGTTCTAGGTGGTACCTTCAATAAGAGGAACTGCAGGTGGGGGCGCCGGGTGAGAAGGAGCCTCGGCAGCTTCCGCAACGAGAATATGCCGCGTTGGGGATTGCGTGGCGCTGACAGCGGAGGAACACAGCACAGAGGTTTGTCATTGGGTACAACAGCTGAAGAGACGAAAAGTACGCGTGGCAGCGTGTTGCCTGTGAAGCGGAATTTCGTCGAGAAGCTGCGGCGCATTGATGGTGGATCCAACTAGATGCCCACTGATTAATGAGCTGTACGGAAGAAGTATCTTCGTGGGAGCAGTGCACTCCTGCAGATGGGTGGAAGTGCTGTTGAGGTCTGCCACCGCATATTTTTTTCTAGATCTGCCCCACCGCCCTTACGCAACTGAGCAGAACAAGCAACCCCAGAAACCAGTGCGGAAGGCGCTTCGAAGGAACATTTGCCGATTCGCGGTCGTTGAAAATTGAAGACGACCCTCGCCGCTGAAGAACGCTGCTGTGCCAGCAGATGACGCTTGATTTTAAGTCGTGCCAGGACTGCTCATATGCAGTTGGCTTTTGTAAACAGGTGCTGGCCCATATAACCTCACACTGCAAACCAATCAGGGCGGCTGTTTTGGTTCAGAGTAAGACGACGTACGTTCGCGCGTCTAGGATGGGTCAGAGCTTTTTCAGTTGTCGCAGCTGGTATACGGACGCGTGCTGTGTACAGGCTAGTCTCGTCTGGTCGATTCACGTCCCCCCAGCTTGAGCTTCAACTGTTCTGCAGACCCGCTTGTGTTTAGAAGCCAGTATCTACGTTTTCCTGAGAAACGTACAACACGCGCTCAGAAGGGCGCGTTTCGGCGTATGATAGCTGTCATACCACAGTCAGAGCTCGTGATTCTCGTGCGTCCATTTCGTTCCATGCGTGTAACCCTGCCCTTGTTCGCCGTTCTCTCCTTCAAATCTGTTCGTGAGCTGAACTACACAGTGTGCAGAGTGTCACGGAAAAGCGATCGATGCGTTGCAGCCATGCCAGCGCCTTTCTGCGTAGACACTTGATGCAGCATCCGCCTCGGGTCCAAATAGCCATTTTCTCTACAGTAGAAGGCAACAAAGAAACTAAGCTGTTCCGCGTTGTCGGTGGTTAGATAGCATTCGTATCGCTACAGCAGTAGCGTGGTGGTGGCCTGGAAAGCACGTCTCTTAAGGGGTCATTGCCTTACCTGCCAGTGTTTCCTCTTCTATGCGACAGCTCGCTGCATTTGTAGGGAAAATTCGAGAGCGGCTTGGGCGCCTCACTCTACTCATTCCATTGTTTGCCTCCCCGTCCGAGACCGACACAATTCATTTACGCCGTACAGCCTTGAGTTGCGACCGCGCCGAAATGCCTGAAGTCGATAGATACACATTGAACGCTACTCGACGCCCAGGTCTATTCAGGAAGCAAACGGCACTTCTCACTGTTGGGTAGGAACATTCTCAAAAGTTCTTTGGTCGAACCGGCACCTGCTGCGAACACAGCTCTAACACGTGCGAGGGGTAGCTTACGAGCAGCCTGACTGTGTCCCTTCAAAACTATCTTGAACTGCTCCACAGCCACTGGCGATTATACTGCGCGAAGCGGTGATGACCACTGCAGCCGCCAATTTGACCACATTGCTGTGCGGGTAAGACAGTTTTCAGTGCTGCAGCACGAAAGGGCGCCAGAGCGTGCAGTTAAAAGAAAAGATCTAGGATTCGCTTTCCTCCCCACAGCGGGTACAGGGACGGCCTGCTTGTGCGACCAACGCTAGATGAGTATTAGCCTGCGCCGTACGCCACAGGACTATTATAATTGTAAAAGCATTCCCATGGTCAAGCCTGGCAGCTCCACGGAAGTAATTGAGTGTTGTTGTCTACTATCAGTCACACGTACTGATTGAGAATTTCAGTATCCTCGCGAAAATCTTCCTTGTCATCACCTGTTTTAAAGTGCAGAGCGGCGCACGAGGCACGCACGCAGGCGATAGGAGACAAGCAGGACAGGACACCCCGCATCGCGTGTCTAAGTGCGTGTGCCTCTCTCGGTGCTGGGAGGGGAGAAGATATATCCTCAACTCGTCGCTACGACGTATATTCCGCATCGTTATCTTCTCGACCATAGGCTTTCTTCCGTACACACCCAATGCAAACGCAGTTGCGGGAGACGCGACCGCAGCGACGGCAGCATTCTCAGCGGCAATCGAAGAGCAGCTCACGAGCAGGGCAAGAACAAGGTTCCTAACCATAAGGCTGTTCGCATGCATCGAAAAGGAATAGAGATATATATGCGGCGTGTAACGCAGGTGTCATTCCGCAAGTAATTCTGGTGACGGACGATGCTCCGGCCGCATATCCTGCGCTGGTAGACAGGGGCGAATATTCTGCGGTTGCCAGCTCCCACCAAACTGCTGTTTCTATAAATAGTGTAACAAACAACAACTTTTGGGGCAGTTTTTCTAGGGCCACTGGATCGGTGCAAATATATCGACAGAAATCCATGATGTTTCGAATCCGCACCCTGTGTTGCAATTGAACTTGCGTCGTCACAAAGTCCGATATTTTTCCATGTTGGTGGTGGCTCACTGTGTGAGGTGGCCCGGAAAGAAGTGCGGGAGTGTGTCTTTCAGAGCTACATTACCAGGTTACTCCGGTCGTAAGCGGAACGAAAACGCGTACTTTTACTGCGTCTGATGAGGCGGTATGCCCGTCGGTCTCTGTTGGATGTGAACCATGGTTACTGTAGACTATAATACGGGAGAGGTTTCTAAGAGACTCGCCGGCTGTCAGCCACCCTCTACTTGCAGTATGATGGCAGACACGAGTAGATCGACACGCATACGGGACTTCTTTCAGCGCGCCAGCGAAGCCATATCCGCAGTTGCTGCTGAAGAGGAAGTGGCTGCATTCTCCATTCCCTCTGCACGGAGGTGACAACCGAATGTATGAATTTTTCTCGTTTGGCTGGTGTGAAGGGGTCTATGAATACTCTGCGTAACACGAAATTCTCGTCCTTGTCGGGTGGCTCAGCAGGCAGTGATGCAGATGGCCAAGATTATGAAAGACACTGTTGTCGAACTTGACAAGTCCGGCGGGACATCGATTTTGAGATATATTGCTCGAGTTGTGCACCTGTTTCGTCAAGGGCTGGGGTTGGTCGTCGACACAGTCATGAGCGATTTTTTCATACTGCATCACGGCGGAGAGATTTGTACACGAACCCCATATTGGGATAGCCGGCCGCTTTAGCGACCTCCAGCGAATTTGTCCGTCGCACAACGTGAGAGACCACAGTAAGTTTACCAGCGGCGCAGGGAAGAAGTGTCGTGGTTTCCACGTTGTCCTGCGCGGACACTCGTTCGGCATACTAAACGCGAAGCAGGCCTAGAGTCGGTTATCTATGGGTAGTTTCTTTCGTACAATTTGTCCCTCTTGATTTCGCCAGGTGCTTCTGCACTGGACAAATAGTCGAATAAATTAAACTGTTTCAAAAGGTATGACATTTTCAGATGGATTCGTCCATCTTGAAACAACGCATCCGTTCAAGAGGGTTACTGACATGAAATCAGAACGATTTGCCCATCTCGTCTGCGGGAACGTAAGCGAACGGATACGGGAGATGGAACACATGTATCGTTTGCTGCGTCGTGCGTTGTGGCTGCGTTGGAACATTAAGTCATCCTATTCGATCTCTTCTAAGATACAGTGTACACTTCAGAGGCCTCCAGTACGGTTCACGCCAACCGTTCTTCTTCTGTGATGCGTCGAGGCCACATCTCGAATGCAGGGTGGTTCGGACTGCCCGGGCACACCAGTTCTGCCCACCTACTTATGAATTTGAGGTCAACGGAACGCGCGATGTATCCTTTTGTAAAGCAGAACTAGGGGCGCCTCTTCAGTGAAACAGCTCCGAATCGTAGCCGTCCTCACGGGTGGCACACCGCAAAGGTCTGTTTTAAGAGACACCTACACAGATAAAATGTTTTGCCACAAAAGTCACTCAAAAAGCTAAAGTAAGCGACTTGTTGTCGTGTCCCCTATAACGTGTGCGCGCTTCTCATGTAAACCGGCTTCGTACCAAACACTCCTCCGGCGAGGTCATTCCCCACTGACCTGCACTGGCATAGTAAGTTCTCTTCTCTGGAACTGCTCACTTGTAGTCATTTGACCAGGTCGTCTCCCCTTGCCTTACATAATACCACTTTTCTCATGGAACTGGACAGTGCTGGCCCAGTATCTTCAGTTGTCCGTGGCACAGAGCCGCACACACGCATGAGACTGCCATTAATAGAACAGTCTCTGCCTTCTTAATGCAACACACGTGTAGTGTACATCTTCTGATGAAACCGCCTTTACCTTTGTTCACATCGCAATACTTGAGCGCAGCAGCTCACCTCAGGCACGCTCGCGTTTTGTATTTGAAGGTGGGCATGTATGCCCCAGTGCGCGATCTGAGATGATATCCTTGAAGGCTCTAAAAACAGAAGCTGCGCACTCTGCCGGCAACGTCCTGGATTGTCGAATACATTGAGGACTCTTCTCAATAGAAGCGAGGAACAAAGCACCTAGATCACCTCAGCCCTATTCTATGGACTGCAGTTTAAACTGCTTCAAAGCAGCTGCTCCATCAGTGCGATTCACGCGCGCAACTCCGTTTGGACAAGGTTTATTGCGGCCGCAGTCATGGAACTCCACAAAGGGCACCTGGTTATATCACTACGCTTTTATTATATACACGCACACACCAGCGCCCACCAAGTTCTTCGTAATACGAACGGCAGACGCACACCACAGCTCTGAGAGCTCTTCTAAGAGGATAATGCACCTAGGCACTCTTGCACGACGACGTAAAACCACAGTGCAAAGGCATGGCATCCACACACTTCAACACCCCACCGCCAAGCTGCTGCCTTCCATCTACGTGTGGCGACGCAGCCGCGCACCATTGTGACGAGACGATGCAGGACAGAAGCGTTCGTCACTGTACCCCGTTGTGTACCACGAATGTAAAAAGTTTTGTTCAGTTAGAACAAAAACTACTGCGGGTCAATTACATGTGTCCACTTCCGTCCACGTTCGTGAGAACATTCGCTGAAGTGTGTGAGGTGTCTGCATTACAATGAGACACATGTGTGACAAACAACCCAGCTATCACAATGCCCGCCGCGTCTCCATGAAGAAGGTAAGACGTCGTTTGGAACACGTGTACGCCTTAATACTTCACCTCTTTCAGATAAACTGGAGTCTTCAAGCAATACGCTGCTCTTGCTCGGCAGAGATTCGCTGCTTTACACCCCCCGCCTTTGGAGTTTTTGTACACACACACACGCGTCCCCTCCCGTGTCTGCATTGTTTCCATCCCCGCCCGACCTGTCCCCACAGTTGTGTGCCTCTTTTGCAACAGAGGCAGCACTCCCGTTTCATCTTCTACTACGCGCAGCCTTCGAAGTTGGTGTGCGCCGCCGATCCCGTGAAATCTCCCGTGCTAACAACTTCGGCCACGTAGTTCTCGATAAATCGCGAAGGCTCTCCCAGCTTAGTCGAAGCACAGCTGCCTTGTCTGCACAACATGCAGCACACCGCAATGCTGAATCCATCACTCCGAGCTAACGCATCCCCATTACACAACATTTACACGACTGCGTTCTGTAAAAATCAAACACGTACGTGCGTACGCACGAAACGAAATGTCCATATAATAAACGGATGCCCTGCGCACTCAACCACCATCTCTACCAAAGCGCCAGACAGGCAATTCTCAAGCTGGGGGCCTGTTCAGAATAGTCAACGTTCCAGGACCTTCGTCTCTCCTGCGGAAAAGGGGTCCACCTGCGTACTCTTCCTTTTGCCTCTCAGCGGGACTCGTGCGGGCGCGGCAGTTTTCCTCAGTGGCACCTACCCTGCGTGTACAGACGCAAACTGCGATTCTGTGCGCGATCCGGGCAGCAGCACGCATCTGCTGCGACTTACATACCCACTTCAGATGTGCTCTTGGTGTACCAGGCCTGCGCAGGGCTATGCTGTGTACCACCGGATTGATGTACTTTACCTGAACAGCTAACTGTCCGCGTGAGCATACACGTATACACGTATACAGATGCACTTCCATATATATATAGATATATATGCACACACACACACACACAGACACGGACGCGGACACAGACACAGACACACACACACACACACACACATACACGCGTACACTTTTACTCGCACCGACGCGAGTACCGTTATTTCCTCACTTTATCTCCACAGTGTGTGGAGGACCTTTAGTGATTGTATCACCATGCACACCGTAAAAAAAGAGGCTTTATCGCGTCCGTATCCACTTGCAGTCCTCCTCGTTAAGATAAACTTCTGGACGCAAAGACAACTGCCGTGTAATGACGCGGTAATAATACACACGCATGGATGCGGAGAATGCTACTGCCTGAAGGATTAAGCGTCGCAGCTTGCTTCCTCACTTTTCTCTCCCATTAGCGAACACTGCGCCTACGCACGTCCCGTGCCGCCGTGGACACCGAAGCGACAGACCTCCTTGTGACTTTCTCTACCGTATGTGCAGCTCTGCTGATGAACTTGCCCATATAATTGCTGCGCGTCTCCTCCTTAATTCACACTCGCCGACTGCTGTCGCTGTCACGGCGCTGTGCATCCTTTATGTATTACATTCCGCTCAGCACCTACACAGCAGCTCTGCGTCTCCACCGTTTGTGCTCTGCGATGGCAGTCATAAACCCGCCTGTACGCAGGATGACCTGGCAGGCGACGTCTGTCTACTCGTTTAGAAGATATGCACGTGGCTACAGTCGACACTCATGCCTAACCGTGGAAGCCACACGGCCAACAGTCTCCTGCTGCCGTCCGTCGCTTACCTCCGTCAACGAGACGAGAGCGGGGCACATGGGGCACTTGAGTGTTTGCCTGCTGCGGCGAGAACTCACTTTTTCCACACATGTGCTGCACATACAAACGCAGCAGCAGAGACGTCGCACTGCCCTCCCTTAGGCGTAGGCACTCTCTCTCCGACTCACGCGCCGCCGTCGCAGCAGAACCGGCGTGTGCCTCAACGTCCCTGCTGCTTACTACTAGTGGCACAGTGGCTCAGCTGACAGAAATATCCCGGTAGTTTTCTAGCAGGAACCTATGGCTGCCCAAGCGTCCATCTTTGCAAGTCAGCAACGCATCTTTGATACACCGAAAGCTGCTGAATCCCAGCAGCTTGTCACGCATCATCGCTCCGCGTAAATTTACGTAGGATTTAAACACACACACATACACACACAAACATCTTCCCCGCGAGACTAGTCAGCGCTCTCGCACCTACGCCACTGTGGAAGTCGGGAAGATCTGCAGATACACATGTATGTACAGACACGTATACGCACACGCAGAGATACACAGCTAAGCACAGACGCATTATTTTGTGTATCCACGGACAGATACGTACATACGTATAGTGAGGCAGCTGTGAACGAACATAGGTTTTTACAAGAAATACAGACACTTGTAGGCACTCACATACAGATACACGAGAAATAATATCATTCTATAGTCCGCCGGTGGCCACAGGGCGCTTTCCGCAGCGTCGTGCAGCACCGAAGCAGCTTTCTCTTGGGACTCTCACAATTGTGTACAACCTCGGACATACCCGTATCTCCTGCCCTCTGCAGCTGCAAATCATACAAATGAATATACCATATACACATCTCTCTTCCTACGGCCTCCCTCCCCTCACGTAGTCATGTACGGCTACCTACTGGAGAGAATCTTCGTGTGCGTGGCTGCTACCCTGCTACACTGTAGCACCCCACACACACAACAATGCAGCTGCGCGACGCCGGCCGTCGCGTTTGTCCTGTCGACACGTGCGCAGAGGTCCTTTTCCTATGCATCAGCAACATACCTGCAGATCGTATGGCCACAAGTGAGAAGTATCGGGGGGTTGCTGTTAGACGTTTGTTCTCTGCTAACAGCGCAGGAGAAATTCGAATGGAAATGAAAGGCAGGGCCCAGATCCAGCTCAAGTGCTAGCATGTCTCCTGTAACCAGCGGCGACGCCGGTAGCGGCGCTGCTCCTGCTGCTGTTGTCCCCCCCCGTGCAGCGCCTTGCGCTGCTGTTGCTGCTGCCTCTGCAACAACGCTGTTTGCTGCAGCAGCAGCAGCTCCTGCTGGCACTGCTTCGGGTCGCTGCTCCGCGCAGCGACACCCGCCGCGGCCACCACACACGACGCATGCCGGGACAGCGTCCTCTTTTCCTCCTTTGACTGCTAGCCCCCTTCCGAAACGTGTCGCTAGAAACAGCGACAAGAGTGGAGGCCCCCCTCCTCCCACAGAGGGCTGCAAAGTGTCTATGGTGAGCCTTCTTCCCGCTGTAGCGGCTGCAGCAGCAGCGGCAGCCCATGGGAACAGCACTCCTACCATGCTGATATCGGGAGTATCTGCGGCTGCTCGAATGCTGCTGCTCCCCTCGTCTTCCGCAGTGCCGCGGGGGGGTCGGGAGAGCGTCAGGATAGCAGATCTCTGCTGCTCTCGCAGATAAGACGATGCAACAAGGCTACTCGGCGGGGCCCTGCGTTCGTTCCCTGCCGCTGCTATCTCTCCTCCGTAAGAGAAGTAAGCCCCTCCTGTTCCCTGAGTTCTTCCTCCTACTACCCCTCGTGCTGTCGCTGGTGGTCCTCCTCCTCCTGCCCCTGCTGCTGCTTCTCGCGCTGATGCTACTGTTGCCGCAGCGGACTCCGCAACAGCGAGACGCAGCCGCTGGCCGTTTTCCACAGAAAAGGGACCACCAACAGTGCCAGTGCTGCTGCTGCTGCTGCCCGCTGCTGGAGCAGCTACGGAAGCAGAGAGTGAGTCCCCGCTGTACTGCAGGACGCCGCTGTTATACGTGGAGACGGAAGAAGCGTCGGACGCTACAGCCGCAGGACCGGCCAGCAGCAGCGGCAGCGCAGAGAGAAGCGCCGCAGCTGATGTGGAAGACGGAGACAGCAAAGGCGGAGACAGGAACGTCTCCGCTCCTGGAGACGGCATCGTCTCTGCCGCTAGGACAGGTGACTGCTGCGCGACCACTTGCAGCAGCTGAAGTAAAAACAAAGCCCCACGCACACAACAAAAACGACAAACACGTGCAGTGGGTCCCCTCGACCAGAGTCAACCGCCGCACACACAGACGTGTAATATACAGCCACGTCGTTCCAAAGACGACGGTGCAGCCCTCGATCAGCACACGCCTGGCTATAGCTACACCCACGTTGTCTAGGTATATTCTGCACCAAAAAGTACATACATGTACACGTAAGTATGTGTATCAAGCAATACGAACATGTGCACATACGCGACCGCCCGCGCACAAAAAGGCCAACACCTACAAAAAATCGCTCGACGCCGGGATCCTACGCCGCCCTAACTTTTTCCCCTTCCCCAACTTCTGCAGACACACGTCACGGACAGACATCTACGCGCAGCTTTTATACCCTCACAACATGTATTCAAGCCATTACTTCTTCGTACGAAGAGGAGGAGACAACACTTCTTCTCCCGGCCTTCGACAACTTCGGCCTCTCTGCGTTTTGGGCGGGTCTCTATCTTAGTCGAGTGTGGTGGAGACATACGCCGCAGCAACCCACTGCGTAAAATCACACCTGCAGATACACGTAGATACGAATACACACCCGCGTCTGCTGATGCATCTGCTGGTGGATCGTTCGCGTCACGTCTCCCGGGCACCTCCCCCTGTCTGGGTTGCTGCAGAAGCGCGCAGCGACAGACGCCAAGAGGCGGCAAGAAAACGTGGCAAGGTGGTGACGAGCTGCAGCTCTGCAGAAACGCTGCTGCGGCCCCGTCGATCAGCGGCTCCTCCTCCTCCGCCTCGCCAAGCCGCCTTCTGCGGCAGCCCGCGTAAATGTCGGCGGCTCCTCCTCCTCCTCCCCCTCTCCACTTCCTTCTCGCACCGCCACACAAGACTCGCCGATCGGAGAGAACCCGTGGCACCGCCGTGCTTCTACGGGCGTGAGTGCGTCCGTAGGATTCTCAAGACGGATGTGACGCAGAGGAGACAATCGCCGCTTCGAGAAATCGAGGCACGCAACTATCCACCCGCCGTGGACGACCCCCTTCCTCGGTGCACTCCCGCTAAGCGACGCTTCAGTCCTAGTCACTGCACCACTATACCGGCACTACCCAAATACAAATATATCCATATATGCATTCGTTATAGAGCTGTGGACGTATGTGAGGCGCACTCGAGAGCGAGAGAGGAACACCCGTGTCTACAGTTGAGAGATCTAACCTCTGTACGGAGATCCCCACCAGGACACATGTAAAGACGGGGCTGGAGGAGAGACGACGCCTGGCGCGCACGCACGTGTACCTGCATGAGGCGGGGCAGGGCGATACTTCCGGCGCACAGCAGAACAGTCAGCGGGCTCTCGAGAGGCAGCGAGACGCGTCTCCACGTTCGCAGGCCATCGCAGCAGCTGCAGTAGTCCCCTGCTGGCGATCGAGGTTTGAACGGCTTGTCTCGTCTCCTCGGTCGACCTCTCGCCGTGGCGTCTCTTTTCCGTCTTCCTCCTCCTCCTGGGTCGTCGTCGTCCGAGGACTGCTGACCTTCTCCTCCCATAGCGTCGTCGCCGAGTGGATACCCCCGGTGCCGTCGCCTTCGCATGCGTTTGGCCTCGTGCCGTGCGTCGTCATCTCGCTGTCTGCCCCCCCCCCCCTCGTCGAGTCTCCTACCCTGTCGCCCTTCCCCCTCTCGGCTGCCGCGTCCCCCGCGGCCCACGCCTCTGCCGGTCTCTCCGCTGTTGTTGTCGAAGGCGGCGAGATCTGCGCCGGCGCCTTCGCTCGGACGCAGCTGCTGCTGCTGTAGCAGCGCGCCCGCGCGTCTGCTGCTGCCGGCGGCCGGGGCCACAGGCAGCGACGATGACGAAGAGGAGGAAGATCCAGCAGACGAAGACGCAGCACCTGTCCAGGACACCACCACGCCACCCGCAGCACGGCCTGCGAGACCGGTTCTTCCTTCAGGAACGAGCAGTGCTCCGCCTGCAGCAGCAGACGACGAAGAAGAGGAAGCAGTAGCGCTCGCACTACTGACCGTCGGCTGCAGCTGCGCGCCTGCTGCGGCTTTGCGTTTGCCACCTTTTCCACGTCTCCCGCGTCTTTTGTTGGGCCTTCGGCTCCGCTGCGAAGAGCTTTTGGCTGCTTCTTCTTCCGGCTGCGGCACGCGCCTGCTGCTGCTGCTGGCCCCTGGGTGGTCGTCTGCTGCTCGCATCTCTTCTTCACACAAACTCGAGTCGTCTCTCGAGGAAAAGCCGGTGGTGTCTCCCGTTCCCGGCGCCAGCAGCCGCGCCGCCTCTGCGTCTCCGTCTTCACCTCCCGAGCAGCAACACCTGCACCTTCGCCAACAGCAACACAAAGGGGAGTCCAGCTCTGCTGCTCGTCCCCAGCAGCCTCCATGCGGGGGCTGTATGCAGCAGCAGCTCGCACAGAAGCAGCACGTGCAGCTGCTGCAGCCGCGTCCTCCGAAGACACCCACCTGTCGAACCTCCCCAGCAGTCTCGTCGAACAGCAGGCCTGGAAGGGACTCTGAGCCGCTGGTGCTGCTATCGCACTCACTGCCGCTGTCTCCGCTGCTGCAGCTGCAGATGCGGCTGCTGCTGCTGCTGCTCCCCCTTCGCCTCCGTCTCCTCCTTCTCCACCTTCCCCACCTGCTCCCCCCCCCGCACGCCGGTGCCCTCCCTGCTGCTGCTGCTGCCGTCCTCGTCCGCCTCGCTGCTCTGTTCCCCCCCGCTCCAGTTGCTGCTCCAGCTGCTGCAGCTGTCGCCGAACGGCAACTTCCGCCGCCCATCTGCAGCACCACCACCCACACGCAACGCACACCGACCACGTGTATCTGCTGCCACCCTGCAAACCCATGCATGCATACGCGCGCGCAGACCTCTACAAACATATGCAGCTGCACGTTCATATATATATATATATATTCATTAATAAACGTTATTACATATGTAGGCGAAAGGTGCACACACGAGAACCCGGCCTCTGCGGTCACCGATGTCGTCTCTCGGTGCATGTACACATACGATACATAGATACATATATACATACATACACACACACATAAGTATACCTTACTGCATATATACATATATATATGTCTAGATACGGCAGAAGCTTCCACTTATTGATCCGCACCACGGAAGCCAAGTCGGTTCGCTGGAGTTCTGCCGCTGCCGTCTCGCTGCAGTCTGTCCCCATGTCGGGGCCTCCGGCCGCTGCTGTTGCTGCCGCCGCCTCTTTCTTCGTCTTCTTTGCCTGCTGCTGGTGGGAGGAGCAGCAGTCGCCTGCTGCGCTGCCTCTCGGCTCCTGTCTCACGAGCAGCAGCAGTAGCAGCAGTGGCTGCTACTGCTGCTCCTTCGGAAGCGCAGTCCACAGCTGCAGCAGCGGCAGCGGCGTCTCTTCCTTCGCCTGATCCTGGCCGTCGAGAATTCCCCCGTCCCTCGCCTTCCGTCTGCTGCTCCCGTCGCCGCTGTTGCTGCTCCTGCGCCGCCTGCGGGGCCTGGCGCTGTGACTGTTGCTGCTGCTGCAGTGCCGTTGCCGGAGGTGCTGTCACATCTGCTGCACCCGGAATCGAGACACGCAACACACGCAACACAGCACCGCCGAAGACAACAACTACCTTGACAGTTGCCAGTACACGTCCAACAAATCCCTGGGGACACAAACGAGGCAGCGGCACGTCTCTCTCTATCGGTACATATTTGGACGTGGAAATCTTGTGAACAGCCGTTCCTCTCATGCGGGCTGTGTCTCTACATAAACGCATCCGCATGCATACACCGCCACGCAAATCAAGGCACAATAAATGAGGTAGCCCTGAGCGAAGAAAAAATTCTACTCCTTCCCTTTTCATTTGTGTAGTAAAAAAACACGTCTTTCGTGATGGCTTGAGAGCAGGTTTGCATACTCGTGAATAGACCCACCCACCACCCCCCACCCTACCCACTTGCTAGTACACTACTTTAGTCTCTCTCTGTACCTCTACAGGGATATCACCTATCAAAAGAGGCAAGACGTGTATCTCTCTGTATCCCTCAAACATATTAACAGGATATATTCACATCTACACCTTGACATCTACACCTTGACATATGTGTATGTGTATCTCCCTCCCGTGTACATACATATATATATATATATCTACGTGCATAAATATGTACGTTTCTCTCTGTACACAACTATACACTTGCAAACCTTCGCACATATATGTATATGTCTTCTTCCGTGTATATGTGTACAAAATATAATGTGTTTCTCTCTGTATAAATGTATGTACCTCTCTCGCTGGTTGGTTATATACTAATTATTACGTATATATACACGTACGTGTGACTATGCCGGCCTACCTCTGGTTGTGCTGCTGCTGTTGCTTCTTCTTCCCTGCGCTGCAGTTCGGACGTCCGTGTGTGTAGGTGGTGGTAGCTCGTCGTGCGACCCAGCAGCACGTGCTGCTGCTCGAAGTGCGCCGCTGCTGGACAAACCCCCTCCGCCTCGCTCGGTGCTGCTGCTGCTGCTGCTGCAGTCTATGTTTCCAGGACTCGTCGCAGCGCTTCCGCTTCTCCCAAGGGCACTGCTGCCGCTGCCGCTGCCGCTGCTGCCGTTGCCGCTGCTGCCACTGCCGCTGCTGTCCGTGTTGCTGCTGCTGCCGCCGTTGCTGCTGCTGCCGCCGATGCTGCTGCTGCCGCCGATGCTGCTGCTGCCGCCGATGCTGCTGCTGCCGCTGATGCTGCTGCTACCAGTGTTGCTGCTGCTGCTGCTGCTGCCGCTGACGCTGCCGCCGGTGTTGCTGCCGCTGCTGCCGCCGATGTTGCTGCCGCTGCTGCC